>OX155675.1:20000621-20600621 GCA_944547425.1 Eupithecia centaureata | reverse complement strand
ATTCTCTTGTAACACACGATTACACGATTCGTCAAAAGACTCAGTAAAAAGAAAAGAATGCAGAAAACAAGTGTCGATGAGATAAGAAATAGCGAAATAAAAGACTGATTGATACAAGAAAGAGAAAGATGCGTTAAAAGAAGGCACTTCATCTAGAACTGAACAAAGTTCGTCTGCTGTGAATAAATGATTAAACACGATTCAGTTATCGGATCCAGTTACGACAGGTGAGCTAGTTTTAATAATCTTACTAATTAAACTCATTACCCTAACATATTATGTCTATGTAAACGCTTTCAGCTAAATTAAAAATAAGATTTTAAAAATATCCTTGCTATAATATTATAAACGCGAAAGTTTGTATGAATGTTCTTCTTTCACGCAAAGACTAAACGGATCGGGCTCAAGCTGAATCATGTGAGCTCATGACTGTGATAGAAATCTAATAAACCGTTTCGATAGAAATAACGCTTGCGAAGCCGCGGGCAGATGCCAGTTTTTTATAAAAAGGCTTACTCAAAATATTAGAATATTAAGATTATTGATTTGATGGTTTATTTTCAGATCCAACATTGTCACTAAGAGAAACAGAATGTAATGGAAAGACTGGACACAACACTTGTCGAAATTAACCACAATACTAAAAGTAAGTACCTATGTTTATTGCAAACACAAATACCTGGCAGCCTCACCAGAATAAACTAATCATATAAAATAAGGAATGTAAACCATCACTACATAGTAGGGGAGAAGGAGGCACATTAGGACACTTTTTAAAGAATAGGTCATAGATTTTTTTGTTTTTAAAATTTTTGTATGTTTTATGCGGTAAAACCTATATTCGTATTTTACCTTTACAAATCAATAATAAAATAAACATGTTTATTGAGTAGATTATGCAAAATTTTCATTTTAGTAAGACACTGACAATGTCCAAAACTGCCCCCCTTGGGGGGTAGTTTGGGACGCTACTGGGTATGATAATATGATAGTAATAAAATCTTTAAAATTAAATATTTGAGTAATTATTTCATTATTATGAAATGTTTTAGTTAAAAACTATAAATTCTTCAATTATCACAATTAAATTCGTACATGACATCAAACAAACTTAGAAACTATGAAAATGCAGTTACTCAAACATGAAATCATTAAATATGTAGATTATTATGCGTCATTTATTATTAGGATAAATAACACACACAGTTTAAATCTTGAAAATTCTAATCTAAAAGTATCGCAGCAGTTCTGGAAGGGCTTTCATTCATTGGGTGATGGGAGCTTTGTCAGGATGATCCAATATTAATATCAACCACTCATCTTCTTTTCTTTTCTACCATTCAATACCAGCAATTTTATTCATTTCCCAAGCCTCTGTGTATTTTTTAAATCCTTAGTACATTGGTACGCCAACAAACTAGTTTAATTGATATTAAACCATAATTTATCTTTGATGATTTTAAAATACTTATATTTTTCCATCATAACTTCTTCTTTTATAAATAACTGATTGATGCTATATTTTTCTTATATTTGCTTCGGCGATAAGCACCTTAAAACAAATGAAAACTTTTTATATTACCAATCACACACATTATGACATGTCCTAAAGTGCCCCCTAATATCTAGTCCTAACCTACCCCAAGGGGTCATTTAAAAAACTTTGTGTCACAATTTTTTTTTATTACTTTAGAAACTAATACGGTAGGCTCTATCCATGCATGGATACCGAAACTTAATAGAAACTATAAAAAAACATATAATTTATTCTCAAAGTCACGAAATAAACCCTTACGGAGTTCAGATGAATAATTTACTCCAGCCAACGGAAAACCCGACCTGCTAATAAAATCAGTTTTACAGCTGACAGCGTGGTGAATGATATGTCATGGTTTGTAGTAGTAGTGTTGAATACTAAAATGCATTTTCTTCCAAAAATATGTCGATGGTTTTGGAGTAATCTCCAATGTCTAAAGGTGCCCCTGTCCTAAGCTACCTCCTTCTCCCCTATACCTAAAACAAAGTCGCTTCCCGCTCTGAACGGATTTTGAAGCAATTTTTTTAATAGATAAATAATAGTGATTCAAGAGAAAGGTTACAAGAGGTAGGTGATAATACACTCATGCGAACCCGGGGCGGGTCACTAGTACAATAAATAGTGTACCTAAATAGAACAAAAGAAAAAAATAGTATCTACGTAACCATAACACAATGTCGCTGATGACGTGTATGTGTTGATTGTTCAGAATTATTTATTTAAGTACTAGCGACCCGCCCCGGCTTCACACGTTTTTATTATACATATAAACCTTCCTCTTGAATCACTCTATCTATTAAAAAAACCGCATCAAAATCTGTTGCGTAGTTTTAAAGATTTAAGCATACAAAGGGACATAGGGTCAGAGAAATCGACTTTGTTTAATACTATGTATGTACTGATTATATAAGCATGCCTAGCAATCGTCGAGGTTAATCCACCAGTTCAAAGTCGCTTAGCGACTATCCAAACTATCCAGACTATCCAAAGAGGAGAGCTCGGAAATTGTCGGAAGGATTGGATTCGTAACGAATACATCCGACGGAGAACTAAAGTTATCGACATAGCTCAAAGAATTAGCAAGCTGAAGTAGCAGTGGGCCGGCCATATGGCGCGAAGAACCGATAACTGCTGGGGTAAACGAGTTCTTGAGTTGAGACCGCGACTCTGTTAACGCAGTGTAGGACGCTCGCTAGGTAGGACAAACTGCGAATGACTGCGGTCAGATTCGGCAAGCTGAAGACAGGGCGCTATGGCTCTCATTTGGGGAGGCCTAGTATGTCCAGCAGTGGACTAATGGTTGATGATGATGATGCCTAGTCAGTCATCGACCAATATTTGAGGTTATTACTTAAGAATACTAAAATAGCTAAGTATAGATAGTATAAGTAAGTATTGTGATTATAAAAGGGCTTTAAATGTTACAGGTTCGTGAATTTATTCGTGGAGACTCAATCTGACCTTAACGAAATAACCGAGCAACTTTCCAAGTAAGTAAAATACCAATTAATATTGACAACATCACTACATAGTATAAACAACGTCAATTCCCGCTGTCTGTCTGTCCGTAGTGACCAATTTTTATGTCTATGGATGGTCTGTCCCTAGTATTATTAGATCTTTAAAACTACGCAACGTATATTATATTAATGCGGTTTTTTAATAGGTAGATATATTCAAGAAGAAGGTTAATATGTATAATACACCTGTGCTTAGCCAGGGCGGAAACAGTGTTCTTGAGTGGAGACCGCGACTCGGTAAACGTAGTGTAGGACGCGTGTAGGACGCCCTCCAGCCAGGTGGGATGACGATTTGCGAAAGACTGCTGGCAGATGCTGGATGCGGCAAGCTGAAGACAGGGTGATAGGGCGCTCATTAGGGGAGGCTTGTGTCCAGCTGTGTACCTACCTACTAATATAGGCTAATATAGATGATGATGAAAACCATGAAATGGCTATCAAATGTCAATTATTGGATGGGTGGATTTTGCGTAATCGCTTGGACGGTCAGGTTTATTCACTGCCGCCGCCGGGCGGTGGGGTAACACCAAATGATTTGAAATCTGATGGTTAAAGAATTAAGGATAACTCTAGAACTAATAATCAGATCTTGATCAAATTTATATGGGACCACACCAAAAACACCAGCTTTCTACTTGCTTCATCTGTCATCTGAGCATTGCATGAGGTGTCCAGCACATTGTCATTTCAGTCGGGTTTTACACTTACCAACATGCGTGACTTCCTTTCTCCCTCTGACTGATCTCTATATTTGGGATATTTTCTTCTATTCTCTTCGATTCTGCAATGACAGGTGTAGCAGATGGACCTCGGCTGGCTCTTTGAACTAAGTATACGGCGCTACCCCGATGCACGCTAGCGCCGCCACTTAAGTTATCTACGTAAACCAAAGGAATTTGCAATATTCAAGTTTAGTTAGAGATAGGTAAAATACATGTCGGCGCTAGTGTCTCGGAATAGCTTCTCTAACAGTAATCTAGTACTTACCCATAACACAAGCTCTGCTTAGCTTGGGCTAGATGATAATGTGTGGATTTAATTTAAAATTCTTTTTTTATTACAGATCGCTCGAAAGCATCAAGAACAAATTTAAAACGCTTGCATCAAAGGTGGTGCGCGAAGATAGTGAGCAAAGGCGGGCTATGCTGCTCACTCTCAAAGAGGATTTACAAGCTGCCAAAGATTATTTAGTTAAGGACACAGGATTCAGGATTCTCCTCATTTTCCAATGGGTTACATCCTACTATTATTTTACAGTCAAAACCTGATATAGCGACATTGAAGGGACCGTATAGTTGCCGACGTTATATCCGATAGTTGTTTTATGCAATACACATACATACATACATATGTAGTTACATTAGTTGTGTAGTTATATTTTTATAGGTAGGTACATATCTATCTAGTATATGGGTTATGTTTGTGAACTTGTTGTCAAATGAAATGTTAGAAAAAAAGTAAATGCGCACTTGGTGTAAAATATGCAAGGTCAAATAGCCGGGAAGAGGTTCGCGCTTAGATATTGCTTCAATGCCTATCAATAAGATTTAAAATCGTCCGTATTGTTTTGTTTTGCTGGGACAAGACCCGGTCGTTATAGTCGATGAATATCGATACATTTCGTCGTTATAAGCGATATGTCGCTGTATCCGATGTTGTTATAGGCGGTATGTTTGTTGAATAGTTTACTACAGATTCGGGCGGGACTTTACAATCTGGCTGTAATAACCGATAGGTCGTTGTAAACGATGTCGTTATAAGCGGTTTCGACTGTATTTCTTTTTTCATCATTTTGAAAGGCTCCCTACTACTCTACCCTGATGATTTTCTAAAATCAATTATTTTTATTAAATAGTAGGTAATCAAAATAAAATCTTTTAAAAGTATGCATGGTCAATCTATATTTAAAGTTAAACATCTTAGTTATCTTAAAGTTAGTACAGAAGTATTACCTCTTGCTTATTCTTATGGTATTACTGCGATTTAACGGAAGTGTTATTCTTGAACTAATTTATACTTATTAAAAATATCTAACATGTATTTTTTCGTTCGACTCGTTCTACTCGACTCGAAATTTATTTTTTTGTTCTGATTGTATAATTAAATTTTGTTGATTACTTGCACCATTCAATTCAATTCAATTTTTTTTAATTTTTGTGTGAAATAAAAATTATAAAAAAAATTTAAAAAAATCTTTTATATAAATTTTGTTCTGATTGTATAATAAAATTTTGTTGATTACTTGCACCATTCAATTCAATTCAATTTTTTTTCATTTTTGTGTGAAATAAAAATTATAAAAAAAAATTAAAAAAATCTTTTATTTAAATTTCATTCCTTTTTCCGGTAGGTAGTTCCGAGTTTTAAGTGTTAACACACTGAAACCGGAGGCGGAGTGGAGGCGAAGGCGTAGTGTGATACTACCCAGCACGACCACGGATGATTATCTTAATTTCAATGTGGTACAGATTCATGAAAAAATGAGTACTTTGATGTACTCTATAATAAAAAAAGAGTACTCTCATATCTTCGCTGTTATAACATATAGGCCGGGGTCGTGCCAGGTAGTACCTTTCTGGCACGACCCCGAATAGATCTTGGGTATTTTGAGCAACTTTAATATGAAAAATGTTGCAAATTTGATGTACTGAATTGTACTGCATATCCTACTAATATCCTACTGTAATATTACAAATGCGAAAGTTTTTAAGTATGGATAGATGGATGGATGTTTGTTACTCTTTCACGCAAAAACTTCTGAATGGATCTGAATGAAATTTGGCACAGAGATAGATTGTAGTCTGGAATAGCACATAGGCTATATTTTATTCTGGAATTCCCACGGGAACGGGAACTACGCGAATGAAACCGTGAGGTGATGCTACGCAAAAACTACTGAACGGATCTGGCTGCAATTTGGCACAGAGATAGATTGTAGTCTGGAATGGCACATAGGCTATATTTTTTAGGAATTACGAGGGTGAAACCGCGAGTATACTCGAATTACTAATCCTGCGCAGACGAAATCGCGGGCACCAGCTAGTTTTAAATAATTTTGATCATTATTTAACAAAAAAAAATCTCAATCCCGAAAATCCTGGGATTTCAAAAATGTAATCCGTAAATTTTCGGGATCGAAAATCGACCGGAATCTCGGGATAGAATCCACTACATTGGCGGCATGTCCTTCTAACATTACTTTTTTTTCTTTTTTCATCTGTTGTCTAATTGGAAACTTTGGTTCAGAAGATTCAACTCAATGTTATCCAACTGCGTGTTGCCAGGGTTGCTACTGCACTGTACCGCCGCGCCCCGCCGCCGCCGTCGCGAGGCGAGGCGAGTGAGAAAAGGTCAACGACCGATGTTCACGTTCCTTTGATTAGGTACCTACCTAATTAGTAAGATAGGAACCTACAAAAACACAATAATATTTAAAAAACATTACTTTTTTTATCTTTAAAGGAATCTTAATAATAACAAAATACATAACACTCTATAAACCGTAAGGGTTTGACCCGAGTGTTACTTACATAGGGTATGTATTATCATTATCTTTTATCAATCTAAAAAAACTTAAATGTGTTTTCGTTTTGAGTTATTGTTACAACCGATCACACCACAATAACTTGACCGCGACGTTATATTATAGAGGTACGTACCTAACTTACACAAATATTAAAATCCGCGTGCGGCGTTGCCGGCTGTGACAGCCCTACTGAATGGGCCCGCCCACTGCACGTTTAACGTGCAGAATCGTGTAGGCTAATATCGTGACCTTGAGTGCGTTCGGAGCGAAGTTTCCCTTCTAGGTACTTTTGTCTATTCTTATGCCACCGGTGAGCCTTTGACGATATCTTAAAAAGTACACGGTAAAAGTCGGTTACTTTTATTTTCCATGCCAATTACTTCATTTTATTAACATTGGAATTAAAATTTTAGGATGATGAAAATGACCGATTACCTGATTTTGGCTTGGCCCGAATGGAAAAGTAAGCTAGGCTCACCGGTGAGTGACGTGGCGTACAACGTGTTAATGTACTGCACATCTTTTAGTGTTCTATTCATAGTATTGTCAAACGCACTCATGGACCTCAAGATACAAGCATTCATGCTTAGTTTGAGTTCCGCCAGCACTGTATTGTAATGACACTGAATGACACTGAATTTCAGGTGTTTTGGTTACATAATAAAATATTTATTATTATTGATTAGCAAGCTGAAGCGGCAATGGGCCGACCATATCTCGCGAAGAACCGGTGCCCGCGATTTCGTCTGCGCAGGATTAGTAATTCGAGTATACTCGCAGTTTCACCCGCATAATTCCCGTTCCCGTGGGAATTCCAGAATAAAATATAGCCTATGTGCCATTCCAGACTACAATCTATCTCTGTGCCAAATTGCAGCCAGATCCGTTCAGTAGTTTTTGCGTAGCATCACCTCACGGTTTCACCCGCGTAGTTCCCGTTCCCGTGGGAATTCCAGAATAAAATATAGCCTATGTGCTATTCCAGACTACAATCTATCTCTGTGCCAAATTTCATTCAGATCCATTCAGAAGTTTTTGCGTGAAAGAGTAACAAACATCCATCCATCTATCCATACTTAAAAACTTTCGCATTTGTAATATTACAGTAGGATATTAGTAGGATATGCAGTACAATTCAGTACATCAAATTTGCAACATTTTTCATATTAAAGTTGCTCAAAATACCCAAGATCTATTCGGGGTCGTGCCAGAAAGGTACTACCTGGCACGACCCCGGCCTATATGTTATAACAGCGAAGATATGAGAGTACTCTTTTTTTATTATAGAGTACATCAAAGTACTCATTTTTTCATGAATCTGTACCACATTGAAATTAAGATAATCATCCGTGGTCGTGCTGGGTAGTATCACACGAAGGCGTAGCGGTTTTTCCTATGGCATCGCGCTGCCACCGCCTGCGGTGTGTGTGTAGGCTTTCATATGATTCAATAGAATACAACCCGCCACGCCTTCGCCTCCGCTCCGCCTCCGGCTTCTGTGTGTTTTCAACTAAAGGTACCTAGCCTTCCGTTCCTAGCGACCGCGACGCGCGTACTCGACCGGGTCGCGCGACCGGTGGGTGTGGCTCCATATAAATTCATACAAAACCTGTCGCGGTAGCCTTCCATTCCTAGCGACCGCGACCGCGCGACCCACTGCTTTGTATGTATTTGTATGGAGCACTAAACACAAGGCGCGACTGCGGTCGCGCGACCGGTGGGCGTGGCCAGCGACCCAAGGATCGCAGTCGCGTCGGAGGCAGTGTCGCCGCGCGACGCAGGCGAGAAGCCATTCAAAATGGCGCAGTTTTCATCTCATGAGGACATAGAATTAGTCAATAAAAACCCTTTTTTCGGAAGCATACCTAGATAATAACATACTTAATAAGAATATAATTTTTCGAAATTATATGCTGATTTAAATTAATAAATTGATTGACTATGTTTGGAAACTATGCAGGGTGTTACAAAAATGAGGTAGGTACTAAACTTTTAGGCTGGGTGTAGATTCGATAGTCCCGCCACTCTTCCCGCAGTTTTTAGAAGTGACGTTTGTGTTCTATTGTAGTACGTTATGTCAGACAATATATCTGTAGCTAGAAGAGAGTTATTCAGCAGCTATTGGAGGATGAAGAAGATAGTTATATGCTTATTAAGTAGGTATGTTATTATCTATGGCTCCGATAAAAGGGTTTTTATTGACTAATTCTATTAATATCTCGTCCTCGTGTGATGAAAACGGCGCCATTTTGAAGTGCTTCTCGCTTGCGTCGCGCGGCGGCGCTGGCCACGCCCACCGGTCGCGCGACCGCGGTCGCGCCTTGTGTTTAGTGCTCCATACAAATTCATACAAAGCAGTGGGTCGCGCGAACCGATTTCGGTCGCGCGTCGCGGTCGCTAGGAACGGAAGGCTACCTTAAGCTTCCGGTAAATACGGAACGTACTAGTAATGCTAGAAATTAGAATCTTTGCCGGTAGAATAATCTGCGTGACGCAGTCGACGCGTCTTGTGACGCGCTGTATCGAAGTTGTCAACCTCACGTCAGTTTGACATCCCTTGGGTTTTCTTTGTATCTGTCAGCCAGTCTACTAAATCGACTGTCCTCACTCCGTGCAAAAGCTTTTCTTTCAATTACAATTTCTATCATTTTCCCTTCTTGTTTTCACACTACATGATGTCGTTATAATTTTGTAACAAAATGTTCTAACAGTCAACCACAAGATTTATCGTGCCGTGTTACTAAAATATATCGCGTCATCATGCGTAAAATCCAAACCATCTAACATGTTTTCGCGTAAAAATTAAAAGCGACCTCGGTAGGGGTAAACGTAACTTCCTTACGTTGCGGATATTGTGCGTTTCCAATATGAATTTCGAGGATAGCTCCAGTAGTGGCTATGTCACGACCGAGACTATATACGGCACGCACGAGGATTCCCACGTAGTGATGTCGGAGAAGGTGCAGTCATTAGCAGGGAGTATCTACCAGGAGTTTGAGCGTATGATCGCTCGCTACGACGAAGATGTAGTGAAAACATTGATGCCTTTGCTGGTGAATGTGCTGGAGTGCTTGGATTCCGCATACCAGACCAACCAGGAGCACGAAGTTGAGCTGGAACTGCTCCGGGAAGACAATGAGCAGCTGGTGACGCAGTACGAACGTGAGAAGGCAGCCAGGAAGCACTCGGAACAGAAGGTAATGCACAAAGATTTACTTAACTCAGCACCTACTTCGAAACCTTGATTCAGTTTGCTTAGTAAATTCAGAATGTAATTGTGCTGTAGTGTCTTACTGCACATTGATTACTGTGCATGTTAGTGTTATTGCTCAATGTTACTATTAAAATACTTAAAAATATATCTTTCGGAATGTGCCAGCCATTCTGTTATCCAACACTCAAGGTAAACAACCTTAGAGTTAATCTTGCATAATAACTAACTTGGAATCAAAGTATATTAGACCTGTTTATTTGTATCAAGGACGAACATGCAAGCATGTGTGAGTGACCTGTGTTGATTTATGTTATTGTTATCATCATGAAGGTGTAAACCAACCTACTTGTTGTGTATTGTGTTTATCAATTATTGATGTCTTTAAGGCCTATCCTGACTCGCACTAGTGTTTATAAGATGATAATTACGACACAAAATAATTTTTAATAACTGGAACTGGATCACATGGGGATACTCAAGTTATATGAATCCCCATGTGATCAATCGTAACAATGAAAAACATACCATTAAACAGTGGGTACTAGGCAGATAATCCATAAGCATCTGTGAACTGTGAGAAGAGTGGCACAGATGCAAAGACGCTCTTGTTGGCCATCAAACTCATTTTTCATCTGCCTAAACTATACACAACAACTATTACTGAAGCAAAAAATGCCCTTAACCTTTAGCTGCCGACCTGGTCTAAACGTAGCACTTAGGCCGACGTGACGACTGAGAGACGCCAAAATTCAAGTAAAGAAATAAAAAGTGTATTTACATGCGACATTTTTCTATTTTATACATTAAAAATATTGTTATTTAAGGTAAGTAACGACAGGGTTCAAAAAAGAATACACGTAATTTTTCAGGTAAAATTAACATTTATTTGAGAGATCACAATTATTTGGCACAAAATTTTAAGGACTAACTTCAGTCTCATTTGTCTCTAAAATTACATAAAAACCAACAAATGAACTTAAAATATGTTATCTTCTATAAACAATTATCAAAATATAACATAAATCTTACTTCTTAGATGAAAAAATAAAAAACTGACAGTACTTGAATATTTGGTATATTTATTACATAGATTTGCAGTCACTGCATATTTGTAGGGAGCAGTAAGGCACATTGGTGCAGCAACAGTATTTCGTTCGCCTTTTCAACCGACTGGGACAGATTGCACATGTCTTTCTAACACCTGGATCTGGATTCGGATAAGTTTTTGGTGGTGGAGGCTCGGGCATATCAGCGGGCCCTATAATTCGCTCAATACTTAACTTAGCCGCAATGCTCGTGGGATCGTTTCGTTGTAAACGCATATTTTCATTTCTGGGAGTACTAATTCACGTGCCAGCAATAGTAAAAATTCGCCACGACTGATGTTACTGATTTTCTTCTTTTAGGCATTCTGCAATTAAAAGTATGTTAAAACCGATGTGACGTCAATCAGACACTATAAGCTAACATACATGAACACCGAGGTGACGACCAAGAGACGTACGAAATTTTGTACATAAACACCGTACTTACGTCTGTGAGACGTCGATCGCTTCGATCTGGAGACGCTTACACTTGTCGCTGGCGTGGCGTCGGCTGCCGGCATGCGACGCGGAGGTAGGAAGGTAGCGGGAGGTACGACATCGAGGGCGGCGTGATTTTAGAAATTTCTCAAAATTAAAAGTAAATACGTCTGTGAGACGTATAGGTCGGTAGTTAAAGGTTAATAGGCATGAGAAAATGTTGTGGGTAGTGCCTTAATGATTGTTGTGAAGACAAATCATTAAAATATTGAATGAACATCTTCTTATAATGGTGTTCTAATCAGTTTAATATTATGGCTGTATATTAACCGATTCCTTGCCACCTTCATTTTTCGATCCTTTCCGCCCCGGCCCTATACAAAATTGAATGACGCGCTTGTCGCGTCATTGGCCTCACTGAAGGTTTCTTCATGACGCGCTGCGTGCGTCATAGGCCAGGAATCGGTTAACTCTGTTCATAGGCAAATAAAAAACTGGTCTGAAATAATAATTAGTTTACTTTAAAACATTCTGTAACATTAATTTTCAAACAAACAACAAACCAAATCCTTAGCCTCTTAACTAAACAGCTTTTCAAATCCATACTCATAATATTTTAATTACACAAACATCATTAACAACAATTGCTAAATAATTTCTTTCACATAAAAATAAATGATGGTTTTTAATTCAAACAGTTTTGTTAAGTCTACAGAATAGAAAACTCTTTATATAGAATTGAAACGATTCCACCACAAACAGAACTGAACCACACAAAGAAAGAAAATAATGGTCTATGTAAAATTATATACATACACAATACATATTTATTTAAAGTGATTTTTTATTTGGGTTAGCTACTGGAAGCAGAAGACCACTATGAAGGGGAGCGTAAAGATCTGTCCGGTCGTCTCGAGGCCCTCGACAGCATTGTCAGGATGTTGGAACTGAAGCATAAAAACTCCTTGGATCATGCAAGCAGGCTGGAAGAGCGGGAGAATGAACTCAAAAAGGTAACAATAACCCCTTTTAGGATTAATACCCAAAGGGTGCCACTGGGTACCTAGTTTTATGCCTACGTTTTCTACTTATCATCTTCAAGTGGTCACATTTGAACTCTGTGAGAAATGATAGTAAGAATCGAACTTTCTTTTTTACTTTTCTGTCTGTCTGTCAGCAGAGTGTTTCTTTATTTATTTTATTAAAATTAGGTATACAAATTAAAGGTGTTATACGCAAAGATTTCACCTTTTTCTCATGCTTCAAGATTTTGATTAGTGGTTTCATTACTGAATATTTGCTGTTTTCTTTTGTTACCATCTGTTTTTGTAATCCTGTTATAAAATACATAAACGTCTTTTTTACATATTATATAAAATATATTGGTTTCTAGAACCGATTAAAGTATCTTTGTAGCTTTTGAGTAGCCTTTGCCATCAGCTGCCGGTAGTTGAAACAGATGCTGCTGAGCATCAGTTTAAAGCAATAACATCGTTCGTACTCGAATTGCCCAATTTGTGCTTAGCTGAGTCACTCTCGTGAAGTGTACAATCATAAATAGTTAATCTGATTCTCCTCACCTATATTTTACGCATCGTTGTACTTTACGTAATGCATAACTTATGAATTGTTCATTATTTCTCTACATACCTACATGCCTATAAGCACTTAACTTCTTTAGCATAACTTCTTCCACTTGTGACAATCTGGCTAGTCAGAATCAGTTCGCTTTCTTAACAATAATATAGTTTCGAGTCGAATTTACCGATGTAAACGCCCATCAGAAGCCATAGGAGCAGCTAATAAGCTATTACTAGCTGATCAGCCGGCTATGTGTTGACCTTAATATTTGTATAATACTTACAGAAATTAAGACACAACATTTAAGATAAATGTATTCAAAGAATTACCTACAAACATTAGAAAGATGAAATATTTGGATTCTTGTATTACTATATGACTGAAAAACTTCAAACAGTAAGTAAGTACATTAATTAAATATCAAAAAGACAATCTTTGTTTATTTTGATAACTTTGTTTCACGTTTGTTCACGTTCATTAAAACCCAAATACGTCAAATCCAAAATAACCAGTTGAAATTTCGTCAGAGTGTGTATTGCTATTTCTGATAAAACATCAAATACTAAAATATTTTCAATAAAGGAAAAACATCCATTCCAAGTTGAACTCCAATCATTGAAGTTAAGCAAAGTTGGGCGTGGTCAGTACTTGAAGAGTGACCAGACCACTAACCGACCGTGTTGACTTTTTACTTTTTTTCGATCAATCAGTAAATACTGTTGGGTGTGGGTTGCTCATTGTGAACGAATGGTACAAAAACTTTTGAAAAATAACGTGATAATACCAAAATCTCCGGAATAAATACGGCGGCATTTCCTCTACGAGCGATCTCTTTCAAGCGACCTTATCATAAGCTTAGTTAAAGAGTACGAAAAAGACGTTTACATTAAAAATATAAGTAAAAAATAAAAACCCCGTCTATTATACCTAACCACGAAAATAACAATCAAGGAATAGAAAAAAATTAAACTAGTATATACAATTGAAACCATTGAGTTAACTGCAGACGATTTCAAACAGTCTAAAGGTAGCTCAATTGATCCATTCAAACAACTAGCCATGTAATAAACCTAAGTTAACCTACAGGCCATTATATTAAAAACTCAAAATATGTTCACCAGGAGTACGCAAAGTTGCACGACCGCTACACGGAACTGTTCAAGACTCACATGGATTACATGGAGCGGACTAAGCTTCTGCTCAGCACCGCTAGCGACCGCAGCGAGGTACGCGGCAGGCTGGGGCTCAACCCTATCGGCAGGTCTAGTGGTGAGTAGTCTACTATATATCTAGTGGTGGGTAGTCAATGGTTACAGATCTATACACTAGCCAAACTCTATGTAGAATGTTTGTAAACAAACCACAACACAAAAAACTAAAATTCACTTGCTTGGCGTCGAATTTTAGATATGAGAGTACGAAATATTTAGTGATGGAAGGATCTTAAATCGAAAAGTAATGTAAATTGCATATAAAAAGGCGCGGCAACAGAGTGTATTTTAGGTTAAGTATGGGCGGTTTGTTTACAAACATTCTACATCGAGTTTGGCTGATGTATAGTGGGAAGTAGTTTGCGGTTACAGATGTAGTGGTGGATAGTCGACGGTTACAGATCTTGTAGTTGTAAGTAGTGATGGATAGTAAGAAATGGTTTGATATAGGTCTAGTGGTGGCTATGGTTACATATCTAGTGGGGGGTAGTCTACAGTTTTAGATCTAGTGGGGTTAGTAAGTAGTTACAGATGTAGTGGTGGATAGTCGACGGTTACAGATCTAGTTGTAAGTAGCGATGGATAGTAAGATATGGTTTCCTATAGGTCTAGTTGTGGCTATGGTTAAAGATCTAGTGAGGGGTAGTCTACAGTTTTAGATCTAGTGGGGTTAGTAAGTAGTTACAGATGTAGTGGGGGTAGTAAATAGATACAGTTCTAGTGGTGGGTAGTCAATGGTTACGGATCTATTGGTCTGTTTACAGATCTAGTGGTGGGTTATCTACTGTGACATATCTAGCAATTATATTATTTGTCTATTTATGCAAAAAAGTACACGGTAGTCTATGTTTACCGTTTATGAGAGATGTGCCTCATGGGCAATGAATGTTAACCGATCCCGTGTCATGTTCGAAATAGACCTATTGAAACTTTAACAATACTCATGTAAATTGTTCGAACGTCTCGTAATATTTGTTTCCTTTCGCGTTTATAGATAGGTACCTAATCCTTTATTACATAACCTTATTAGACATTTAGTAGGTACTTAAAGAGGTCATTAAAACTGTGTTTAACAATGGAAGAGGACAGCGCGTTTCCGAATCGAGTGTTTACAAAGAAACGTATCAAATTAAACTTTATTGTCTTCGACCTAGAGCTCGCCTATTCATGCGTGGAAAAGAATTGTTACAAACGTATCATTCTGAATCTATTCGAAACCTAATAATAGTTTGATTTTTGTTATCCACCTTTTCACGACAAAACTACTTACTTAAATATAAGTATCTACCCGCGGCTTCGCACTCGTTTTTTCTATGGAAACGTTTGAAGTTTATTTCTATTCCACGGAAACTAATTTAAGGGATGAAAATAGTCTTTGTTTTATTCTAGAATTACGTCAAAATTTCACTTAGATCCGCTGAAGTTATTTCGTTTAAGAGTAAGTACTTAACATAATCCATACACAAACTTTTAGGATTAAGAAACTTAAAAAAATAAATAAAAAAGATCTATTAACAAATATTGTTACTGATATCCCAAATAAAACCTAAGCATCTGGCTTAAATATGCATACAGGACAATGCGTTAAGCAGCAGCGACTCTTCAAAACCAGACGCAGAGCCATAACCAAGAAGTTGAAGTTGAATTCTCTCCCCAGGTCCTATTTCGTTCGGGTTCGCTTCGCTCGAGAGTTCCCTCCACAACGTGGAGCAGAGCGAGAGCATGCCTGAGAGTCCAGTCAGCCTGTCCTCGTCCCCATCGTCGCCTCCGCTTGGGTCTGAGCTGGCCGCCGTGAGGACGGTCGAGCGCGCGCATCAGACCGACCCTATCACGCAGACTAGCCAGGTAGATAGATAGATAGATAAAATGTTTATTTGGTTCCACAGACACACACACGACATACGATTTACATAGACATACAATAAAAAAAACAAAAGTACACTACATTTAGTTAAGTTAATCGTACATGCAATTTCAAAGTAAATAATTTCTTAGGTAATAACTTAGTTTAAGTAAGTTTGTGGGTGCTGCAGAACGTCAAATAGGCCATGGCTCAGTGAAAATTTTTTGCTAGGTAAACAATCAAACTTACCTTATCACTTACCCTACAGCTTACTCTACAACCTACCTTATAACCTACCCTACAACTTATCCGACAATTTACCTTACAGCTTACCTTACAACTTACCCTACAACTTACCCTATAACTAACACTAGGTTTTGGTGATTCTCCTGGCATAGCAGTCATGTAGACTAAGTGACTGCCAATTCAATTCAATTACCTTTGACACAATTTCATGTGCTTATTATAAGCCACATCATGATGATGATGATGACATGTTCTTACTATAAGCCACACATACATTTCAACATAAACATATATCAACTATCTAACTTAGTAATGATCTCATTATGCCATGCTATGCAACACGGAATGGGTGAGCAAATAACTCCCAAAATGTTTTGCTATAGCTTAGTAATTATTTTACGAGTTATTTTGAGATCTATCAACTTCCGTCGTTTTGTTTTTCCGTCCGTCCGTCTTTCTGTCACAGGGCTCTGTCTAACGAACCGTAAAAAGAAAACAATACAAAACAAAGAAGACAATACAAAACAAATAAAGTTTTTAAAATTACAATACAAATACTCTTTATAACACAGTAAAGAAAATTAAAACAATCATAACAATGTGTATATCTTTTAAAAAAGAATAATGATAAAAAAACTAAAGCAGGCGCCCATACAAAAACCGTGGTTTTTGTAAATTTTTGCTCTAACCTTGTCGTCTCTTGAACCTTGAACTTCAGTTGCTACAAAGTGCTAGAAACATGAAACGAACACTACAACTGTAATAAAATAAAAAATACAAAAAAGAGTAAAAAAGGGAGTCGGACCACATTGTGTAAAGATGATGTATTACGAAAATAATGCTTGTAGAAACTAAATTTAAATATTTAAACGATGGTACTGTACGGGACCCTTGTGCGAATATTCTCTCATTTGGCGGTGTTATTTTGAGTAGATCTTCTTTACGCATTGGACAGGGAATTGAATGGGAGAACTGCTGTATTGTGCACATATAATTATGACGGCTAGTTTTCTCCGCATTTCCACGTTCTAACCAATCATTATCCGTTTCGCTACACTGCGAGACATTGGGATCGTTAGAAACCTTACAAGATACGGAACTGTAGCTAAGTAACAACGACCATTGTGGCGCAGTGGGTGTGGGTCGACGCAGCGTGTTGCGGGTTCGATTCCTGCCTTGGAACAAATGTTTGTACGATACGTTTTTGTACCGAATGTTGTGGGTGTTTTCATGATGATGAGTAGTGTAATGTAATTAAGTAGCCTAGGTATATCAGCTAACGATGTGAATGATTACGATGACCTAATGTTCCTAACAAACAAATAATGCTGGACAATCCGCACAGCATCATCTAGCCCCAAGCTAAGCAGAACTTGTGTTATGGGTACTAGATGACTAATATACGTAAAATATATACTTTATAACAACAAAAATTACAAGCAAGGAATAGAAAAATTACAACTAGTATTTACAATTGAAACCATTGAGCTAACTGCAGACGGTGGCAAACAGTCTAAAGGTAGCTCAATTGATCCATGTCAATACCAGTCGGAAGCGTCCCCAAGACACTGGCTGCATTACCACGCTGTATGGCAATGCTGATGCGCTGAGCCAGATATTCACCATCATCATCATCATCAGCCTATATTAGTCCACTGCTGGACATAGGCCTCCCCTAATGAGCGCCATAGCGCCCTGTCTTCAGCTTGCCGCATCCAGCATCTGCCAGCAGTCCTTCGCAGATCGTCATCCCACCTGGCCGGAGGGCGTCCTACACTACGTTTGCCGAGTCGCGGTCTCCACTCTAGAACACGTTTACCCCAACGGTTGTCGGTTCTTCGCGCGATATGGCCGGCCCACTGCCACTTCAACTTGCTAATTCTTTGAGCTATGTCGATAACTTTGGTTCTCTGTCGGATGTATTCATTACGAATCCTATCCTTCAGAGAAACTCCGAGCATAGCTCTTTCCATAGCTCGCTGAGCGACTTTAAACTGGTGGACCAGCCCTACCGTGAGTGTCCACGTCTCAGCTCCGTAGGTCATTACGGGTAGGACGCACTGATTGAAAACTTTTGTTTTCAAACATTGCGGTATGGATGACGAGAAGACTCGACGTAGTTTTCCAAACGCTGCCCAGCCCAGCTGAATCCTCTTCTTGGCCTCCTTCGCAAAATTGTTTTTACCTAGCTGCACAATCTGCCCAAGGTAAGTGTACTCGGAAACAATTTCGAGAAGGTGGCCTTCTACGATGACCGGTCCTGGATTAATGTGGTTATTGGTCATGACTTTGGTTTTATCCAAATTCATGCCAAGACCGATGCGTCGTGAGGCTGAGGCTAGGCCGTCCAGCATGTGGGTCAGCTCCTCTAGCGACTCCGCCATTAAGACTATGTCATCAGCGAATCGTAGGTGTGAGATGTAATTGCCGTTTATGTTTATGCCCTTACCTTTCCAGTCCAGCGTCTTAAACATATCTTCCAATGCGCTCGTGAACAGTTTCGGGGATATGACATCCCCCTGTCTCACTCCTCTGCGCAATTGGATGGGTTTAGACTGCTGGTCCTGTACTTGGACACTCATAGTGGCGGCATCGTAGAGACATCTCAGCACCTCGATATAACGATAGTCTACTTGGCATCGCTGTAAGGATTCCAGAACAGCCCAGGTTTCGACAGAGTCAAAGGCTTTCTCATAGTCCACAAAGGCGAGACACAGGGGCTGATTATACTCTTCGGACTTCTGTATAATCTGCCGCACTGTGTGAATGTGGTCTATGGTGCCATATCCTCCGCGGAACCCGGCCTGTTCCGGTGGCTGAAACTCGTCGAGTCTCCTGGCGAGACGATTCGTGACCACTCGCGAGAACAGCTTATAGACGTGGCTCAGGAGTGTGATGGGTCTATAGTTTTTAAGGAGCGTTTTATCGCCCTTCTTAAAAAAGAGCACCACCAAACCCCCGCTCCACGCCTTAGGAGTTCTCCCACTGTGAAGGACGGTATTAAAGAGGCTCTGTAGCTCCTGTATAACGGGGGCTCCTCCTGCCTTCAGAAGCTCTGAAGTAATACCGTCCTCACCCGGGGCTTTTCCATTTTTAAGCTGCCTCAGAGCTAACACGATTTCATCTTGACTGATATCTGGCAGTTCGTCGGTATATTCACCAGCTCTCGGGTAAAATTACATTACATATGTCAATATTGCCAAAACCCCGGAATAAATTTTAGTTCCGTGATGTTTTTCCCAATATCCTTTTATAACTTCATCCCTTCACAATTCCTTATAATTTTATCCTCTAGGCAAAGACAAACGAGCTTAACTTTAATTTGTGAGTCGCGTAGATCGAATCTTCAGTACAGGGTCCCTATCCTGCTTATCTTATCGCTTCACTATGACGATGGTATCATCATGATGGAATCATTTTGGTGTACTACCTTTACTTCTTTGTTGATGGCAACTTTTTTTTTGTAACTTCTTAACCAGTAAGTAATTGCTGAAATTTACAGAGAATCCGATTTGAAATGTACGAGTCGATATCTTTCCTTTGATACAAAGATGTGACACAATAATTTTCTGTCTATCTTAGATGAAAGAAACTACAGAAGAAGGGATGCGAGACAAAAGTGTCAGTGATGAATCCATTGGTAGATATTGCGGCAATATTTTTCTCGCCGTAAAATAATCACCGCACGCACTATCAAGAGTTGCTTTCTTTGTTGATTTTACGCGACAATTTTGCTACGGTACCATTGTCATAGTAAAGCGATTAGTTAGCAGGATTACTGGAGTTGTGTTTATGAAACACGACGAGTTTTAATTTCTGTTAACCGAACGCATTTTACACGACTCTAAACTCAAAATTAGGCACATTTGGCCTTAGTATTTAATTCCTTTTTTATTTATCCCTAACATGTTCCCTTTCCCTCCTTTCAGAAAGCGGTAAGTGAAAAGGCTCACTCGCATGAAATGCGATTCTTTCGGAAACGAATAGATACTGGCTTCTTTAATTCCACTTTATTATGCTACAACAACAACGGCGGTGTGCCCTATCGATGAACTACAATTCGAAAGAAAAGTCAAAAAAGAGAATTACTTTTGTGCTTTGAATAAATTGCTTTTGTATTGCGCTATGGTTAGACATATAATAAATAAATAATTATGATCAATTCACACAAAACCGCACAGCCTAAAGCTATGTTACTTAAGTATATCAGTCATCTAGTACCTATAACACAAGCTCTGCTTAGCTTGGGGCTAGATGATGCTGTGTGGACTGTCCGGGATTATTTATTTATTTTATTTATTTACAACTAGCTGCGCCCCGCAGCGTCGCCCGCGGGGAAATTTATTTATTTGTCAAATATCATATTTTTATACATAACTAGCTGCACCCCGCAGCGTCACCCGCGGGAAAATTTATTTATTTGTCAAATATCATATTTTTATACATAATATGCTATTCCCGACGAAGACAAATCCAAAAACACAAAAATCATAAAAATCGGTCCAGCCGTTCTCGAGTTATAAGTGTTGTAACAAACACGACTTTCTTTTATATATATAGATATCATATATAGGATATATAAATAAACATCAAGTCCCTAGCTAAGGATAACTTGTGTTATGGTACGAGATAACTGATATACTTAAAGCAATACATTTCATCGATAGTTATTTATTGTTATATATAAAACTAGCGACCCGACCCGGCTTCGCACGGTTTTATTATACATATAAACCTTCCTCTTGAATCACTCTATTAAAAAAAACATATCAAAATCCGTTGTGTAGATTTAAAGATTTAAGCAGTCAAAGGGACATAATGACATAGGGACAGAAAAAGCGACTTTGTTTTATACTATGTAGTGATAGTGATACTCATCACACCCTGAACAAATATTTGCAGATCATACAAATGTTTGTCCAGAGGTGGGAACCTACAATCTGGCGGACGTTAGTCCTGGGAGGTGATTCTCTATGACATAGGAGATTCCTTGCCCCAACCGTGTGACGTCACAATGTGTTCTAAAAGGGGTATTACACTACACGGTATTCAGGGACCCTAACTAAGAGTGGTGTAATACGATTCTGGGTCCGGGCATAAGAATAAATAATAACTACGTAGAAAGGACTCTTCTTTGATCTAGTCCCAAACGCCGCCATTTATATACCTACTTCCCCCTTCACCTCGTTACGCCCCTCTGTCGTCCAGGCGTTTTGCCAGGGTTGCTACTGCATTGTACCGCCGCGCCCCGCCGCCGCCGCGCCGTCGTCGCGAGGCGAGGCGAGTGAGAAAAGGTCAACGAACGATGTTCACGTTCCTTTGATTAGGTACCTACCTAATTAGTTAGATAGGAACCTACTAAAACACAATAATATTTAGAAAATATTACTTACATAGGGTATGTATTATCATATAATATGCATTATCTTTTATTGTTACAACCGATCACACCACAATAACTTGACCATGACGTCATATTATAGAGGTAGGTACCTAACCTACACAAATATTAAAATCCGCGTGCGGCGTTGCCGGCTGTGACAGCCCTACTGCACGTTTAACGTGCAGAATCGCGTAGGCTAATATCGTGACCTTAAGCGCGTTCGGAGCGAAGTTTCCCTTCTAGTCTGTTCTTATTCTTATGGTCCGGGTCCGTCCCTTAGGGGGTCCCTAAGGGAGGTATATTCAGGGCCCGGTAGTCACGGTCCCTGAATAAGTGTAGTGTAATACCCCTTTAAATACTGTTTTGTCCGATTCCACGCCGCTGTCTTGTCGTATCTGTGCAACACGTGTAGATTTGCCATAGTGAATTAAGTCTCTGTGCGCTAGTCTTCATTTTATTAGCAGTTGGGGATTACTTAGGGTGTACTCAGTTCTAGAATGAGATATTAAAATCCACAAAGTATATATAAACGAAAATCGATCGCCAGGTAAACAAACCACTAAAAACACTAGAACCAATATTGCATTATAACTAAAGCGCAACGAAAAAGGTTCAAATTCGTGGTCGAATACGGATAATAGACGAAGGAAAGCTTTCTTATCTACTTAGAAACTTCTGCGATTTACTCCGATAATGTAGTGTCTAACAATTTTCCTTCAATATATCTTTGTTTTCTTTTACCCTTTTTGTAAAAAAAGTATCTAGAATTCTAGAATGACTTGAGATTCGACGATATACCTCTCACTACCTTGAAGGCCTTCTATCGACTGATTTAAACGCTCACCTTCATAATTCTTATTGTTATTTACAAACATACGTTACTGACCATAGTGATATTTAGAGCAAGGTTCTTAATTTTTGCATTGAGCAAACAAGTAATTAATAAACTCCTCACGCAAATTATTTTGCAATAAAAAAACAATAATTCGTTACAAGTAAGATACATACTCGTAGGTCAAAAATCATAATATCTCAGCTAAGTAACATTTTTTTATAAACCAAGCCTGTTCTCCTACAGTATAAGTCTTGTCGACTTAGTTTAGGGTCTCCACATGTATTAGCTATACAAGTCACTTAAGGTAGCCTTCCTTTCCTAACAACCGCGACGCGCGACCGCGACCGCGACCGGGTCGCGCGACCCACTGCTTTGTATGAATTCATATGGAGCACTAAACACATGGCGTGACCGGTGGGCGTGGCTCCATATAAATTCATACAAACCCGGTCGCGGTCGCGCGTCACGGTCGCGCGTCGCGGTCGCTAGGAACGGAAGGCTACCTTTATTCTTCGAACAGCGTGCGTAACTAACTTCAACTCTATAGAAGGTTTAAAGCTATAACCCATTACACAGTTCAACACAATAATACCTATCGAACACAATAATACCTATCGAACACAATAATACCTATCGAACACAATAATTTGTATATAGAACCATGCAAATTTACGATACCAACACAATTTGCCACACGAAAATAACTCGCCCTACTTCAAAGGAAAATGCAATCAAACAATTTAAACAATAAATATCTTTATTAATCCCCATACAAGCAAACCTATGGCGAGTAAAGAACTGCTGCCCTGTCCATTACCGGCTTTATTACATCCATCATCCCGACACTCGCAAGCCAGCGAGTAATGTAATCCGCTGAACTTAGACTGTTGGCACTGCAGGGGTTCCTCGTAGACATAGGCACATTCTCTCATTATTACGACGTCTTGACCCGGTGTGAAATACTGCACCTGCAACCAATATTACTTATTTAAAAGACAACGTTATTATATTAATTGCAAAGTTTGAAGTAGTAATTGAAAGGTTCGAAGTAGCAGTTGCAAGTTTCGAAGTCATAATTGCATTATAATGACGCACGTAGAATAACAGCCGTTTATTGGGTCACGATAAAATATTCATTGTTTTCATCAAGTCTACATTTCTATTCGATCAGTGCGCTTAATCAGTTTGATTTAGTGCGTTCCAAATCTGAATTCATCAAGGACGTCTTGATGTTTTCTTTATTTTTCCCACACCCAGGATTCTAAATCGTCAACGAGGTGAATTCGTTTGTAGGCGATGCATAGATATATGCTGTCTCAACTGGCAGTGTGCGAAAGAGATAATATCGTGTCCGTATACTCTACTCGCCTACCGCATCTCGGGCCCTAGGATCAAACAACACACACAATGACTAATTCCTAAAACGATCACGTGAAAAATCTAAACATAATGATAGCATAAATCAAGGCCACACCTGCCGACGAATTCGCGCCGTTGACTTGTTTAACCTTAGTGAAGCTTCTTGTGCATTCTTTAGATTTAGATTTAAAAGTTGGAGATGACGCGTATAGAGCTCTCACATAGGTACGGTATAACTGAGCTAGAAGCCTAATTCTCAGAGGTTAAAATTTCCAAATTGTAATATCCCATGTGTTATTCTAAGTCCTAAACTATCTACATACCAAATTTAATTTATATAACTTAAGTAGTTACGGAAATTACTTATAACAAACATACACACTGACTTTCCCATTTATTATAATAGTAAGATTGATAAGTTATTTTTATGTAATAAATGGTAAAGCAAGTAACAAAAGCGTGTCAAAGGATAAATTTTAATGTCCTTTCCAAGTACAAAGTGAAACGTTGACGCTGGTTAAAATAAACCAACCTGTGAGATGGAACGACAAACTGGATTGCTATCAGCATTAGGGCAGTCCTTCAAGTGAGCCTTATTCAAATTATAACTGAAGCAACCTAACGCGGTCTGAGACGAGCACTGGTAACACTTCAAGGATGCTACACTGCTGCACGAAATCATTAAACTAATTACTAACATCCACATAGTTATATTTCTTACATTCAATTCTTTGATTGCTAATACGTTTAGCTTTATTTTATTATTTTTTACGCGAGGTCCGTTGTTTTTACCATTTGGCATTTGACTTGACTTCTTTGTTGATGGCTAAGATCAATTACTACGTTCCGTTGATGGTTACTTGTGGCTGGTTTGACACTTTACTGATTGTCATTTGTCAAATCGTCTTTAATCAACTGGCAGAATATGTAATTGTTTATGTTATTGTCACCTTTGGTTTGCGTTGAATTCATAATAAAAGAGGTACAATGCATTTTTCGTGGCATAGTGGGCAAAAGATAATAAATAAAGATAAAGATTTGATTTCCGCCGCGGGAAAAATATTTGAATGATCGAGTATCAAGCAAGCTAAGCAGAGCTTGCGTTATGGATACTAGATAATATATTATAATACACTAAGATATTTCTACGGTCTGCAGCTATTTGTTCGAAAGGTTCTGGTTGTTTTCTATGTATGTATCTCAAATAAGTGTAACAAAAATGTAAAGGGATGTTACATACATACACATAACACGTAGTCAATTTTTTCAATGCATTAACTAGTATCCTTAACACAAGCTACTCTAGGGCTAGATGATGCTCTGTAGATTATCCAGTAATTTACTTATACACCAACTTTGCAGATCGTGCAAACATATTTAATCGTAACCATAACTTTTACTCGCTGTGCAATAGACGTCATCTTAGAATACAGGATGAAAAATATAAGATATGAAAAAGTGTATTTGGTTTCCATAAAGCATACAGTGTAAAAAGATGAATATTTATTTATTTTATTTTCTCATTCAGGCAACATCGCCCGTGGCGCCTCCTAACGCAAGCTCCGGGAAGTCTCAAACAAAGAGCGAGAAGCGAAGTGGCAACACCTTGTACCAAGAGCTGTCTTTCCACGATACAGAAGCTAATATGGTGGAAGGTGATGATGGGGCTGATATTACAGGTACAACGTTATTACTTTTATTGCCAACAACGCACAATGTGTGAGTCTGCGTGGCAGAGAATGCGTTAAAATAGCACAAAGATTAGTCATCTTATACAGGGTGTTAGTGTGAACAGCGTTATCCTTGAAACCAGAGGTTCAGCATCATGAGTAGAGTCCAAAACCGATGAAAAATAATTATTCTATTTTTAATTTATTTTTGAAACAAAAATATTCGATACACCTTCTAAGTGGTAAAACTACACACGAGTACATTGACGGGGCCGCGCAGGTGTCGACCTGTTTTGATCAAACGAGCCGCCGCCATTCAAGTGTTCATTGCCGCGCCCCGCACGCACCTCACCGCGCCGCACGCGCCGCCCGCCGGCTCGCGCAGGCGCCGTCCGATCGCTCCTCAGTGACAGACCGCCAGCGTGACGGAGAGCACGTCGTCGCGTCGTTGACACAGATTTTCGCGCGTCAATTGTTTTCAGTACGAACGAGTTACGAAGTCTTACAAAAATGTAAATAAAAGTGGACTGAAATGGTGCGGCCTTATGCCATCGCTCTGGTGAACTTGGCTCGTACGATGTACGCAGAGCTCAGCTGTTTCCATCCCAGGATAACGTGTGCTAAGCTAGGAAACTATCCCAAAGACACAAAGGCTACGTACGTACGTACATATGGCCAGTTCACCATGCCCAGTCATGCAAAATGCAAGTGTTCGTAAGGTGTTTAATAAGCTGACAAATAAGGTACTAATTTGTGTTTTTTCGAGTGTGTAATAATACCTAATCTACGAGTGAGAAAACGTGCGGAGGTTGCGTGATGGTGAAGTGTTATTTTGGTAAGTGAATTTCATTCACTGTACAAAGAACTGAAATTTAGATTGAATAGTAGATAAAATTGATTGATGATAAACTTTAACCCTAGATTCAATAACATTCGTCTCACAGACCGCGCAAAACGTAAAAATGATTCAAAGTTGTAAATCGAATCAGATACACCTTTTAAGCACCTTCATAAGTCATACAACCAAATACATCGCAAGTGTATTTTACTCGCAATGACGTTTCATTCGTCTGAGGGACGAACATTTATGAACTTTACTTTATTACTTACTTTACTTTATTACTAGAATAAGAACTGGCCTAGGGTTAAGTACGCCAAAAATACCTGCCTACCAAGGTACTTTGGTCTATTGAATTTTTTGATTATTCTGTGAATTTAGACTTGTTTTAAAACAGTTAATCTTGCCTAGAAACAAACCTGGAAACTTGCCTGGTTCTAGGGTGACCATAATATCGCGTACAATATCTATGACATAAAATATCAAAATACTGCGAAACTAAAACAGGCATTAACCTTATCTCATAGGTTTTGGACTCTACTCATGATACTGAACCTCTGGTTTCAAGGATAACGCTGTTCACACTAACACCCTGTATACTATTTTTAAACCTCAAACACAATACACCAAACATAATACACATGTATAGAGTCCGTTTCATGAAAAAAGTCCCACGGCAACTGGTGGAACTAAATTTGACAGATTGCCATATGCTTGCTGGCTTCATTCGGTCGTACTACTACAGCGCCTCGTCTAGGGGACTTCTTTCCTGAAAAGGACTCTAGGTATGGGTTTGGGGTTTAGAAATGGTTGAGCGGTTGGAACAAAGAGTTCATGCACAATTTTTCTGAGTATATAACACTCAAATTAGAAATGTTCGTACGTTAACACGCTTTGGGACAGGATTCAGATTTGTGTTTTTGTCGGTACTACAATTTTTGGTGTTTTCTTGTGTATAACTCTTTTAGGCGGTGACAGTACCGCAAAATCGCAATACAAGAAACTAGAATCATTGAGTTGCCACTTTTAGCTGCGTGTTTTATTTATGTTAATGAGTTTGATGCAACACTTAGTACGGGGTAGCCAATAGCAATGGCCAACTCACTTGGAAACGTCCTAATTATGGATCTGGGCAAATTGATTACAATATCGGATTCAAAATTATAGTAACTTTAGTTTTAAATTCGTTTCTTTGTTCAAGACGTCGGTCTTGATAACGACGACGGCATGTTATGAATATTAATGAAAATGGTTACACATACAGCTGTAAATCATTCACAATTTTCCTGAGTTTATAACAATCAACTTAGAAATCTTAACTAAACACGCTTGGGCTTTCCCATTTATATAACCTTTTTTATTACGATTTTGTGTATTCCTTCATCTCTTATGATGTTGGTTCGAATCCGATCCGAGACACAATGAGATAAAACAATAAAAAAATACTGGATAATCCAAATAGCATCACCTAGTCGCAAGCTAAGCATAGCTTGTGTTATATGTCATCTTTCTCACACCCATTCTTTAATAATGCAGAGTAGACGAGACATTTAGGTATAATAATTATTTTTTTAAGCATTGAATGTGCTATTTCTGTCACTGGTTGACGTTTATTAGAATTAATCTAACTAATAACTAACGGTAACTAATAAATAAACAGTAACTAATAACTTTTATTCATTGACGAAAGAAATAACCCCAGTTTCTTTTCGCACAGTGTCTATGTGCCTTGCTTCTTATGTTTACATGTGTGCGTTTTCACAGGGAGCTGGGTGCACCCAGGGGAGTACGCTTCGTCAGGTATGTACCTACGATATTGGGGTCAAAAGATACTAGTTGGCTGGTTGGCAGCGTCAAAGCATTTTAAACTTTAATTCCATTCATGAGATACATAATCGCTTGAATGCAGTTGGCATTCGTCTTTAAAAGATTAGTTTTAAAAGACGTTCGAACAGTATTTGGTAGACACTATCGAATGGCTAAGCTTTACTGCCTTGAAGTTCGAAACACACAGAAGCCGGAGGCAGAGCGGAGGCGAAAGCGTGCCGGTTTTTCCTATGGCACCGCGCCGTCACCGCCTGCGGTGTGTGTGTAGGCTTTCATATGATTCAATAGAATACAACTCGCACGCCTTCGCCTCCGCTCCGCCTCCGGCTTCAGTGTGTTTCGTACTTAAGTTAAACGAAACGGGCATTATACCACAGGCTTATACTCGTATAAGTCGTGTAGACAAAGAATAAGATTGAAGATGATAGGATTCTCACACTTTCTACACCATTCTTTATCCACACGCCTTATAGTATTGCTTTTGATAATTTCTTTGTAAACGTTCGCCATTTTAGTAAATGCTGGTGCTAGTTTCGTTAAAGTCAAGTGATCATTATAAATAACATCAGTTTAAAAAGCAGTGTAAATATTCATTTTTTAAGACCGCTTGTTTAATATCTCGTTCATGTGACGTATATTCATGCAGCAATAACTAAGATAATTGACAGAAATGAATATGTTTATGGTGGGTGCGAACACTTAACAGCCTGTCCAGATAGGGCGCTTTACGCGCGCTTTACGCGCGAGTGCCCTCGCGCGTTTCAATTTATATTGCGTCCAGATGCGGCGTTTTACGCGCGCTCCACTGTTCGCCCGAGTATTTCGACTCGCGCGTAGCACGCGCGAGTCGAGAGTCCAGCGCTTTACGCGCGTAAAGCGCCCTATCTGGACAGGCTGTAAGCCTCATACAAACCTACTATTCGTTTCATTTGGAAAATTCATCCCCGATTTGAATGAAATTTTCCGGATTGGTAGCGCCTTAACAAGAAAACGATGAACCAACAAATCATTTTAGTTTTTAAATTAATTTGCCCTAGTATTATGTTATTTCGTCGCACTAATACATTTTTCGTTCTATTTTCATGCGTTCTAACACAATATGTCGCATCAACGCATTGCAGTTAACGATAACTATTTCGGTAAGTGAATCATTGGCTTTATAAATAGTAATATAATAAATATTTAAGTTAAGGCATCATCAGGAACCCTATCTATCTTGATAAACTAGTCGCTTCCTATAACAGTGGTATTGTCATAGAATTTAGTTATTCTAACTTAGATGAAAGACATACATGAAATAAACTACAGAATTCTTAAGAGATCATTGTACGGAACGGGACCTATTAGGACTCTTATGTAACAGATTTTACAATACTAACCACACTTATGTAAAGAGCTTTAATCTTCATATACATTTTTGTGTTTGTTCTTGTTTCATATCTATTGAAAGTATTGAATGTGCTATAATATTTTCTATGAAAAACGGCCTAATATATATTTTTTCTTGTTATCTGTGACGATATCACTGCCATAATAAAGCGATTGGTTAGCGGAATTTGGCCTCTGGTCATAATGTATGTAAAGCATGTGTTATAAGTACCAAATACATAGAATCTCCACACAGCCTAATTATATAAATGAATAGAACTATAACACTACGGATACGAACATTTGTACCGCGACTGGATTGGAAGCTGCAGCATTCTGTGGTAGCACAACTTGGCCCACTTCGCGACAAAGGTCGTGTTTATAAACAAAACTGTCTTATTACCGATATAAAATGCCTGCAAATAGGTTACTTATAATTTATTCTGATTGTGTAAGTTTAAAACTATACTAAGCGACGTTTTTGTTCTTCAGGCATGGGAAAAGAGGTTGAGAATTTGATATTGGAAAACAATGAGCTGCTAGCGACGAAGAACGCCTTGAACGTCGTCAAAGATGACCTGATTGTAAAGGTATGTGTGAAAGGAACATACTGTTGCCATTTCTGTTTAGCAATGATGTTGTGCCAATTTAAAGGAAATTTTAAGAAAAGGCTGAACACATTTTTGTCTTTCATTAAGAGAACCTTTTTAGAAAATTATGATGGTGGACTAACGCTTTCTGTAATACTGAGGATTTTTATTGACACCTACAACCTTAAAGGACTAAACAAACACTCAAAATATAAAAAAAATCTGCGCTTTAGACTGTATGTTGTCTGTCAGTCAGTCCTAATTTATTTACAAAGAAAACAGCAATCAAAAATATTTACTAATCATAACTAGTATTTCCGGCCAGATGGGATGACGATCTGTGAAAGACTGGCAGATGCGTCAAGCTGAAGATAGGGCGCTATGGCGCTCATTAGGAGGGGCCTATGTCCAGCTGTGGACTAATAAAGGCTGATGATGATGATGAACTAGTATTTACAATTTAAACAACTATAGACAGTTGCTTACAATCTTTTAGGAAGCTCATCTGATAAATCCATTGAAACTTAATTTTGACAGGTGGATGAACTGACCGGCGAGCAAGAAATACTAAGGGAAGAGGTCAACAACCTCAGCTCAGCGAGGGAGAAACTGAGGGAGAGGGTCACCCAGTTAGAGGAGGAACTACGTCATTTGAAGGTAAAGCCTCAATCTTATCACTTCATAGTATAAAACAAAGTCGCTTTCTCTGTCCCTGTATATATCCCTATAATAATAATAATAATAATAATAAGCCTTTTATTTCATGCAAAAGAAGTGAAGTACATAGTTACATAATAGTAAAAAAAACATTTTAAATTAACATGATGAGAAAAAATGTTTAGAACTAAATAATTAAATATAAGTTTGTTTGCATGAACCCCTCCTCAAGTGAAGGTGAAGGCCTCCTCTAAAGAATACCATATCTTGAGCTATTTGTGGCCAGCTGGTACCAGCAATTTTTATCAATTCATCTGCCCATCTCGTGTGGGGTCTGCCTTTGTGACGATTGCCGATTATATATCCCTATATGTATGCTTAAATCTTTAAAACTACGCAACGGATCTTGATGCGGTTTTTTTTAATAGATCGAGTGATTCAAGGGGAAGGTTTATACGTATAACAAAAACGGGGCGGGTCGCTAGTACTTAATAAATTATGATTGTATTGTATTCCAGGAGACGGTGAGCAACAGTGCGGGCGGCGGCGAGAATGAAGACGAGGCGGACGTGCCGATGGCTCAGCGTCGCCGGTTCACGCGCGTCGAGATGGCTCGCGTGCTGATGGAGCGCAACCAGTATAAGGTGACCCCTCAACTCCACTCTATCTACTCTACTATCCCTTCACCGACGCGACTTGGCCGTCACTCAGATACACTCACAGAACAATAGTCAATAGTCAAAATGCTTTATTTCCTTAAGACCTTATAGTATGAGATCCGACTGCAGAATTAGCCCGCTCATCTCTTTTTGTTTAAAACTTATTTTTTATGTTTATTTGTAAGAAGGAGAATATATATATATAAGTACCAGGTTGCCTATCAAAATTTGCAGAACCCACAAAAACTTGTGGTTGGTCTCTAAGGATTTTTTTCCTGTACTTACTATAACGGTTAAGATGCCTTTACTGACCTGTGCTAAGAATCATGTATACTCAGAGGAAGCTCTTAGGCGTCCTTTTATCCGTGTATTTTACGCTACATACATTTCTTTTAATTTTAGATCTTTAGGTCTAAAACTCGTTCCCAAGCTAGTGAAGTTTCATCTTTATTGCTCTGGTAGATTACAATAATTTCACATCTAACTACGAACCTGGTTTGTGTTAGTAGAACACAAGAGAGCCGACAGGGATGGGATGAGGGAATGAGTAGGTGTATATTGTATTACGGTGGGTGTTTATTTTTATAGTGATTTCAAATCAAATCAAATCATTTATTTGACACAGTTTCACAAGCAGTAATCTAAATATGTCCATTGACTCCCGAACAAGTAAAAACTGTATTTCAGAGTCAGTGGCTTCTCCCATGTAATTTACATATTGTGTACATAAAAATGAAAAAAAAATATTACAAAATTCTTTTTTGTAATAGAAATCTAATTACAAAAAAGGAATAATGTTTCTTAGTATTGTCATCTTAAATAGTACTTATAAGTGTAATCTATATATATAAAAATAAATCCTTATTTCCCTTGGTCACGGCATCACGCCTGAACGGCTGGACCGATTTCGCTAATTCTTTTTTTGTTCTGTTCGTTATTATCAGGAGAAGGTTCTTATGAAAGAAAAAATTATGGAAATTGCGCGGAAAATGCTAATTCTATCTTCATAATTAAGACAGGACAACGTATGTCGGGTCAGCTAGTTAATTAATATTTACGTGATCTATAAACGTAAACAATATCTTGAACAAAGTGGTAGAGATTATAAATTAGTTTACTTTTCTATTCTAATGACGTTACGTTGATAAAGTCATAAATTGAGCTAAACTAAAAACGTTTATTTACGTTGTTTTGCTGATTTCTTGATCCATTCCATTCCAGGAGCGTTTTATGGAGCTTCAAGACGCAGTCCGCTGGACGGAAATGGTCCGTGCGAGCCGAGTCGACTCCACCATGGACAAAAAGAGCAAACAGAGCATATGGAAGTTCTTTAGCAACCTCTTCAGGTAATGAATGAATGAATGAACACTTAATTATTCAAAAATAGACTATTTTCATAAAAAAAACAATAATAATACCAATAATATAATACCACTCTTATATCACAGATCGTCGTCTCTTTTGTTCGAAAACGAATCAAATGAGATGCTCATGAAAATGTTTTTTTAAATCTCTCGATTTTTTATCGATTTTAGAAGGGAGGATCTCAATTCAACTGTATTTTTTAATGTGTTACCTCGGGAACTGATACTGATGTTTCTATTTTTATTTGAAAGGTGGTATTTCTCAATAAGACCTGTTTTTTGATCGAGGTATGACCAGTCGTTTTTCAGTTATTCCTAATAATGTGTACTTTATTCAACACATTGATGATGTACTCGTTTTTGCGTTAAGGAATTTGAAGTCATTATATTTTTAAAAAGACCCTATAGTTGCGACTCGTCGTAAATCAGTGTCGTGATAGTGAATAAGTTCATAAAAAAGGCGTAATATCTGGCCACTTCCCAGTGCGGCCAGTTTCCCATCGCAACACATGAATAATAAAAAAATAAATAATCCGGACAGTCCACACAGCATCATCTAGCCCCGAGCTAAGAAGAGCTTGTGTTATGGGTACTATGAATGAGTACATACTCTGAATATAAATAAAACGAGATCAGATTCTATGCTAAAACTTCAACCATCGAGCAGGGGCTACAAAGGGATAGTAAATTATATAATAAATTACCTGTCGTGTTGCAAAAAAGTCGCTTTTTTTTTAAATAGATATTTGTTAAGAAAAACTACACTTGTTAACTACAACACAATTGACGAGTATTTGTACACAAAACAATATAAATGTTGTAAGGGTTAAATATTGTCAAAAACATGAAGTTTTTGACAATATTTAACAGTTGATAAAAAGATATGTCATACTCTCTCTCTCTATCTTTAAATATACACATAGAGCACCGGCAAAGTAGCGAGTTGATCGAACATTATTTATGGAATAAGATAAATGATTGTCTAAGTGCTTATTTTGTAAGCCTAAAAATAAATATATTGATTTACTTGATTGACTATTGCCAATAATTTAATCTCAAAAACTGAGTTCCGACATTGCTGGACTGCAATAAATTCAGAATAAAATAGAAAATACTTTATTTTAAACTTAAATAAAATTATCGAAATAATATCGTTCCCGAATTCTCTAAAAAAGATACTTCACATGAAACGAGGATAAATCTGAGATGCCTTTGACGAATATTAAAAAATCAAAGATCGCGTTCGGTAATTTGGTACGATACTGTTGTTCACAGCCCTACAAATATTTTTATCTCTATTATCAAGAACAGTATAGGGATTGGCAACTTATTAAATATTCCCAAGAGGTCTTGTAAATCAGCTTACTCCTTTTCTAAGATTCATATTTCTTCTTTTAACATAAGTCAGAATGAGAGAAGCATTTTTATAAAAGTTAGAATCTAGGTACATATGTTAAATCCTTTAAGGTACTAGGAAACAAAGACCTTTTTTCCTTATCTGTTTATTAATTTAGAATAGAGAAAAAAAATCAAGATATTACTTTTTTCCCTGGTTATTTAATCCAGAGTGTGACCTTCGTACTATTTTATAACATAAACCTGAATTAACTTCTTCAAAAATCTGACGTGTCTGATTTTCGGTCGGACTTTTGATGAAGGTCAGGCTTCTTGTTTTTTGTTTTCTTAAAAGAATCCTTCTGCAAATTTTTTATCGAGATGATGTAGGATTGAGGAGCCTACTGATAGAGGATAGGATAGATAGTGTAGGATCATTTTGTAAATCAATACCAATAGAAAGATAGAAACATAATTTCTTTATTGCACCATCAAAATATGTTACAGAGCAACTGAATACTAATTACATCTAAAGTGGCACAATGAACGGCTTTATCGCTAACAACGATCTCTTCCAGGCAACCTTTGGATTTTGGGGATGGACAGGATAGGTTAATTTATGAATTGACCAATCAATTTGCCAATTGACGGTGGCGTAACTGAAATGACATAATAAAAATATTACAAATGCACTAATACAAATTAATTACTAAATTTTATATATACTTATTAAAAACTTCGTCTTTTATTTAATTAAGTTATTAAAGTTTTTTCTTTATTTAAGTTAGTCTTATTTTTATTATTGCTTTGCGCTTGACATCTCTCCAGTCGTGTCGGTCTACCCTATCATCTGATTGTGAGAGAGTATAGACAGTGCATCTGTGTTTGCGCACATGTGCACTAATGTGTTCTACACACATGGCTAGTCTCTTATGAGTATGGCGGGCGTGGTCAAAATTCGGCTGATGACTCTTTTATTGCTTAGCGCTTTATTTAATGCAAGAAATCTCTGCTCAGCGAACCATTTTAGATCAAATCTAACTAGCTACATATCCAGGCGTGCTTTTTGTGCGTATGTTGTGATATACCAGGTTTACTACATTTATGCAATAAGCTATTTCGATAAGTTCAATAGTTTTGACGTGTCAGTAAGTAGTATGTATTTTATATGTTAATACTCATATTTAAGCAAATAAATGATTCTTATTCTTATATAAGTGTACATATAAAAGCTAAAAACTATATTCCGTCAATGATCTTATTTTTTTTTTGGTACATGCACGACCATCAAGTTCCATATTGTTGACAAGAGCTGCTGTCGAATGCTGTGGGTAGAAGCAAGTAGTGAAAATAATACATATCTATTTGATATTATGATTCTAAAAGATAGCGAGTATAGCGCCTGAGTATGTTTAAAAATCGAAATGTTGAGTATAAACACAACCGATTGTCTATTAATCGAATTGGGTCATAAAGAAATGATTTTATCTTACGTCAGTCGTTCTGCCAAAAAGGAAATAAGATCATGGAATGTAGCGTAATAAGTTAAGGTCAGGTTTAAAAATGTAAGACTTAATTTAGTATAATTTATTTTAGTATAGTTTAGTATAAGATAAAGTAATTTGCTTCTTGAGACGTTTACTTTTCTGAGCCTATGCGACGTATGTGGCTTAGATTTATGTTCAGTTTAACAATAATAATTGAAACTGATCTTTAACTTAAGTTAGTTATAAGGATAGTGATAATAAAAGGCATTTTTCTTAGTGCTCTGACACGTATTATTTGCGTTACGTTGCAATTTTAAGATGGTTTGAATTGAGTGGCTTTGCCCAGCAGTGGGACACTAGAATCGTAATCAAAAAATCTCATCTCGATACCGCGATCCAGCCTTTAGCGAATTTAAGTTAAGCCTTGGAAAGTTTTCACTAGCGATATCTGGTATAATTTTAGTATGTACCCTACAATATCTTTTTACTTATATTGTAAGTGTCGTAAAATATATATTACTAGCGACCCGCCCCGGCTTCGCACGGTTTTATTATACGTATAAACCTTCCTCTTGAATCACTCTACCTATTTAAAAAATCCACATTAAAATCCGTTGCGTAGTTTTAAAGATTTAAGCATTGATGAGCAAGATTTACATAGGGACATAGGGATAGAGGAAGCGACTTTTTTTTATACTATGTAGTGATTTCTGTTTGAATCTGAGTGCTGGACTAGCAAATGGGTGGATGTAAGGTGAAGTAAGATGCGAATGTCGAGACTTCAATCAGAGTAGATATCTGAAGACGTTTGAAAGTTGCGTCACTGACTGATATGATGAGAGACTCGTCACTTGAACACATGGGCTAGTACTTGAAAGGTGCCAGATGAATGAACTATCTTAGTTTTTATATTCTATCTCTATTATGCTACTAGTATATGCTTGCGGCTTCGCACTTTCTGTTTCTATGGAAACGTTTCAAGACTGTTTATGTCTCATGGGAACTGATTTATGGTATGTAAAGTAGCCGTTATTTCAGAGCTAGAAAACGTCTATTCAAATTTTAGGCGCGATTCGTTCAGTATTTTTTGCGTGAAAGAGGAACAAACATCTATAAGTTCATTCATACATCCATACAATCCTTCGCGTTTATAATATCAGGAAGGTAGCATAACAATTTTTTTAAATTTAGTTATCAATAGATCCTTGGTGGATTGGATTTGTCTACCTAAGTATGTAAAAAAAGTCGATAATGTTGAACCTATAATCTATTTAGTATTTAATTATAATAGTTAGTAGTTATCCGGTCTTTGTATCCTTTCACATTCTATCCGTCGACACGTCCGTTTACCTGCCTACCTGAAAACCATCAATTTATTGGGCAAATGGTTAAATAGTGGAAAATTCCGATGCAGGAACCCATTTTAAGTCGAAAATCAAAACCTGTCATACTCATTTTAAGGACTCGGGTAAGTAAGATGGTTGATGCGGCATGCTGAAGACATGGCGCTATGATGCTCATTAGGGTAGGCCTATGTCCAGCTGTGGACTGATTTAGGTTCATGATGATGAAGAAGTTAGGCGAGGATCGGGTCGAGGTCTTATTAAAAGATAATTCGGAAAAATGCGCTTGCGCCGCTTCATTCTTAAACCTGTGTCATCAAACGTCTATGCTAATTTGATTGTACTAACTTTGATAATAAAAGGCTGGATAATCCACACAGCGTCATCTAGCCCCAGCCTAAGCGTAGATATGGGTACTAGATGACTGATAGACTTAATACAATATGCATTGATTGTAGTTTTATTATACATATAGAAAACACTCTGAATAATTGCAGATCGTGCGAACATTTGTATCAAGCAGGGAATGATGATAGTGATTCAGTTCTCCGGCAAAACTCAAGATAGCATTTTTGTAAACATTTTAACTGTACTGAACCTAACAATTAGTTTCTTGTTGATTATTCTTCAGAATTTGTACTACTAGATGATTTAGGCTTTTTATCTCAATGCCAGCAGAAATTTATCAAACACGTGACACACAAATTTACCACCACCTAATAATAGATATGCTTTTTGTAGAATAAGTTGTCCTTGAGATTAACGTGAGTGCATTGAGCATCTTTGAATGTTGTATGAATGTTTTCGTTTTACATTGGGTTGAAAAATCCATTGATTTAATTATAAGCAGTATTAACTATGCCATTAGGTCCTTTAGTTTAGAAACCGGCTTGCGTTCAAAACCAAATGCCAAGCTAAAATTGGAACACGCAACCTCAACGAACGTACTTTAACGGCTTTATTTTATCCGCGTTATTAATTCGCTATTAACATTATTTATAGTTAATATAGTTTGTATTTATTTATTTACAATTTACATTATTCGTTTTTTACAAGATACGGTCAGCACGTACTACAACATTTGGAAATAAGATATAATAGTTAAATAAACATATTATATTATTAGAATACTGATTTAGGTGTTGCTAAATATAATATACTAATCATACAACTAGTTAAGTTAGTAAGGATAGTTAAGTTATATATAGATATTAGTTAAGTTATACGGTGTACTAATTAACTAAGCAAAGTAAGCTAATTAAAGAAATGTGCCTATTGTATTGAGGTAATGCATTTTAAGTTTGACCTATTTATACAAGTTTAGTAAGTAAGTAATTTTAATTTTATATAATGCGAGAGTAATTATGCCTGTTTGTAATATTTTCACGTCTGAATAGATCTGTATAAAATTTATCAGTTAGATAGATAGTATCGTGGGATGAACATGAGTTACATTTAACCTTGCGAAGGCACGGTCACCTAATCTGACTATGAAAACAGTCTAGCTTCATTAACAGGATCCACAGTTAACCGATACAAAAAAAAATTCTCGTCCTTTTATGTAAATGAGAAAGAAAATTTAAAATATCAATCTTACACAGATTGGTAATCAGATTTCGAAGTGTACCTGGAGATGCGAGAAAGTGATGGCACTATATAGAGTTCATGCTAGAGAAGATGAAACACAACACCAGACAGAATGGTATTAAGAAATTAAATTAATAATTTAATCCTATAAATTTGAGATGGTCTTGAAACCCCGACCTACCTTCAGTACGAAAAGCGCTAACCAATATTCTTACTGAATCTAGCTCCATCTACAGGAGAAACATTGAAGTTTATCCAATCCTCATTTACTTCGTTTGACGAGAGGTGTCGCATTGCTTAGTAATTCTAAGGTTTATTTTATTTTAATACGTGAGCTCGCTATAGCTATTTCTTATCCGATATCCTTTATCCGATTCTGTATGCGAAATTTCCTTGAAATAGAAATTGTTTTGGGATTCTTTACAATATTATTGATAAGAGTAAATAGGTACCTCAGGATGTATGTGTGAGCTTTGGTATCAGTAGTAATAAATAAATGCGTGTAAAACTTGTTTGAATACGTCTATGAGGATATGTTCACACTCCATACGTATGCTCAGAGTATTTTGCACATTCATTTATTTAGCTTCATTAAATTCAGCGGCTGTTCCCAAATTCCTGACAAAAAACGACGCAGCTCAGCTTATATTTGCCTGGATGGGATTAGTGCCCGTTCCATTTTCCTGGGTTTGTCCGTACCCTTTTTTTAGTCATTTCTTTGCAAGTGTCCGCCCCTCACGTGCCAGAGACGGCTATCACGGACGTGCGGTTGGACTTAGGGACTTATTATTGTGTGTTTCTCATGATATTATGATCCATGATAGGAGATGAGAACTTGGAACTTCCTCGCAAGCGTTCGGTATCCGTGGTGTCGCTACTCACCAACAGATCGCCAGAAGCTACCTTGCGGGCTTATTATAATATTATATCACGACTTTATTTTTAAATCTCGTTATAAAATACGTTTTTTAATATAGAAAATATAAATCACCGACCGCGAAGCTAGGCTTAAGCGGCCGGTGGACTAGAGTTACATAGAGAGGAACTCCCTGATACGTGCAGAGTCCAGGAATCGCTTTTCGGGTTTAGCCCTTGATCCGAGAGTGTAGAAGTGTCTCTCTTCGGATCAGGGGCCTTATCGTCAAACTCAACCGATAATGGAGATCGATTCATTTTTGACATTTGGAACTTAGACTGGACTTCGATTGTATCACGGCAATCTATTTGATTTTAACTGATAATTGATTGCAAGTTAGACAATAAGGCAGCTGGCTTTAAATCGGAGAGTCTAGACGTATTACTTTTCGAATTTGGCCATTGATCTGAGAGTCTCTTGAAATATTGATCGAGGCTATTCGCTACGGCGTCGACCGAAGCGAGTACCGGAAGGTGGAGGGTGGAAGGATGGTCGATGGTTTACAAGATAATACAACTTTACATTTGTAACACAAAGTCAACAACATCATTTATCATTTCACTTTATTTATTTAAATACTCGTTATAAAATACATTTTTTACTATAGAAAATACAAAAATATTATAAAACTAATCTACAGTAAAAAATATATCAAAACGGTGGATCACCGGCCGCGAAGCTAGGCTCAAGCAGCCGGTGACTAGGGTTGCAGACAGAGGAACTTCCTGACGATACGCGCCGAATCCAGGAGAACCGCTTTTTGGATCTGACCCTTGATCCAACTTCCTAGCGAGAGTCTCTTGAGATGTTTATCGAGGCTCTTCGCTATTACCCCGTTAACCGAAACGACTATCGGGACGATGGTCGCTGAATCAACATCCCACATGCTGACAACCTCGTTAGCCAAATCAAGATATTTACTGAGTTTATCTTTCTCAGCTTTAACGAGGTTAACATCATGTGGTATGGTGACATCAGCAAGCACCATTTATCATTATTATTATCATTGTGCGATGGTGTGCACGGCACAATTATTAAAAAAATTATAAATCAAATAATGGGTAGATTGTAGAACTCGTCTACAGAGTAAAAAGAACATTCTCAGAGCAATATCAATCTTTTTTAAAATGATTCAAGATGATCCGACCTATTTTTATATCTCCGACCGATTTCAGACCAATTTTTAAGAAACACCTTAGAAAGTGGCTCACTAAATTGGTACTGTATGATACCAACGAATTTTTTAACTTTACCATATTAAGGTGCGTACAGATAGCGTGCACACTGGTAAGCGTAGTCAGTTTACGCGTGTCCGGAACGTCATGTCCATACTTGCAACTACGCGTACACTCTTGGGGAACACGTAAAGCGCCAGCTACCTCGCAACGGTTTGTGGTCGCGCTTCAAAGAGGACGCACACAGGTTCGCGGCGGTCCGTACAGGAGTTTTACGTGTCAAATGTACGCGTGGACAGTGTTTCCAAACTACGCGTAACACAGGAACGCACTATCCGTACGCACCTTCATAATTTTAATGTTATTTTTTGTATATAAAAGTTGACATGTAATAATCGACTATATAAACATAACTCGGGTTTTCCTTCCTGACGCTATAACTCCAGAACGCACGAACCGATTTCCACGGTTTTGCATTCGTTAGAAAGGTCTGGGGCTCCGTGAGGTTTATATTAATGTATAATAAAACCGTGCGAAGCCGGGGCGGGTCGCTAGTTATAAATAAATAGTGTATGTATGCAGTGTTGTCAGATGGAATCTGAAAAAAACAGTAGAAAGTTCAGTAAAAAATCAGTAGATTGGAATAAAAATCAGTAGGTACATAGTAATGACTGAAAATTGTAGTAAGTACCTTATGTATTGTGTTTCGCGAGTATTTTGACACGCATTATGACTGGCGACCTTTTTTTTTATCCACTTTGCATTTTTGCAAACACTAGTAGCTAAAAAAAAAGGTCGCCAAAATGCGAGAGTGGTCTAATATCGTACGGTTGGCGCCTCCTAAAATTACCATTTAGTCACGGAGCTATAGGGGCTCGGGAAAATCAGGTTCATTTCACGAAATTTTAGAAGGCGTTCTGGAAAATCAGGTAGATTTCACTAAATTTTAGAAATAAATCGGTAGACGCCTGAAAAAGCAGGTACATCTACTGCTAAATCGGTATATCAGGCACCGCTGTATGTATGATTTGACTTGTCTAAGTGCTTATTTTGTAAGCCTAAAGAAATAAAGATATTGATTATTTGATTATAATGGTGTGTGGTTTCAGCAGTAGCGACCGGCCGCAGCGTCCGCTGTCGACGCCGCACCTGAGGGCGGTGGCGGCGCCGCAGCCCGCGCTACGCCACTCCCGCACGCAGGCCGACTTCCTCGAGACACAGCTCTCCGACCACCACCACGCCAGGAGGCACGAGCGGACCGAGCAGTTCAGACAGGTGACTATACATCACCCTATATTAATCACAGCTGGACATAGGCCTCCCCTAATGAGCGCCATAGCGCCCTGTCTTCAGCTAGCCGCATCCAGCATCTGCCAGTCTTTTGCAGATAATACAATAATAATGCTGGACAATCCACACAGAACCATCTAGCATCGAACCTCCTGCGTCGCAAGCGGAACTTCGCCCACCGCGCCACATCGTTCGTCTAAATAAACAATCTTTATTAACAATGAAAATTACAATCAAGGAGTAGAAAAAAATATAACTACATAGTATATTGAAACCATTGAGCTAACTGCAAACAGTCTAAACATAGCTTAACTGACCATGTCAATACCAGTCGGAAGCATCCCCTATCTACATAAATGATTTTCTATTATATTGTGTTCTACATAAGGTTTGTTTCGGCAGGTGCGCGCGCACGTGCGTAAAGACGACGGGCGCACGCACGCGTACGGGTGGAGCCTCCCGGGCAAGTCGGGCCAGGCCAAGGGGCCCAGTCTCTCCTCGGGCGGGGTGCCCGTGCCCGTGCCAGTCTTCTGCAGGTTACTAAAGTCATTGTATACGGGATATTTACCATGATTTGTTTTAATAAAAAATAGGCTACTTTTCAGCACATAAATCAGGAGGCCTACTCGGAAAACAAAAATCGAAGTTTCGTATGCGTTTTCAAACTACACCTACTCTTATGTCGTCTGCATAAGATAGCATTTGCGCAAATATGTACCCGAAACGTCGATTTTCGTTTTAACGAGATGTAGAAGATGATGTACGGACCCACCGTAGCCCATTTTCTTCGATTTAGAGACAGCCTTGAAACGTTTTCATAGAAATAACGATGCTACTATTAAATATATCCTGCTTATATTATAAATTTGAAAGTCTGTGAATGTTTGTTATAACATAACTCCCTAAATAATTATGATGAAATTTAGTAGATATCTATAGTATCTAGAATAGCTAATCTAATTTAATACCTATATAAATAAAAACGTACATGTCTGTCAGACCGATAGCGGAGAGCGAGCCGCGCATGTCGCTCCTCTGCGCGGCGGCTGTCAACCTGCACGGGGGCCGCACGCCCGACGGAGGCCTCATGGTGGGAGAGAGCGTCTTCTACGCCAAAGAGGACAAGCCGGAGAAAGTCATGTCTCTAGGTAAGTACATATACAAATGTACATGTCTGACAGACCGATAGTGGATAGCAAAATTTCCAGCGTAGCCCTACCAGCGTTCCTTTCTTCCGTCTACAGCACTAGTTACTCAGTTGAATATTTTTTGGCTGAGGATCTCAAGACGTGCAAATATGCAGGTCCCGACAGAACATACGCATTTGCTCCCCTTGGAGTCGAGACCCTAGGTCCGCGGGTACCGAGGCTCTCCGGGTTTTTAAAAAGTATCTGAGCGTCTGGTCGATGCGACGCGTGACCCGAGAGCTGGTGAGTATCTGGCTCAGCGCATCAGCATTGCCATACAACGTGGTAATGTAGCCAGCGTCTTGGGACGCTTTCGACTGGTATTGACCGCATCAATTGAGCTACCTTAAAACTGTTTGCAACCGTCTGCAGTTAGAAGCAGTTAGAAAAATTAAAAGTAGTATTTACAATTGAAACCATTGAGTTTAATTGTAAATACTAGGTTAAATTTTTTTATTCCTTGCTTGTAATTTTCGTTGTTATTAAAGATTGCAAAGTGAAAAAAAAAAGAAAAAGGGTTAACTGACGCAACATTCTACCGACGTTCCGTTTTTTAGATCAGAATTTTTTTATTAATTTTGTTATGCAGTTCTTTTTTTATGCCCGCTGTTACAAGGTTACGTTGTTGAATTTTGATGAATTGTCAAATGTGGCCTATTAAAATGGCCTTACTGTAGGTTTACTATAGGTTGTATTTCCTCAGTTGTATACACTAGTTTTGGTATAGGTTGTATTTAGTTGTATTATTCCAGCTCTGGAGATCAGCAAGGCGACGCTGGACCAGTCCCCCGAGGAGATGAGTCGCCAGCCGCAGTCGCCGCAGGGCGCGGAACTCGCCGAGAGGAATCTCTCTTCGCTCGTCTGGATCTGTTCCAGCACTCAGAACAAGGGGGTCGTCATGGTATGTGTGTTGGTTATAAAATATAATAAAAATAAAAAAGATTTATTTCTGTAACCAGTTTACAATCATTTAACACATTGTGGAGGCCCCCATTTAAGTATAAAACTTGTGTTAGAGGGTCTCGCTCTTCTATAACAAATGTTACAGATTACTTACAAAATTAATGTAACAAAGATTTAAAAAAGAAAGTTAGTCAAATATGAGCATTACTTATAGTCTTCCGTTAACATGTAATTAATAACTAATTCTAATGTCTAATTCTAATCTATTGTCTAGTTTATACAACATTAAAGAGGTAAAATGATCATTTTGTAACATAAGTGATGTCTTGGGTCCCATGAAGTCACCAGTCTCTTAAGAGCCCGGCCAACATGATACCCAGACTAATTATTATGCAAAATTATACAGTAATTTTATTGAGTATTCATGAAATATTGATTGTGTGCGATTATAATTGTGTAAAATCATAATTTTGATCATTTAATATAATGGGAGTTGATGATAGACTCCAGTATACAGGGTGTAACATTTTAATCGGTCAGTATGGGAAAGTCTGAAACTATAAGACATACGAAGATCTTTTCTTGGGAACTATGTCATCGATTTTAGTGACAAGTAAAACTATATACTTACACACATTTAAAAAAAATCTTGCACTCAGTCCGGGAATGGCACCACAGGATATATTGAAAAATAAAACAAACACTATTTTTAGTTAGATATCGATTATGTAGGTCTCAAGGAGTAAATGTTACTATGAGTAACGTGATGTCTAAAATTAATAAAATGCATTGTTTTCATATCGTTAATTATATGCTAATTAAAGCTGACCGATCTAAATGTTCCACCTTGTATTTTATTTGATTTGATTTTATTATATAATAAAACACCTAATAATAAACTAAAACAATAAAGTTTTTTGTTTGCTTTATCAACTACACTTAAACTATCCTTTCAGATAATAGACGCGAACAACCCCGCTGAGGTATTAGAGTCGTTCCCGACCGCCGACAAGCACATACTGTGCGTGGCCTCCGTGCCCGGGGCCGTGGAGGAGGACTACCTGGAGTACGAGGAGAGGATGCATCACACCGACCCTGACTCCAAGCGACACTCGGTAACAATACATTCTTAGTTATTAATTTGATAATGAATGCTGGACAATCCACACAGCACCATGTAGCCCCAAAGTAAGCTAGCCATTGTACAGCTCAATATTAGTTTTTTTTCCTTTTATATATATTTAGGCGCTATGGCGCTCATTAGGGGAGGCCTATGTCCAGCTGTGGACTAATATAGGCTGATGATGATGATGATATATTTTGGTATGCAATAAAGAGTTCTTGTACTGTATTGTACACAAAGCTATTGTGTATACCTGTACAATAGGTAAATGAAGGAATCTTTGAACATATAGTTCTGTCTCAGCAGGCGTCGCTGTTCTGCGTGAGTAAGAGCGAGTCGGCGGATAGTCAAACCAACGGCGTGGTCGGAGCCAACGAAGCAGAGGACGTCGCCGTCGGGACCGCTAGATTGGTTCGTACATCCCTACTTCACTACATACCACTATAGCTATGAGGAATTCATAGCTTATAAATACAACATAAACTAGTGACCCGCCCCGGCGTCGCACGGTTTTATTATACGTCCTACCTCTTGAATCACTCTAGAAAAACCACATCAAAATCCGTTGCGAAGTTTTGTAAGAAAGAAAAATTATTTATTGTCTTAGAACACAGATTACCCCCAATAGATACCGCATGAAAGACGACAACCGCGCACAACACATATGTGCAAATGCACTGATACAAATCGCCACTTCAAATGACGCCTTCAGATACGACCAAGTGTCAGACCCGTGAGCTCCTTTACGTTTTTGTGTTCTAACGCTAGTGAAAATTGTTTTTTTGTAAGTAAAAAGGATAAAATGACTACATAAGCAGTGAAATGGTGTGGAAAGTCATCTAGAAATTAAAATTACCAAAAGGGCTGAATAAAATTACATTTGTAAGTAAATTAATTACATTTTTACTACTTTTAGAAGAGGTCATCTTATAATGGTTGATGGTACGTAAGGCAGTCACTTGTTTCTTTTCCTCATTGCTGTTATTGCACTCGTTGTCCCTTTTCGGCGAAAGCGCGTGTTACGCTAGTGTTGTGAATTTCACTTCTTTCTAGTCGACATCGATTTAAATGTTGGATGACGTAGATAAGTGGGAATCTCGGAATTTTTGTATGGAAAGCACTAAAATTAGTTATCCATAAACCTGACGAAATTGCCCAATAATATTGTTTAATTTTCTTGAAGGTTATAAAAAAAAATTGCTGATGATAGGAAAAACAAAATGGAAATGAAATTTAATGAGCACTGGATAATAAAAAAATAATAATTATTAATTGGATATTTTTAGAAGCTTTTTTAGTTTTAACCGTGTAAATTATCTTGTTTAAGGTTTCATGCATGCCCCGGAAGACACAAAATGGAAAGACATTAAGACACGTCCGATACTAATAACAGTGTAATATAATTTGAAATGTACAAATTAAACGTTTTTAATATGAGGAACTAAGGCCGGACTACAAAACATTTATATTTATGTATTTTTTTAACATCTTTTTACCGAAATTAAAATCGAAATTATCGACCAATTTTATTGTGTTGTGCAACTTTCCCAACCCTAGGGTGAGTACACCATTAGTACATTTTTAGTGTGACCTTGAAATAGCCAATCACAACGCCTTTGTTCCAGTCCCCGCAACCCGCGCCTTCCTCCAATTTTAGTGCGTTTGGATCCAAACCACAGTCCCGTAATGCGGCATCTATTGGGGGTAATCTGTGTCTTAGAACTACTAATTACACAAAAACAAAACAGACTTAAGATACTTACATAAATAAAAATTAAAACTAAGAAAAAGGAGTAAATTCAGCTTTTGCTGCATGCATATGCAAGCAAAGCATGTTTTAAAGATTTAAGCATTCAAAGGGACATAGGGATATAGGGATATAGGGACATAAGGACAGAGAAAACGACTTGGTTTTATACTATGTATTGATAATAATGCTAGACAATTTCACGGGGTTGATATAAAGAGGAAGTGCCCTAAGCAACTCGGCACCGGGACTCCCAACTGGGCCTAGTTGGTAATGAAAGTAGGCGTGGCCTAAGTCAGTATACTATCGGCACTCGTCCTGAACACACCTCTGTCAGCGGTGGCAATTTGAAGTATTTTTAAACAGGCCGCCATCTATCATCATCTATCAAAAACAACCATGAATATAAAAAAATATAGGGCCCTAATTTAAATGTAATAAATAATTAAAATGATGGAACGATGGAATAAAAAAAATTTTGCAATATTAGAGATCATATTCATATCTACCAAAAACTTTACAATACCCTACGCAACGGATTTTGATGCAGTTTTTTTAATAGAAAGAGTGATTCAAGAGGCGGGTCGCTTGTCTATACAATATAATGTATGTGATGTGGTGTGTACAGGTAAAGGCCACGCTCCTGACGCCTCCGACTACGCCGGTGAAGGAGGCCAGCCAGGAGGCCGAGGCGCAGGCGGAGGCCGAGCCCGCGGTCAAGGCGCCGCACTCCGTCGAGGCGCCCGCCGACAGTCCCCCGCTCAGCTCCACACCCGTCGCAGGTATAGTATTCATCATCATCATCATCAACCTATATTAGTCCACTGCTGGACATAGGCCTCCCCCAATGGGTATAATATTATTGCACATTATTTATTTTTATTCTCTTTAAACATACAGGAAAAATAATTCAAAACACGGAAACAGAGTTTGGTGGACACCAAAAACAACTTCGTATCTCAAAATAATCAATTGATTGGAAAGAGTTTCACAAGTCAAGTCCGTTGCGTGGTTTTAAAGTTTTAAGCATACAAAGGGACAGAAAAAGCGACTTTTGTAGTGTACCTAGCTACCTACGTCATCACATACGACTGCGGCACGCGAGCGCGCCACAGCACTGGGTGGCCCGCGCTAGTGCACGCGATATATTTACGTTCGCCATCCCGCTCGCACAGAACTAGCGCTGTCTCACGCACCGCCTCGTCTGCATCAGAATATCAGCGCCCGCGCAACGAGCATCGTAATTGGTTTAAAATGTATTTCACTAGGTAGCCTACTGAATGATTATAATTTAAGATATGTATAAATTAATTTCTCAATAAAAATAGATAAAAATTGAATAGACTACTTTCTAAATAAGTATTAGGCTGAACCATTCCCACACTTTGTTTTATACTATGTAGTGATAAGTAGTGGCGCGTGTATAGCTCCTATGTGCGCCTTAAACGGGCCTATTCAGTCGGGCTATTAGTTGCTTATAGTTATTTAAAGGTAATGTTCGATTGCAGCGGAAGAGCTCGGCTCGCCGGAGCCGGGAGTGGACGCGTTCGCGCAGGAGCAGTCGAACGCGGAGAGTCGCGGCGACCTGCCGGAGCGCGCGCTCTCCACGCTCATGGCGACCGTGTGGCTCGGCACCAAGAGCGGCAACCTGTACGTGCACTCCGCAGTCGGGAACTACAGCAAGTGTCTCGCGAGGTGAGAGTACATACTGTAGCTGCGGCCTGTAGCGGAGAGTCGCGGCCACCTGCCGGAGCGCGCGCTCTCCACGCTCATGGCGACCGTGTGGCTCGGCACCAAGAGCGGCAACCTGTACGTGCACTCCGCAGTCGGGAACTACAGCAAGTGTCTCGCGAGGTGAGAGTACATACTGTAGCTGCGGCCTGTAGCGGAGAGTCGCGGCCACCTGCCGGAGCGCGCGCTCTCCACGCTCATGGCGACCGTGTGGCTCGGCACCAAGAGCGGCAACCTGTACGTGCACTCCGCAGTCGGGAACTACAGCAAGTGTCTCGCGAGGTGAGAGTACATACTGTAGCTGCGGCCAGTAGCGGAGAGTCGCGGCCACCTGCCGGAGCGCGCGCTCTCCACGCTCATGGCGACCGTGTGGCTCGGCACCAAGAGCGGCAACCTGTACGTGCACTCCGCAGTCGGGAACTACAGCAAGTGTCTCGCGAGGTGAGAGTACATACTGTAGCTGCGGCCTGTAGCGGAGAGTCGCGGCCACCTGCCGGAGCGCGCGCTCTCCACGCTCATGGCGACCGTGTGGCTCGGCACCAAGAGCGGCAACCTGTACGTGCACTCCGCAGTCGGGAACTACAGCAAGTGTCTCGCGAGGTGAGAGTACATACTGTAGCTGCGGCCTGTAGCGGAGAGTCGCGGCCACCTGCCGGAGCGCGCGCTCTCCACGCTCATGGCGACCGTGTGGCTCGGCACCAAGAGCGGCAACCTGTACGTGCACTCCGCAGTCGGGAACTACAGCAAGTGTCTCGCGAGGTGAGAGTACATACTGTAGCTGCGGCCTGTAGCGGAGAGTCGCGGCCACCTGCCGGAGCGCGCGCTCTCCACGCTCATGGCGACCGTGTGGCTCGGCACCAAGAGCGGCAACCTGTACGTGCACTCCGCAGTCGGGAACTACAGCAAGTGTCTCGCGAGGTGAGAGTACATACTGTAGCTGCGGCCTGTAGCGGAGAGTCGCGGCCACCTGCCGGAGCGCGCGCTCTCCACGCTCATGGCGACCGTGTGGCTCGGCACCAAGAGCGGCAACCTGTACGTGCACTCCGCAGTCGGGAACTACAGCAAGTGTCTCGCGAGGTGAGAGTACATACTGTAGCTGCGGCCTGTAGCGGAGAGTCGCGGCCACCTGCCGGAGCGCGCGCTCTCCACGCTCATGGCGACCGTGTGGCTCGGCACCAAGAGCGGCAACCTGTACGTGCACTCCGCAGTCGGGAACTACAGCAAGTGTCTCGCGAGGTGAGAGTACATACTGTAGCTGCGGCCTGTAGCGGAGAGTCGCGGCCACCTGCCGGAGCGCGCGCTCTCCACGCTCATGGCGACCGTGTGGCTCGGCACCAAGAGCGGCAACCTGTACGTGCACTCCGCAGTCGGGAACTACAGCAAGTGTCTCGCGAGGTGAGAGTACATACTGTAGCTGCGGCCTGTAGCGGAGAGTCGCGGCCACCTGCCGGAGCGCGCGCTCTCCACGCTCATGGCGACCGTGTGGCTCGGCACCAAGAGCGGCAACCTGTACGTGCACTCCGCAGTCGGGAACTACAGCAAGTGTCTCGCGAGGTGAGAGTACATACTGTAGCTGCGGCCTGTAGCGGAGAGTCGCGGCCACCTGCCGGAGCGCGCGCTCTCCACGCTCATGGCGACCGTGTGGCTCGGCACCAAGAGCGGCAACCTGTACGTGCACTCCGCAGTCGGGAACTACAGCAAGTGTCTCGCGAGGTGAGAGTACATACTGTAGCTGCGGCCTGTAGCGGAGAGTCGCGGCCACCTGCCGGAGCGCGCGCTCTCCACGCTCATGGCGACCGTGTGGCTCGGCACCAAGAGCGGCAACCTGTACGTGCACTCCGCAGTCGGGAACTACAGCAAGTGTCTCGCGAGGTGAGAGTACATACTGTAGCTGCGGCCTGTAGCGGAGAGTCGCGGCGACTGCTCTCCACGCTCATGACCAAATATATATTTAAAATATAAATATTAACCCTTAGCTACCTAATAGTTTATTTTAGGTAAAACTAGCGACCCGCCCCAGCTTCTCACGGTTTTATTATACGGATAAACTTTCCTCTTGAATCACTCTATCTATTCAAAAAAAAAACCATCAAAATCCGTTGCGTAGTTTTAAAGATTTAAGCATACAAAGGGACATAGGGATATAGGGACAGAGAAAGTGACTTTGTTTTATACTATGTAGTGATGTAAAGGAACAACCTGACGGGCGACCGCGACGTGCTATCGCGACCGGGTCGCGCGACCCACTGCTTTGTATGAATTTGTATGGAGCACTAAACACAAGGCGCGACCGCGGTCGCGCGACCGGTGGGCGTGGCTCCATATAAATTCATACAGAACCGGTCGCGCGTCGCAGTCTCTAGGAACGGAAGGCTACCTTAAGGAGGTGGTGATGGCAACGGCGAAAATCCGTATCAAAATCCGTTGCGTAATTTTAAAGATCTAAGGGCTCCCACACAAAACTGCGATTTGGTGCGATGCGATGCGATGCGATGCGATGTGATGCGATGTCACACGAACTTGATTTGCGAATTTCTGCGATGCGAATTTGTGCGGCGAACCGTTTTGTAGGGTAACCATACCTTCAAGTTTAGTCAGCCGTATTGGACGTGTTTTTAGGAAGCGTAAGATGGATCCCAAAAAGATAATTGAACCGATTTAAGCAAAAATGATCCAACCCACACAAACTTCATTTCGAGATAATCGATATTTAAGTTTGTGGCGGTATTTCTCTAGCTTTGTAATACAAAATGTTGTTCTTTTAATTTAATTTAATGCTATGTAAACTCAACTTTTTTGCTATAAATAATATAAAGAATAAATTGTAATAGTTTAGTAGATAATTGGGAAAACTTGCGCCTGGATCATTATTACAAAATTAATTTTGTATGGAAAGAGCTATGTAGGGTGCAAAAATTAAAATGCAAAAATGATTCAAAGTGTGATTTAGTAATCATTTTTGTGTTTTAAAAGACAAAACAAACAAAATTGGCCCTACTCCTCGTCCAAATCAGAATAAGGTTCATCACATAAACCATCTACATCGTCTATTATTACAGCTTCCCTTCGGTTTCTTAAATTAATCAATGCAATCATCTGGTATCTAATATTAGATCTGCTGGCCCTGTACTTATTTTATTTTATTTATTTATTTTTCGTTAAAGTACGAAACACACAGAAGCCGGAGGCGTGGCGGAGGCGAAGGCGTGCGAGTTGTATTCTATGGAATCCTATGAAAGCCTACACACACACCGCAGGCCGTGGCGAACGCGGTGCCATAGGAAAAACCGGCACGCCTTCGCCTCCGCCACGCCTCCGGCTTCTGTGTGTTTTGAACTTTATGGTTTATTTCGTTTACATACTTAGATGGAATAGCAATTTCAAATATTAACTTGTCAAAGCTTAACTTGTTTTATATCATCATCATCATAATGAACCTATATTAGTCCACTGCTGGACATAGGCCTCCCTTAATGAGCGCCATAGCTCCCTGTCTTCAGCTTGACGCATCCAGCATCTGCCAGCAGTCTTTCGCAGATCGTCATCCCACCTGGCCGGAGGGCGTCCTATACTACGTTTGCCAAGTCTCGGTCTCCACTCAAGAACACGTTTACCCCAACGGTTGTCGGTTCTTCGCGGGATATAGCCGGCCCACTGCCACCACTTCAGCTTGCAATTATTTGAGCTATGTCGATAACTTTGGTTCTCTTTCGGATGTATTCTTTACGAATCCTATCCTTCAGAGAAACTCCGAGCATAGCTCTTTCTATAGCTTTCTGAGCTCTTTGAACTGATGGACCAGCTTAATATTATAGTTTGAATCATTGTAGCAAAATAGAACGGTTATATATATGTTAGGGTAACCAAAGCAACACAAAAATGATTCAAGTGGCATGAAACACTTATACATTTAAAAAAATGGTCTTTGACATGACAGTTGTGGGTTGGATCATATGGATTTTCTACATTTGTGAACATAGAGGTGTGAGTCTTTGATATGTTAAAATATACCTTATACTGATTATATAGGTTAAAAAAACTCGAAATTGACTAGGTTGTGGGTTGGATCATTTTTGCATAAATCGGTCCAATTGCACTGCTGTTATTGTTAAATAGATATAAAAGAAAAAGAAGATTCTGGATTCATCCATTTAATACGATTATGAACTCTGAAGGGAACTATTTTACTCGAAATTACTATGAGTTGAGAACTGAAGCAGTTTTTTTTTTTACAACACAAAGAAGGCGGCTCTGGCGCCGCGCATCTTTCGCTAAAGTTGTCTCAGAGCGGACTAAAAGGGGGGTCACCAAGTATGACGTAATATGACAGGAATGCGCGATGCAAATGAGATCGGACGTTATCGTGCGAGCTCGCAGATATTTGCGATGCGATGCGAGCTCGCAGTTTTGTGTTTGAGCCCTAAGATACATTTGACAGAAGGAAGCGCCTTTGCTAAATACTATGTTGTGATCATATTTGAAAACAATTCCTTCATGTAAATGTGATTAGTAAATTAGTAAATCGATATCTTTATTTCTTTAGGCTTACAAAATAAGCACTTAGACAAGTCAAATTTAAAACTATAGGTACATAATTATCAAAATAATATAAGAAATAAAGTGATAATTGATTTTCATTTCGCTTCACTCTGTCCACTAGTGGAAGAAGCGAAATAGAAAACACTAGCACGTGTATAACTTATGTGTCTAATACATGTTTGTCTTATAAATAATTACATACTATTCCCCAGATTGAAGCTGAACGACGCGATACTCGCGATCGTGTCGTGCGCCTCTCGCTGCATAGTGGCGTTGGCGGACGGCACCGTCGCGATATTCGCGCGTACGGCCAACGGCCAGTGGGACTTCTCGCAATACTGGCTGATGACGCTCGGGGACCCCAAGTGCTCAGGTACCACGAGACCTAACCACCATTCCAGGGCCCGAATAGAATAGAAATAGCCTTTATTCACTGACCAATTATAAAACATTTATGATATAACTACTTAACACTTATTTAGGTGTAATTTTAATATAATCTAATAAAATAATAACTAACATTCTTCATCAACCAGTATAAGGTCAGGGCCCGAATACCACTAAATAAATCGCTTCACCATTTAAATAGTATCGTGTCAAAATGTCAGTGTTAAACTCTTTTTGGTATTCAGCTAACACAAACTTTTTGAGGTTCATTCATAGCTGTGACGATTACCTTTATAACTACCATTTAGACATTCTACCAATTATCTTGATTGAATGGCACTGTTGAGACCTTTGTTTTGACATTAGTGGAATTCGGCCCCAGTCTTGTTTCTTGTTTCGTTGGTAACACAATTGACAGTGCTAGTGGTCAGTTTCTAGGATCAAGAGAGCTAACCACCATTCTACAGCCTTGTATACAAGTCAGTTGGTAACACAAATAACAGTGGTGTTTTATGAATCCTGGAGACCCCAAGTGCTCAGGCACGAGAACCAACAGAGCTAACCGCAATTTTGTCAGCCTTGTTTCTTTTCACAAATAGTGGGCCATCTGGTTGTATGTTGGTCTTCGATCAAAAATCCCCTAGATAACGGGTCACATACACATACGGACTGGCAGGAAGTCCAAACTCTCGGATGAGACTCTGGATCTGATGACAAAAAGACGGGAAACCACCCAAATGTCTTCGTTAGAGAGGTCAGACCTGAACAAGCGAATCGCGAAGATGGTACGGCGTGACCTTCGGAGCTCCAACACACGCCTCATTGAAGAGGCGATAGAGCGAAACCGAGGGTCCAAAGTATTCACTCAGCAGCTTGGCAGGAGCCACCTGACGAAGCTTAAAACGCACGACGGGAGGATCGTTTTGTCGAAGCCAGAGATCTCAGCTGAGATAGAAGACTTCTATGGCCGTTTGTACACTGCACATACCCCTCAGTCCCGAAGAGATGACCATGATTCTAGAGCCACCCTGACACGCCACTATACCGACGAACTGCCAGATTTCAGCCAAGATGAAATCGTGTTAGCTCTGAGGCAGCTTAAAAATGGAAAAGCCCCGGGTGAGGACGGTATTACTTCAGAGCTTCTAAAGGCAGGAGGAGCCCCCATTATACAGGAGCTACAGAGCCTCTTTAATACCGTCCTTCACAGTGGGAGAACTCCTAAGGCGTGGAGCGGGGGTTTGGTGGTGCTCTTTTTTAAGAAGGGCGATAAAACCCTCCTTAAAAACTATAGACCCATCACACTCCTGAGCCACGTCTATAAGCTGTTCTCGCGAGTGGTCACGAATCGTCTCGCCAGGAGACTCGACGAGTTTCAGCCACCGGAACAGGCCGGGTTCCGCGGAGGATATGGCACCATAGACCACATTCACACAGTGCGGCAGATTATACAGAAGTCCGAAGAGTATAATCAGCCCCTGTGTCTCGCTTTTGTGGACTATGAGAAAGCCTTTGACTCTGTCGAAACCTGGGCTGTTCTGGAATCCTTACAGCGATGCCAAGTAGACTATCGTTATATCGAGGTGCTGAGATGTCTCTACGATGCCGCTACTATGAGTGTCCAAGTACAGGACCAGCAGTCTAAATCCATCCAATTGCGCAGAGGAGTGAGACAGGGGGATGTCATATCCCCGAAACTGTTCACGAGCGCATTGGAAGATATGTTTAAGACTCTGGACTGGAAAGGTAAGGGCATAAACATAAACGGCAATTACATCTCACACCTACGATTCGCTGATGACATAGTTTTAATGGCGGAGTCGCTAGAGGAGCTGACCCACATGCTGGACGGCCTAGCTTCAGCCTCGCGACGCATCGGTCTTGGCATGAATTTGGAAAAAACCAAAGTCATGACCAATTGCCAAATTGATCCGGGACCGGTAGTCGTAGAAGGCCACCTTCTCGAAATTGTTTCCGAGTACACTTACCTTGGGCAGATTATGCAGTTAGGTAAAAACAATTTCGAGAAGGAGGCCAAGAGAAGGATCCAGCTGGGCTGGGCAGCGTTTGGAAAACTACGTCGAGTCTTCTCGTCATCCATACCACAATGTTTGAAAACGAAAGTTTTCAATCAGTGCGTCCTACCCGTAATGACCTACGGAGCTGAGACGTGGACACTCACGGTAGGGCTGGTCCACCAGTTCAAAGTCGCTCAGCGAGCTATGGAAAGAGCTATGCTCGGAGTTTCTCTGAAGGATAGGATTCGTAATGAATACATCCGACAGAGAACCAAAGTTATCGACATAGCTCAAAGAATTAGCAAGCTGAAGTGGCAGTGGGCCGGCCATATTTCGCGAAGAACCGACCACCGTTGGGGTAAACGTGTTCTTGAGTGGAGACCGCGACTTGGCAAACGTAGTGTGGGACGCCCTCCGGCTAGGTGGGATGACGATCTGCGAAAGACTGCTGGCAGATGCTGGATGCGTCAAGCTGAAGACAGGGCGCTATGGCGCTCATTAGGGGAGGCCTATGTCCAGCAGTGGACTAATGTAGGCTGATGATGATGATGATGATGAACGGGTCACATACAAAATCAAACCTAAAAGCCGTCCGCGCGACTCACACACTTACACTTACACTTACGTACTTAAACAGCTACATCTGTTTACCAACGAACTGAGGCAAACGTTATAAGACAGTTAAAGTTCAACCTAATTCCAACCATGGTACCTTGTAATAAAGTTGCAAATCTTCAAAATATGATCGCACTTACGATCATTCGTTTTATCGTTTTGTTTCGTACTGATTGCTTCTGAGAATTATTCTATGCAGGAGCATGGGCGTTGAATACTAAAATAATATTTTATATTATGAACGTAAAAGTTCAGTTGTTTAGTTAAAATAGTTATTATACCTACTTATAATTTAAATAATGTCATGTTTTTAAATACCTACCTAATGATGTCATTTAAAATTACAATACCAATAAATTCTACATCTTTATATTCTGTTTTATAATCTTCATCATAATACAAGTACATAATACATACCTACATAGTAATACAATGATAAAGTTCTTTTAACAAACTATTTAAAATTATTTCAATACAAATCTACACCATGCATCTGCTTTTCTGATCCACAACAGTTTGCGCGTGTATTGGCCAACATTTGTAGTAGTTGACTTAAATCGGTAATTTTATTCAAAATTTGTTATTATTTGTCAGTTTAAAATTCAAATATAACGTATTTACATGTAATTACCGAAAGTAAGACACTCCAGCCGTTGAATTATTTTTTCGGGCATTATTTCTGCAACTTTTGAATACACATTGCGGCACTGCGACACGTCTTCACGTTGGCTGTGTTTCAAGCGAACTAAACAAAATAAGAGCTCACTTTTTGAGTGCGCTCTTATTTACTGAGACGTATTTTGTGCGCCGACCCGTTATCTAGGGGATTTTTGATCAAAGATGTTGGTAAACCAACTGATACCGATGGTTGATCACGCTTGGAGACCCAAGTGCCCAGGTACAACCAAGAGAGCTAACCACCACTTCTACAGTCTTGTTTCTTGTCATAAATGGTGATGGCGGTTACCTTTCCTGAGCCTAGGTATACCTAAGCACCGGCTAAGGTAGAGGAATAAGGTAACTGATATTTTGTCAGTTTTATTCTTTTTTATAAATGGCGGGTTAGAGATTAGCCAGCTGTTTGTCTGTTGGTAACACAACTGACAATTCTCTTTGATGACGCTCAGAGATCCCGGTGCTTAAATAAGATAAACGCAGTTTTGTCAAACTTATTCTTTTCAAAAACAGTTCGCCATCTGGTTCTGGCGGTATCTTTCTTTAAAATTGTCACTTTCTTTAAAGTTGTCCCTTTCTTTATCTTTAAAGCTGTCCCTTTCTATAAAATTGTTCCTTTCTGTAAAGCTGTCCGTTTCTTTAAAGTTGTCCCTTTCTTTAAAGTTGTCCCTTTTTGTAAAGTTGTCCCTTTCGTTCCAGTGCGTTGCCTGAGCGCGGTGGGCAGCACCGTGTGGTGCGGGTACCGGAACAAAGTGCACGTGATCGAGCCTCGCTCGCGCACCCTGCTCCACTCGCTCGAGGCGCACCCGCGCCAGGAAAGCCAAGTGCGCCAGATGGCCTGCGAAGGCGACGGAGTCTGGGTAATGTATCTATATTATTCACTTGCAAACGTAGTGTAGGACGCCCTCGGGCCAAATGGATGGGATGACGATCTGTGAGACTGGCAGGCAGATGTCTATGTGTAGACTAAGATAGGTTGAAGATAATGATGACATTCGTGGAGCAACAATCAACTCTTGGTTAATTTATACATATTATTTTGATTTACTAGAACTTTTTACTATGATATTTGTTGTTGTTATTATTAAATTTATTGAATCCAAATTGAATTGCAACTTTTTATATGAAATTAGCATACTACTTCAGTGTAATTACTAAGTGTAAGTAGTTCTCAATGACCGTTTTAATTTAATAAAACTTAATTTATTCAGAATAAGTTTAACAGGTTCATAAATACACATGAAACAATAACACTACCGAAGATTTACAACTGTGTGGTAGTGTCAACGCCCAGTTCCTCGATATACGTACAATTCTGAATAAGATATTAAAAAATACTTGAAATAAAATAAATAGCACCGAACTACCTTCAACAAATCTCTTCCCGATAAAAGCGGTCACACACAGAAGCCGTGGCCGGGCCGAAGGGCGCTTGTACACGCTAAGAAAATTTGCCGTTCCTGCGGCAGAAAAGACAAATTCTTCGTGTAGACGACAAGATTTTTTTCTGTTCCACACACGTACACTTTTCGTGTCTTCCTCAGACAAGACCAATCGAAACGTGTACACGACACGAATTTTTTCGTGCAGTCGTCAGTCGGGCGTAGGGCGCGCAAGTAATAACAAGTGTGATAATCAGTGTGAGTTTCGTTTATTTATATAAATGTTAACTACAAAGCAAAAAAGAATGATAATGAATGAAGCAAGAATGAATTAATGAAATGAACTTTGTTTTGTTTTTTTTTTCTAATGCACACTAGCGACGTCCACAAAATACGACGAAATACGACGAACTGAAACTAGCGTCCGTGGCTGTCTATGGTCCGATTCCTATCTGTACTAGTACTATATTATTAATCTGGGACTACCTGGCTGGGCTGGGCTAGCTCAACCCTACTACACCGCCCCCCGCCGCTCCGCAACAACGTTCGCCGCGTCGTGTCTAGCGCAGATAAGATTTTTTTCGTGCACCGCTGAGAGCAGTGTACACAGTTATTTTCTTGTTACGACACGAATTCTTGGGTAGGCCCGGCTTTTTTTCTTAGCGTGTACAAGCGCCCGAAGGCGAAGGCGTGCTAGTTGTATCCCATTGAATCATATGAAAGACTACACACACCGGAGGCGGTGGCGGCGCGGTGCAATAGGAAAAACCGGCACGCCTTAGCCACCGGCCCGGCCACGGCTTCAGTGTGTGGCGACTTTAAATAAGTTCTAGTACATTTTTGGTACATTTTTATATGGCACGGCACCTGGTTCTATTTAATAGGTATGTATTTAACTAAAGTAGAACTAGTACCTAGAGTGTAGAGTACCTGTGTACCCACTTAACAAAAACTAAAACAAAAAAGTTGTCTAAGGAATCTTACCTTTAAATACTCGTCTTGTATTATCTACATACTTAGGTACTCACTGTATACCTAGTTAACAATAAATAATTAGTTACCTAGGTATCCTAATTATCCATATTTTATATTTATGTCATGCTCGCATGCGCAACTAAAATAGTGTTGTAGCGATCTCTAAAATGATGTAAATGAAATTACTAAAATTCTGAGTGCAAAAAGTAGATCACGTGACCATTATTCCTAGATCGCACAAGCGTTGGTTTCTACAACATCTGACCTATATAGAACTTTCCGACAGCAACTGTCGGTCGAAAGACCCCGGGTATGTGGGCCAGATGGGCCGACCCGGTACAGGGTAGATCTTCTCCTGTTACCATTAGGGGGAATTCTACCTTTAACCCCCAAAGTGTTTAACAGTATAATAATAATAATGATTAGTTTTATAATATTTTTGTATTTTCTATAGTAAAAAATGGATTTTTTAACTTTTTTGTATTAAAATAAATAAAGTGAAATAATAATAATAATTCCGATAATATTAGTTAATAAGTTCTCATTTTAAGTGAATTGTAATTCTTATTAGAATAAAATTCTTTAAACCTAAGGTCCCTTCCTTTCCAGGTGACAATAAAAATGGACTCAACCCTCCGCCTGTACCACGCCCACACATACCAGCACCTGAAGGACGTGGACATCGAGCCGTACGTGAGCAAGATGCTGGGCACGGGCAAGCTGGGCTTCTCGCTGGTGCGCATCACGGCGCTGCTCATCAGCTCCGGCCGGCTCTGGATCGGCACCAGCAACGGAGTCGTCATATCCGTGCCTCTCTCCGACAGCTCGAGGGAATCCCTCGTCGTGCCCGCTGACAGATCCGGTTAGTGTATCACTAAATCAATATCTCTGTGGATCGGCACCAGCAACGGCGTCGTCATATCCGTGCCTCTCTCCGACAGCTCGAGGGAATCCCTCGTCGTGCCCGCTGACAGATCCGGTTAGTGTATCACTAAATCAATATCTCTGTGGATCGGCACCAGCAACGGCGTCGTCATATCCGTGCCTCTCTCCGACAGCTCGAGGGAATCCCTCGTCGTGCCCGCTGACAGATCCGGTTAGTGTATCACTAAATCAATATCTCTGTGGATCGGCACCAGCAACGGCGTCGTCATATCCGTGCCTCTCTCCGACAGCTCGAGGGAATCCCTCGTCGTGCCCGCTGACAGATCCGGTTAGTGTATCACTAAATCAATATCTCTGTGGATCGGCACCAGCAACGGCGTCGTCATATCCGTGCCTCTCTCCGACAGCTCGAGGGAATCCCTCGTCGTGCCCGCTGACAGATCCGGTTAGTGTATCACTAAATCAATATCTCTGTGGATCGGCACCAGCAACGGAGTCGTCATATCCGTGCCTCTCTCCGACAGCTCGAGGGAATCCCTCGTCGTGCCCGCTGACAGATCCGGTTAGTGTATCACTAAATCAATATCTCTGTGGATCGGCACCAGCAACGGCGTCGTCATATCCGTGCCTCTCTCCGACAGCTCGAGGGAATCCCTCGTCGTGCCCGCTGACAGATCCGGTTAGTGTATCACTAAATCAATATCTCTGTGGATCGGCACCAGCAACGGAATCGTCATATCCGTGCCTCTCTCCGACAGCTCGAGGGAATCCCTCGTCGTGCCCGCTGACAGATCCGGTTAGTGTATCACTAAATCAATATCTCTGTGGATCGGCACCAGCAACGGCGTCGTCATATCCGTGCCTCTCTCCGACAGCTCGAGGGAATCCCTCGTCGTGCCCGCTGACAGATCCGGTTAGTGTATCACTAAATCAATATCTCTGTGGATCGGCACCAGCAACGGCGTCGTCATATCCGTGCCTCTCTCCGACAGCTCGAGGGAATCCCTCGTCGTGCCCGCTGACAGATCCGGTTAGTGTATCACTAAATCAATATCTCTGTGGATCGGCACCAGCAACGGCGTCGTCATATCCGTGCCTCTCTCCGACAGCTCGAGGGAATCCCTCGTCGTGCCCGCTGACAGATCCGGTTAGACAATGCAATATATCATCATCATCAGCCTATATTAGTCCACTGCTGGACATAAGCCTCCCCTAATGAGCGCCATAGCCATATATTACCTACGATATATTGCATTGGTAATATATGGCATAGAGATGTAAATAATTAAAGAGAATAAATTTATGAACGAAAAATTACAATCAAGGAATAGAGATTACAACTAGTAGGTATATACAATTGAAACTATTGAGCTAACTACAGACGGTTGCAAAAAGTCTAAAGGTAGCTCAATTGATCCATGTCAATACCAGTCGGAAGCGTCCCCAAGACACTGGCTGCATTACCACGCTGTATGGCAATGCTGATGCGCTGAGCCAGATACTCACCAGTTCTTTCTCTACTACTATACTTCTACTAGTTTATCGAGAAAATTGTTTACTTCACTACATAGTATAACAAAGTCGCTTTTTCTGTCCCTATGTCCTTATGTCCCTTTGAATGCTTAAATCTTTAAAACTACGCAACGGATTTTGATGCGGTTTTTTTAATAGATAGAGTGATTTAAGAGGAAGGTTTATATACTTATAATACAACCGTGCAAAGCCGGGGCGGGTCGCTAGTAAAATAATAATAAATAAATGTTTGTTTCCCACCAAGATGTGATCCCGTGGTGCTCGATGGCGCACGCACAGCTCAGCTTCCACGGGCATCGCGACGCGGTCACCTTCTTCGTGGCGGTCCCCGGCGGCGCGCACTCGCCCCAGCACTCGCCCGCCCACTCGCCCTCCCACTCGCCCGCCCACTCGCCTCTGCCGCCGCCCATGCTCGTCATATCCGGCGGGGAGGGGTACATTGACTTTAGGATAGGTGAGTTGTGTTACACCTTGTAGTTGAATTACAAGTAGTCCACCCGTCAGTGATATATATGATCAGTGGATATATTTAATAAATTAAAATGTTGATGTTCTAGTAACTTATTCGAAAATTAGGAGTAGTTTTAAACTGTAATATTAAGTCGAATTTCAATTGAAAGAAATATTTTTTAACCTAGTATGTTTATGTCCATTTAGATTGGTAGGGACAATGTTTTACTCGGATAAAAGCGGGGCAAGGGTTAAATCGTTAAATTAAATAATAGACATGGGCTATGATTTCTAGATTGCCTATATATCTATCAATCATTATTTTCCTATGGCTACATGAGTTTTAAAAGGCTGTACACTCGAGTTGGAAAATTCCGTATAAATTCATAGACATAGACATAGACAATTCTAGATCTTTTGATTCTCAACCCTCAATCGACATCCGTAACACAACATTCAGCAACAGATTTCAAAACAAGCAATATGCACGTTAGCTTACCTCCAGACGTACACTGCAAATAGTTGTCCGCCGCGATCTAGACTAGTGCTTCCATGCTTACCATACCATCATGAAATAGCTCTCGTCATCCAAGCAAGCGCTCAAAACAAACACTAAGTGGATGTAGGGTTCAGAACATTTTTGAACCGCGGGTCTAGTAAAATGCGATTCAACAGAAATGACAGTAAATCAATATCTTTATTTCCTTAGGATTACAAAATAAGCACTTAGACAAGTCAAATTTAAACTCTAGGTACAAAATTATCAAAATATTCTAAGAAATAAAGTGATATTTGATTTCCCCTTCGCTTCACTTTTTCGTCCACTAGTGGAAAAATCAGTTAATCGTGGTGCAAGCAACTTAATTCACTCGACTCAGAACTCTATATACAGGGTGCAAAAAGACTACTGAAACGAAAGCGGATGGTCAAGCCCCTAAACTTGAATTTAAAGAAATACGCGGGCTAGAAAAAAAAATCAAGTCAAATTTGAATTTGTTAGATTTTAAATTATTTTCTATTACATGTCAAAGTCATTTACTGTTTTGCGAAACAATCATGCTTAGGAAAAAGCAATACAACTGGTAGATAACACTTGTCGATTCATACTTTAGATAGATATTATTATAGTGTTTGTGCCTATTGGTTGATTTGAGTTCCCAGGTACGGTATTCTACTAAAATGGGCTGCGCCTATAAGATTACTAATCGATGGCTTTCTACATATTAATAAACTTACAATACATCTCATTTCATTTCGCTTGGCCTGCCATCAAAGTTAAGCCGAATTAAATCAATGATTTCCACTGTAAATAAATAGTATAATAATTAAATATAATAATTAAATTACTGTATTTGTGTAATTTAATCACACAAATAAAGTAATTTAATTACACAAAAACAGTAATTTATACGTATTATCTATCTATCTAATTTAATTACACAATAAAAGTTACCTGTCGCGTCTAATAATAACCCATTATGTACTTTCAAAAATTAAAAATGATTTCAGCGCTCGCTTCGCTCCTTTAAATTAACTAAAGGCGCTATATTTAAGGTGACGCTTTCCTAAACATCGATTTATTTCGCCCTACCCAGCAGCGTCGCTCATTTTGGTAGAAAATGTACCTTATCAAGTCACGCTTCAATTTTAAACCATAATAATATTAGTAGAGAACAGTAAACTGTAGGGCAAGTTATAATTTCCCCATTATTTTGTTTCCACGTTTAGAAGAGCACGCGGATGACGTAAGAGATATCGCCTCCCACCTCATTGTTTGGCAGATTACTGGCGGCACATGACTTACCGATTGTATTAATTAGTCTTATTACGGGGTACGTTGATTTGTTTTAAAGCACGGCTTCGTTCGTAACTCGCTAAGTTCCTGGTGCATGCTTCACTTGATACCACTCATATGTAATAAAGAGGCTGGATGTTGCATTTATAGATATATTAACCATTTACATGGCTTTTTGCTATATCGGTTAATAAATATGACCGTAACTTGGTACGGAAAACGCTACCAACTACGTCACGATTGTTAGGTAACCGAGATGTTGAAAAGCTTTGGGACTTTCCTATAAAGCTAAAGGGTGCTAGTATTTTTAGAGTCAAGCTCAGTAGAGCGCTTTACGTTGAAGGAAAATGTCGGGTTCTAGCCCCGTGGAACTTGTTTTTTTATATATATGATTTTTAATTATTTAGAAATTACTAGAGGGCTTTGTCACTAACATCATAAAACCATTGTAATGTTTTCTATTATATTTGTGCTATATTTCTGGATGGAATAGCCATCGATAGAAACCGCTAAAAACGGAGGCTCTTACAAAAAAGAAAATCTGAAAGATAGATCTCTTTTCGAAATTCATCCAGCCTTTTTATTCAAATTCTCACTCACTTTTGTCACTAATATTTGCAACAATACTAACAAGGTACTAACCAAAAACATTTAACAGCTCTATTAACTAGCTAACGTGTATATTGCTAATCCAAAACTGTACATACCAATAAAATTTAAATTACTTATTGTTAAAAATAGTACACACTGGCTAAACAAAGTGCAAGACTGAAAACATTTGAGTGCAATGGAGGCCTTCACTCAATGAGAAATTATTATTTATAATATAAATACTTTATTTCGACCAAACAATTCCAATAACAGTAATTTTCCCTTTACTAAAACTAGGTTGATTAAATATCTACTTCGTTAAACAAAATCCAAATATACGTTGATCGAATTAGCTATCTTAGATGTGTACATCATCATCATCAGCCTATATCATTCCACTGCTGGACATAGGCCTGCCCTGATGAGCGCCATAGCGCCCTGTCTTTAGCTTGCCGCATCCAGCATCTGCCAGATAAATGTGTACACTGGCTTGTTAAGCCTGTGTTATACATATCCAATGCCTCGAGTTTCTATTCATAATTATATATGACTTAAATATGACTTTGTGATTTGAACCAAATTTTAATTCTTTACAGTTAACATACAACTCAGAAAAATCTAAAAGTTAGGTACAACCATTTTCATCACAATATTATCATCCCATTGTGTGTTATTATTGTTTTAGAATACTCTAGCTAGACAAACTCTAAGGATTCGCGTCATACTATAGATACTTTTCACCACCCAGAAACGAAACAGCTGTATTTTGAACTCTATTTACAACTTGTAGCTTCACTCTAGGGTTGATCTCGCTAAGATACACTATGGTGTGGTCATTTACACTGCACGTTAGGTGAATTTGGTTTTCTTTGGGCCAGAAATAATTGTTCACGATTTATCACCAGTCAGCTATATTGAATTGACACGTCTGATTTTGTTGTACAATTTTCTATAAAACAATCTGAAATAGACCAAGAGGTAAGTTGGTGGAACAGTCAGCTAGGCCTGTTGAAACATACGCGGTATCCCACTGCCAATAAATACTCGGTGGAACCGCGAACCGCGCGAAAACCGAGCGAAATGTAGACGAAACACATCAATACGTGAGTAGCGACTATCGGTTTGAATAGGCCTTTAAGTTCTTACTTAAGCTGGAACCACACTGTTGTGGTGTATTGTGGCACGTCAGAGGCATATATCAGTATAATTAATTTACATACTCAGTTTAACAGTGGCCCAACGTTAGTAAAAAAACTAACCATACTTAATTATTGTATGAAACTGATTAAAATATGAAGACAAAAGTTTTAATAACTTGTACGAAAGTCATCGAGACACCAAAATTAATAACTGTTCCAACTCCAACTTTATTACCATTCAAGCATTCGGAAATACACTGTGAATAATTTTCTGATCTCTTTGTAACTTAGCCTTGTAAATCTAAAAGAATACTTCTTTTTAACATGCTAACGCTGCAAATCTTTTCTCTTTACACAATTTAATTGTACACTTTATATTTTAGAAAATCGTGGTCCTTGAAATTTTTTTGTATTATCTATATATCTTTTCATTTTACACACTTTAATTGTACACCTTACTTTATAGACAATCGTGGGTTGGCGTTTCGGTTTGTATAGCACCAAAATTCTAATCTGTTTCCTACCAAAATGGCGATATGTCTCCAGAAAAAGTAGCTTGGGTGAGATGACACTAAAAGCAAAACCATAGTAATCAAACCTTAGCTCAAAGAAACTAAAAATGCATATAATTAAACACAAAATGGTGTCAATTACGTCGTCGCTTAAACTAAACTAATTTGTAAACACTAAATAGGCTGCTGTCCGTACTGATCGAAATAAAAATGGAGTGATTCACCATTGCAAGACAATTATTTTAGAGATAAAAAAATATTTATTCGTTATTATTTTGATAAAAGACAAAAACGCCGAAACGCTCAGCCCAACAGCCAACCAACATTGTCATAAATTTACAATTTAAATTATCGTGTTTGTTAATCAGCTAACATTCTTAAAGCATGTTAGTTGGTTAACTACGGACGCTGTTTATGTTGGAAGAACACCGACCTTTCATCAAGAAGACTGCATCCTTAGCGCTTCTACTCGATACGAGAGTCACAGTCTGTATAGAAATACATATCTTCAAATGAAACGTTCTAACAACAAAAACAAGCCCTGTATACTTAGTCATAGTATGCAGTATTTTTATGTTTTCTTTTCTTTCTTTGTGTGGAAGGTTTAAGTATAAAAAGAGTTTTCTATTCGTAGAGAGTTTTCTTTTTGTATGTGTAATAAAAAATATCTATGTAAAATATTATATTAAGTATATCAGTCATCTAGTACCCATAACACAAGCTCTGCTTAGCTTGGGGCTAGATGATGCTGTGTGGACTGTCCGGGGTTTTTTTAAATTATTTATTCTATTCTAACAACTTAATCCGAAAGAATATCCCATACTGATAGGGTGACCCTTCCCTTGCAGCCGACTCGGAGATGGAAGACAGCGTGGTAGTGGCCGAGGATGGATCGTCCAGTGGTCACAGCTCGCTGGCCGAGCGCGCCTCCAAGAGCCACCTCATAGTGTGGCAAGTCGCCACAGCCTAACGCCGCGCCCGCCGCGTACGCATCGAATCCGAGTCCGACTTCGTTTACGTGTGTACCTCCACCAAGCCGGAGGTACCCATGTAGCGACTCACTACGATCATCCGGGGATGTACTTTTACTTGCTATTTTTCACTTAGTATGATAGTTTGTTTTTAAGTTTTTAAGTTTTTTAAACTTACGCGATCAGAACACATTATTATACGTCAGGAAAAATAGGTAATTAAACGCGATAAATACCCGTTTATAAATATTCCTTAGTATGTAAAGGAATCTCATACTCAGGAGGCTTTGAGACTCCTTAGCATACAAAGGAGTTTCATACTCAGGAGGCTTTGAGACTCCTTAGCATACAAAGGAGTTTCATACTCAGGAGCCTATGAGAATTCTTAGCATACTAAGGAGTCAGATACTCAGGTGCCTCATAGACTCCTTAGTATACTATAACTCCTGAGTCTCATAGACTCCTTAGTATACTCAGGAGTCTCATACTCGGGAGGCTTTGAGACCCCTTAGCATACAAGGGAGTTATGTACTCAGGAACCTATGAGACCTATCATACTAAGGAGTTTCATGCTCAGAAGACTCAGTAACTTTGACCTGTTGTACAATAAAGTACCTTTATTCGACCATGACGTTGACTTGCTAAAATGGATATTATGGGAATTAATGTTGAATTGTTTTAACACAAGTTAAGGTCAAATATGATTTATTGCAATTTGAAATATGTCGCCTTATCTTGCAGAAACAAGTTCTGCTTAGCTCGGGGCTATCATGCTGTGTGAATTGATCAGCATGATTAAAGTTGCAAAGAATGCCATTATGTTTATCTTGACCATCCAGTGGTCAGAGTAAGGTATATTTTGCCAATAAGGTGCTTTTTTATTTTTGTAGTTACCAACAGTAAATTTTAGTACGTATTAATTGAAGGATAATATGTAGAGTTTATAAGTTTTTTATATTACATTTATTATTATCAGCCTAAGAGGGCATAATAATTTGGTACTTCACGCCCAACTAAATAAAAAAAACAATCTCAATGGTAATTTCAGAATCCAGTTATTTTCCAAAATACTCTACTTGATAGGAAATCAACGTCTAAGGAAGTCAACTCAAAGGGGGAAAAGTTGACGTAATCAGAATTATTTTTTTTTTAGTAATTTTGCATATCATTTTAAAAATCATAGCTAAATCCGGTAAATAGTTAAGTAAAAGTACCTCCCTTTCGACCGTCGAGGTCAATGGATTTGCGCGAAACATAAGAGTGGTCGCTCGACGCGGGTTGAATCTTAGAAGACGGTCTTCGTAATCCTTCATTACCAACACAACCGCGGTATCGATTTCAACGAATTCACATCCGACGGATTTTTAACCCTGTATTTAAACGGTTATCAGCAGCGAAAATTTACTATCATAGAATCAATTCCACTTCAAGTAAAGGTACAAAGTTGGGAATTGTGATTGTTTTTGGATTCGAGTAAGAATATTTATCACAGAAAGTTCGGGACCGTTGAAATGTTACCGCGCTGTGTGTATCACTCACGCACGACAAAAGTTTTCTTCATTCTCGGAATGTGTGCACGGCATTATGGACTCTAGTATCATATTTGTGTATGCTTTATTTGCTTGAAAGTTTCTTAGCGCCTTCAAGATGTATCTACGGGGTTGGTTGTAACATTTTAGTTTGGCGACCCCTGACTAAGCTTAATCTCATTTAGAATTATGTACAAGATTTAACCACCAAATAATATATTATAGAATATTATGTTAGTTTTGTCTTTGCACTTGGGTCTCTATTTCAATAAAGCCTAAGAACATTGGCAAAACGAACTATTATTATTTAGAGTTACATTATTATACTGTAAGTTTGTAATTATACCTAGTGTATAACAATAATTATTATAACACGAGCAATCATCTAATAACTTAATCCATTTTGGGATGTGGCTGTTAACTGCATCACAATTTTTATTGAATATTTTGTGTTTATATTTTTAGTTTTAGTAAGTCATGTGACAATAAAGGGTGCAGTCAGCTTTCAAAATAAAAATGATTGCGTCTCAATGTTCACTTTTTATACATTCATCGTTACCCAACTTCATGTAATGGGAACTAATGTTGTTATCTTATTTTTAGTTAAATAATGGTGCAAATATGATTTATTACACTTTGAAGCATTCAAAGCAAGTCGCCTTTAATTAAAAATAAAGTTTTATTTTACGATACATCGACTGATTATGTCGATAATATTAAATTTACAGCATTATCGGCATAATATAGGCATTATCAGAATCGAATAATAAATTGCATTCCTTTTATTGGACATTATACCAATTCTAGATAATTAAATTAACAGTACAAAATAAAAGAATATGCGTAATGAGCACACCATTACGCTCATATAGTCTATTATTTTTGTTGTAATATTGTAATATGCTCATCCAGTTAGTGTATTGAAAATGTGTTAGTTTATTTGATATTGCAGAGAACGCTAGTTAAGAAGTAGTTACAACTACACATATATTATGTAGGTAAACCACAGAGTTTCCTATCTAGGGTAGAATATATACAAAAATGGCGTCGCATTGTCATCGAATGCGGTAATATTTGAAATTTATTCCTTTCCAATAAGTTACAAAACGTATGACGGCGCGATTTCATTTTTTTCAATTCTGCCCCAGACATATAGCCTATTGAAATCTCCATAAAATATGTTTGTAAAATTATATTGTTAAGCAACTGTAAGTATTTTCGAACCTTAATCAAAAAATAGGTGCGGATACGCGAATTATTTTTGTTGACAAAAATAATTTAAAAAAATGTACGCAATTTAAAAAAATGGTTTAATTTTTTTAAGAAAATCTTTTTATCCTTTTATTCCTCCATTCTTTTCAAGTTTATTCGCAATTTTATTCGCATATCGACATCTCGTTTTATCTAGGTTCGAAAATACACATTTTAGGTAAATATAAATACCTTGGTGTGTTGAAATATATCTAAAAACATTACTTACTTACCTTACATCTTTGTACTGGCAAGAGTTCCTTGCATACATTCGATGTAACTAGCGTTCTTTGCAAGCCCTAGTCAAACTATATCGATGTAGATGTATATTAGCTAGGCTTATGTGTTGCTAAGTATAAAATAAATTATAACACGGTGCAAGAGAGTATTATTTGCTGTAATATGTGCTAAGACAGATTATACTCACTTCTTTAGTCGGTTCTTGAGGTAAAAAGTTAAAAACACCTTATTTATTTACAATTAAAATTCAAATTCTTAAAATGAGTTAGCGAACACAGATTATCATTTCTGAATTCTTTTATTAAGAGAATATACCAATGACCACTTAACTTTGTATTGGTGAAGCCAATGGTCAATGGTGGAATATTTCTCAAAATATTGTAAATAAACTCTTTCTTAAAACCTTCGAACTGTCTCAAGAAGGTTGTGGCTTATATTTTGGGTCATTTAATATGAATTTAATAGATCTATGTAGATCTAAAAATCTAAAGGTTTGTAGTATATATCAAATCAGAACCAAATAGATCAATTTTAATATCCACACAGTACAAGAAGAGTGTGATAAGTGAGGATAAACCTATTGCCAGTTGATTTTGTTCTGAAATATAAGCCTCAAAATGAGATGCATAATAGTGAAAAGCGTTGCCTGTACGCTTGAAGATAATGAGCAAACTGTTGAAACTATATAAACTTACTGTTGTGTGTATCAACTGGTTTTTTTATTGAAAAACTTGACGAAATTATTTTAAATTGTACTTATGAAACAAATTACGAAATGAATTAATCTGACGAATTGTGTTTGATTATTTATTTTAAAAGAATAGGTAGGTATATGACGGGTTTTGTTTATGAAAAGATTCTGTGGTGTTTTTTTCAATAAATTATTATTTAATTTATTTGTTTTTTATTATATGTTATTCCTGTTTATGTCTTTATTTACTTTTTGTAGATGTGATAAATAATCAATAATTTGTTAATTGGATACAATCTTCCATATCAGAATCTACCTCTATCGATATAAAAATATTAATTAATTATAACTTGTTGTCAGAAAAACGAAAAGATCTTTCAAAACATTACTAAGTACGTACCTGCATACCTACGTACGTAGAGCGTTACCTAAAAGTTGTCCAATTTATTAGCGGCAAGAGACCTCTAGATTAGTGTGAAATGCTTTGGTTTTATTTATTATTTTATATTATGCATATAGGGAGAGGCATATAACTGTGTAGAGAAAAAAATACTTTAGTATTTTGCCACGCAAATGGCGCTTCTTACCTTCCTCCCGAAACCATCTGGGTGAACAGTTGGTTAAACTAACAATAAAGAAAATATGACCACACTATCCAAATAGAACATCTACAAACATTTCTGACAGAGTTTGTAGCTGAAGCAAAAAATATAAAATGTTCAAATTGTGAACTGCTTACACGAATATGAGGAAAATTTTCAGCATTCCAGTGTCATGGTTTATTCATAGCATCATTTAATTAAGGGACTGTATTCTGATAATGAGGTCAAAATTTAATGAAACATTAGTGAGGAGGCGCGATGAATAGGTAAATAATCTTGTAAGTCTACCATCAACTTACATGATTTCATTACATAATATAGAACAAAGTCGTTTCCCGCTGTCATTCTGTCCCTAGTATGCTTAGATTTTTAAAACTACGCAAAGGATTTTGATGCGGTTTTTTAACAGATGAGTGATTCATGAGATTTTTTTTTTATGTATAATACACTCGTGCGAAAACGGGGAGAGTCGCTAATTAAAAATTCTTGATTCTTTATTATTATTACTCGCAACTTTTAAGTTAATAAGTTCTTTTTTCCTGGACTGTTTTCCGCAACTAGGTTACATATGGGCCCTTTTTTGCGTGTCGGGTGGTGGGCTGCTAGTCTAACCACCCGATATCCTCCAGGAAAGCCAGCAGCTCGCTGACGCCGGTGCATGCTTCCCTAGGCGTCCTCGGTGTCCCGAGGTAAAGCTGTCTTTGAGACGCTATGTTATCGCACTCTACAAGCACATGCGCGGCCGTCTCTGCATTCAAACTTCCTTTTCATGGGGGCTGCACTGTCCGTGAAGGTAATCACTATACAAGCCTTGCTTGCCAAGCTGAGCTTACGGTCCCTACCTTCAGGCTTGGTCATTGTTGCCCTTGATGGATGAAATAAAAGTCTACACCCAAGGTCGAAACCTTTATATAGCACAGACGACACAGGCTGTGATAGCCTTTACTTGGACTACGCTACGCTTTTGGTCATCATCATCGCTGCATCTAGTCATTACAGACCGCGACAGTAATGGACTAAGATTTGAAAACTTCTGTAGTGGTGCGGGCAAAAGTCCGCCTTCGACGCTGGAGTTTGGGGGCACGATTCCCGCGTCGTGGATCATAATTTTTCACGATCTACAGAATCTGTTCTTTGTGTACACTAGTATTGGCCCGAGGCTTTACTCACGTTGTTTCTATGGAGACGTCTCAGGACTATTTCTACCCCATGGGACAGTTCCCCATGTTCCCCTGTTCTACCCCGTGGGATAGAAATAGCCTCGTAGAAACAATTATAGTTTAACGTTTAAATCGATTATAATAATACTATTCATCACATAAAGAAGTATTTGTAGGATGTAAACCTAGTAGGTGTACAAAGTACAATGTCATTCAGGGCAAAGCAACATGCAAAAACTATATCATTTAAATTTTAAATTCCTATATTTTTAGCTAAGCAATGCCGAACGTGTAATGCGTGATGTTTATCGTTTTACGTGCTTTTCATGTTCCGCATATATCTTAAGGTTAACTAAACCTAGTCAATAAACCAGTTGCGATCTACACGCCGTTGTTGGAGTTATCCTTTCTATCCCGATACCTCTAACAGTAGGTATGTAGGTATTATCAGAACTATATCTATTCAAACAGCCCTACCAGTTCCGTAGTTTTTGCGTGAAAGAGTAACAAACATCCATACAAACTTTCGCATTCATAATGTTAGTAGGTAATTAAGTTTATCATTTATCTAGTAAGTAACCAAAACATCTGGGCCAAAATTCCACTAAATAAATCGCTTCACTATTTAACGTATCGTGTCAAAATGTCAGTGTTAAACTCTTTTTGGTATTCAGCTAACACAAACTTTTTGAGGTTCATTCATAGCTGTGACGATTACCTTTATAGTAACTACCAATTTGACATTCTTATTATGAAAGTCTCTTCAAGCGTAAAAAATAATAGAATACCAAATGCACAAACGTCATTTTAAGCATCTTGATTGGCACTATTGAGACCTTTGTTTTGACATTAGTGGAATTCGGTCCCTGTTTGCTTTCAGGCTACATCAAGATGGTATTAAACAGCATTATCCATTATTTATTCTTATTAAGTTTAACCGCAGTGTTCGACTCCCTCTGGCCAGGTGGGATGATGATCTGCGAAAGACTGCTGTCAGATGCTGGATGCGGGAAGCTGAAGGCAGGGAGCTATGGCGCTCATTAAGGCTTAAGGGCTATGTTCAGCAGTGAACTAATATGGCTGATGATGATGATGATTAAGTTTAACCATCAGCAAAAACCACAATTTCCATAGTTTGTAGCAGAAAGAAACCTCCATGCTAGATTTCACCCTCGTAGCTCTTGTAGTTCCTCAGATTTTGTGATGATTCAGTGTTATTCCTATGTTACTGACGACCGATGTGGCGCGGTGGGCCAACACAGAACTTTGCGGGTTCGATTCCCGCCTAGAACAATGTTTGTAAGATCTGCAAATATTTTTTCCGGGGTTCTGGCTATGTATAATAAAAAAATCTAAAAAGGCCATCTATGTTAAGTACCTATTGAATTCATTCAGTTATATCAGTCACACATAACACAAGCTCTTCTTGGGGCTAAATGATGATCTGTGAATTGTCCAACATTATTATTATAGGTAGGTACTTCACTTTGAATCCGCCATTGACCTTTAGTGTCCGGTTTTCAGAAGACTCAATATTACGTTTGTTTTGCGATTAAAATCTACTCTTCAAATTTTGACATGCTGTCGTTATAATTTTGAAGATGTTTTCTGAATTTCCTTTGGCATCATTTTAAATGAATTTCTAAAAATATTCTCTTACCTAAAAGGAACTTGCACGCAAAATAGAAATCTCAAAGTTTACGGTTTCAAAAATTCCTTTTCGATTTTATTCGAGATTCCATTCTATCGAGCTTTAGAGTTAAGAGCGTAAACCTACTCCTAGCGCGCGATGTCTAGTTTAAACTCACACAGAAGTGAATATTTTGAGCTTCGAAACTCATACTGAAAAGGAAATTAAGTAAACCTCTTACAAGTTAAATCCATAGAACGCGTACATTAATTGGTACTTAAGAAAATATTTCAATTAATTACATTAGTATTATTTATATTTATTAGTATATTTATTAGTACCAATAGGGATAACAAAATTTTCTAAAATTATTACTAAGTTACATATAGGGTAAGTTATGGGGTTCATGATTTTAACGGGTTTGAAAAGTACTGTTTTGAGCCAAACTGCGCATGGAGGGTGTATACGCTCTTAACACAAGTCTTACTACATTAGTGAAACTTGTTTATTGCTGGTTCCTGATCAATCTAAGGATAGGTTTATTTAAATGAAACACTTATTATTATGAATACAGTTTAATCTTATACTTACACTAAGAGAACATAATCTAAAAGCTACCTAAACACAAATCACACATTGCAACTCATTAATGTCACTACTCAATATTCTAAATACAGATACAAATTAGTTTTTGGAATTTTTATGAAAATTTGTTCCTGTATTCTGAGTACAATTTCATTCATTACGTTACGTTATTCATGCTTTTTGGGTTTTCAAGCGTGTATATCTTGTTAATATTTTCTAATAAATAGGTAAAAATTAAGATTACGATTGGAAATAATCATTTACTTACTTTCAATGAAATGGAGATGTAAGAAAAATTTACTTTTGTACTCAGAAAACTGTATTCTATTGGACGACAATTTCATGGATTTCGTCTTCCATATAATATTGGTTAAACAATATTGATAAGTTTTTTTTTCATTCTAATGAAATAAACAATTAAAAGACTAAAACACTTATGGAACAAAAACAACATAGCGAGATCAATTAAACTTAGAAATTCAAATAAAAATATCCAATAATAATCTCAAAAAGTAAGTATTATAGGAATTACGTTTACAAATCCGTAGCTTATGCTACACCGTATTTGACATTTCTGTAATTGTAATAGCATTGTGTGGCTACTCGGTACGGATAGCTATTAGCCATGGCTCAAAGTAAATACGTATAAAATAAAAATATATTTAACGTTCACTAAAATTGCAAAACAATAAAATTTCCTAAATTATAGAATTACGGAAGACATCTCGGTGTTAGTGCTACACTGCGACACACAGGACATTGTGAAATACTCAATCTAGTTCTAAACTATTTGCTAAACTAACTCTAACAGCTGTGATCACATCTCGCAGTGTAGACTTAACTCATTTCAAAGTTCTGACGATGCTAATATTTGACGAAAGACACGGATACGATGTTGGCTCTGTATATAATACATGTAAATACAGAAAAGATTACTGATATTTATTGCTATCCATTAAAAACATTGCGTACATTCGTTGGTTACCATTGTCCTTAGGTAGGTGTATCAAAGCTCAACGTTATGGAAAATACTGTATCAGTATGCAATTAAAATTAAAAGTTATTATTAAGAAGTAAATTTTAAAATATAATATTAAGCTAAATCGCAATATAGTTAGTTTAGGTATGTTCATTTAGAGTTTTGAAGTCAAACCTGATTGTAATCTTCCACCGAGATACACAAAAACCTACAATAATCCAAAAAGCGAAATGAGATCAGATAACTAGACTAACAGTTTTTAATCAAAAGTCAAAACTATTATTTTGACTAGGACATAAGTAGGATTTATATACTTACACTATGTATTTTACTTATAATATGTGAGTATATATAATATCATAATTATCATGCAACGTACAACTAAGTAACCGTATTTTGTGTTATAATAAAAACTGACTTTAGGAGTTTACGGTCTAACAAAAGTCAATTTGATACGTCATATAATCCGACCAAGAAAGAAAAATATGACAACCCTAACCGACAGTTTACGAAATGTTGTTAAAATGACTGATAATGCGATAAAAATTATTGATAGTAGGTATGCTAACAAAACTATACAATATTATACCCGGTTAGGCACCACTCATAAATTGCATTATAGAATAGGATCAACAAAAAAAACATTCGATTCAATTTAGATGTCATCAAAACCAAACTAATCTATTTTGACAACATTAAATGTGGTTATCCCTTTCTTAACGATCGAAATAGAATGGATTCAGCCATTCTGACTGTTCTGCTGCCTACATTAGTTTAGTTTTAGCAACATCTTAATAGATATCATTGTGACGGGCGAACTGAAAGGTCGCATTCTTGATCAGACTATTACGGTAGCTGTCTTCCTATTGTTTTAATATAGAGACCTAATCTCAAGAACCTCAAGAGATTTCTCAATTCACTGTAAATTAAGTGGGATCACTATCATTATCATTATCATCAATTCATCATCATCTCACATCATTAAAATGTTTTTAAAATTAGATCTCCTAGACCTCGAATTTTCTGAATATCATGAACTCTTAATATTAATTTCTATTCTCTATGCAATATTATAGTGAAAAAGGTACTACTTAGAATAATAAACTTTTACTATAAGCGCTTATAGAAAAAAAACTCGATGGTAGCTAGTAAATAATATAAATGAGTAGTCAGTTTCACTCATTGCTGGAATTCAGGAGCGAGTTTAAAATGTTTCGTAATTCAACATCGTACGTCATAAATTTTGAATGAAAGAGTTATTGTACGAATAGGCGTTTTATACGATTCGTTCAGTATGAGAACAGAACTAGGACACGAGAGCCATGACGAGGCTGTTGAGTTATATATATGCAAAAAACAAATAATACAGAACCTTAGAAACTTATTAAATTACCAGACAATAATAACACCTAGCTAGTCGCTTGTTCACGATTAATAAGTGCAGTTATACAGCTTAAATCCGACTGCCTAATATACCTATATGTTGATATTATATACTCGTACATAATGTACTCTACTGAACTGAATAAATAAAATAGTTACCAAAAAATCTAAGTTCTCAATTGCGCAACCTAGTTGAGCAAATTGAGCAATGGGACCCTAACCTATCGAACTTATTTTGTTCCACATTGCTCGGTTAAGATAATGAAGTAAATAAATCAATAAGATAAATTAAGTGAATATAGTAAAAATATGTGATATAACAGAAAATGACAGTTTAAGCTAAAAATAACTAGTGTTGTAAAACATATTGTCAAAACTGATAGACTAAGTTGTACCAAGTTAGTAAGACCAAACTGTACCAAGTTAGGCCGCTAAGCTAATATTTTATTTATTTGGTTAATTTGAGATAAGGCCCGATAAACAATAAAATTTGACTTGTATAAGTGCTTGTTTTGTAAGCCTAAAGAAATTTACTGTTGATTTACTGATTTACAAACACAAATTCTAATAGGGTAAGTATTTTCATAAGTTCCTTCGCATTTACGACATTAAAAAAATATTATTTCTTTCATTCATTTTTAGTTCCGTCTATGATATTTTAAAAACTATCCCAAACTAAAATCAGAAGTAGAAAAAGCTCAACTTCGTAAAAAAATGCGATTGAGCAAAGGGGAACAGAATGTGTTGCGCAAAAGGGAAGTCCCATCGTTCAAATATTCGCAGTTGAGCAATCTTAGTTACGCAAAAGGGAACAAAAAGTTTCGTTAACGTAGTAGAACGAAACGAAGTTACCTACCAGCACTTGTACTTTTGCACGACTATATTTTTGGTAGTTTTAACGTTTTTTTTTTATCTAGGCAGGAGCACATACAAAAGCTTCAATAAGCACACCATTGGTCGTCACGTCAGTTTACAAGCCTTATCTATTCGAACCGACATTCATAAACTATTGGTCAACAAGGAGTTCGCTTTTCTACGAACATTTCCTTTTGGTGTTCCTCTGTTACTTATCACCATTATTCATAATAATATTATAATTAAATTTCGATTCGATTCTTTGCGCTTTGTATGAATGATCTGACCCTACAATTTCGGAAAATTTATGATTTCGCTCAAACCGTTTTGTTTCTAGTGACTTGGTACACGGTATACAAAAAGACTTTCAGGTGTTATAATTTAGTTTGTTTGAAACGCCGAACCACTTACACAAAATCTTCGTAAGGCGTTATTTTAGAATGATATTAAACCGATTGGTTACCTCACTTTCCACGCCTTATTTTTTTCATAGTTTCATCACATCAGTAGTAATCACCGTCATTGCTACACCTAATAGGTTAATATTATAACTACCAAATGACTAGAACTAAACTACACTTAAACTAGATTTTGCCATCAAAGGGCATTACTTCAAAAAGTTAACGTACAAGCTAAGATTATGCAAGGCTTTTATGTAAAATATTTCATGACCAAAACCATCAAATTTGTACAAATTAATTTACACGAAATAAAAAGAACAGCTGTTTTTAACAATTAATAATGGCTGGATTCCAAAATATTAATATTCAAACCCAAGATAGCAAGGATATTGAATATCCAACGCAAATTTAATAAGGTCGAAAATGACGACGTTAGAACATATTTTTTATTTTCATATTTATCGAATTAAACAGCTATTCAGCATAAATTCTTTACTGTAAAATAAATATATTATTTTCATTTCATAAAATGTCGTAGATTCGTCTTTCATACAATAATTATATTCAATTATCCTTAACGTAATTCGTTGTGCAAATAAATTTTAAATAAACATTCGTTGATATACGTCAATTTATTGCTATCGTTGCTCCTTTATACATTTTGATATATTTCTCCAAGGTAATCCAATTGAAGATAACTCCACTTTAAAGTTTCTAACAACACAGATGTCATGTGTTGTTTCACGTTCACATTATATAAATCTTGAGGCACATATCAAATCTCTAACTCGGGAATTTAGGAGAGCGACGTTCTTGCTATTTCTAAGTCATGGTTACAAGACTTGAAAAATGAGCACGGACATCGCTCTAATAACGTATAACAAATATTTTTATCCATAATTGTTATGAGGCCACTAAAATGTAATCAGTTTCGACACGCGGTGAATTACCAATATAATATTTATAAGTATAATTAAAATCTTGTTTATATATTACAGATATAGTAAGCAAACACTCGTTAACTGCAAATCCGACATCAGACCAATCATGGAAACAAAAGAATGACTAGACTAATGTACTTAAACCAATAAACGCGTTATAAACATAACATGGAAAAGACCAAAAATAACTCTATACCGGTAGGTAATAAGCAAATTCATTTGATATATTTATTCTTAATAGCCGAATAGGAATTTAGATTACAAATATGAAAAATTTTTTGTTAATCAACTTCCTTTTAAATATTAAACCCTAAGCAATAAATTCATAACGAAATTGAATTTTAAAATACTATATCACCTGTTTGCAGTCTACTAATTAGCAGTAAAATTGCTATCATATAAGTCACTTTCCATAACTAAATCTATTAAAACAGTATTGCTTTCGAATTGCTTTTCTAATATTGCTTATTTATTACTATCGCCCTATAACTTAACGTACATTTAATACCTAAATATTGCTTATGTATATATATATTTTATTGCTATATTGGACAATTTCAATTTTATCACTGCCTTGCTTAGCGTTTAATCTAAAACCGAATCAAAAGTTTTTACTCGCTATTTCCTTACACTGCATTGTAGTTTTTTATTTATATAATACTGATTTTAGATATACTCCATATAAACGACTATTTAAATTTAAAATGGATGCAATAGGAGCGAGTCTGATCTTTAGTTCTCTAATTTTTCACACCAATACATATATTCTCACATTTGTGTTATTGATGGAAATTAAACGTATTTTGTGATCGCATTTATTAGAAATCGCTTTATGAATGAACGCGTATAACGTAGGTAAACCTAGCTTACTCCCATAACTATAATAACGCGTCTTCCTATGAATATCTTTATATCTACAACTACAAAAATTGTAAAGAAGGGAAATTTGGTACACAAGGATATTATTTACAGTCGTGTATATATTTTTGTATATAAGTTGTGTTTACGTTATGTTATACACCCTATGAAATAGCATAAGTACTACTAGAATACGTTTTTATAAATATTCGAATAAAATATTTTTATTCTGATTTACGTTATTCAAGCCTATTTTTTGCTTTTACTAAAGTAAGTATTACAAGAATAATGTCTACTAACGATGGGGCGCTAAATGACGATAGTTTAGAATAAAAATACTAAAGAATAGACAAGGAATATATGTGTAAGTTAAGGAATAGATAGATAGATAGATAGAACTAGATCTACATAGGCTAGAATTCTATAACAAGGGAGAGTAGAAAGAGAGATGAAACGAAATCATCTACTTTACATTAGTAGGATTAGAATTTTGAAAAACAAATTTCGACCCAATGTTCGATGTACGTTTCGTTCCGATAAATATACTTAGTACCCAAATGTTACTTTATGTATCCTAAATCTAGAAATTCTTAGTCAAATAAACCCTACCTTAATATTGCTTATCGAATTACATTATATTGCTTTTTTACCTTTGTCCGAATAAGCTTAATATTAAAATATATATTTTTATTAGAGATTGAAATATAACTTTTAAAATGTGGCACTACATCTACAAGGAATACTTGGAAGGGATATATTGACTAGAGCCGATGCCTCTAGCGGCGACGACCTACCCTCCATTCCTCGTAATATTATCTAACACGACTCCTTACAATAACGTAAAACAACATATTTTGAGATCAATAAGTGAAGTGCTGATTTGATTATAACAATATCCATACAGTATTAATAATTATAAAAATGTAAACTTTTTCAAAAAAACTAACTCTAATGACCAGAATGTTTGTGTCAAATGGTAAGTACTAATTGAAAATAAAAGGACACATTAATTGATAGCATCTTTTGAAAAGATTTTCTATAATTGACAGGGTTAAAAGAAATTCACAAATGACGAATTGACTTGAGGCATCAATAATAAACTAGAGCGCAATATCGGAATCTTGACCTGACGATGCAAAGCGCTTGATTCTTGATAAGCTAACAATTTTGTGGGTAGATGTTGTTCAAGACGCCGATACGAAGGGACTAGCTACTTCTAATAAAGAATGATTAATATAATATCTAACATAGCGAGCCCGCTGCGCCGATCGGCGACTGTGCGTGGCTCAGTACGTACCTACATTATTATTGCTTCTCGATACCCATCACTCCGAACACCTCGTGTTCCACTTTAGTCTAGTTACAGCTACCTACCTTCACTTAATTATTTTATTGCCAGTTACTTTTGACTCTCCTAACACTCCACCTAAAGGCATACTCGATGTTGGATCGCGCGGGACCGCCCGCCGCTCCTAACCAACATTATGTATAATTATTTTTATTTATCTGAGATGGAATAATTTAATTTTAAGGTAATATGTATATTTATGTTATAGAATTTTGAGATAAAACCCCAACTTACTCCCTAACAATAACAACCCCAATAAAATAATCGAATAGCAATGTAGACGGTTAAGTATGTTGGTGAAGAACGGCAGAAGCGGTACGGGCCATGTCGCCGGTAAGGCACTGTCGCGGGCCGCCGACGCGCCGGCCCCGGCCAACCCTATTGCAAAAGCGTAGTGTTGCAATTGTAATATCAATAGATTCTCATACATTTGTAAAGAAGTAGTGTCAATGAATAGAAATGCCGAATAGCACTGCAGGCACAGGCAACTGATAAAGTAGTGAGCCAGTTACTGCACTGGCACTCATCAGCCTGAGACACAAGTCTCACATGATTAGAAGAGCGAGCAATAGATCAATAATAGTAATTTGAACACCAAGAAATGGACGAGTGAGTACGGGGCGAGCCGCCGGCGGGTTGGCGGGGCGAGTCACCGGCGGGTTGGCGGGGCGAGCGGGGCGAGCGGCCGCGGCACTGGGACGGAACGGTTGCAAGTCGCGTCGAGGCGGGCGCTGCCGCCTCCGCGCGGCTTTCACGTCTCGACAATACACTTACTCTTACCCTAACCTACGCCTACTTTGCGGTTGTAAAAATCACCTACAAAAGATATTAGTTTCATTCATATTTCAATAATTCTAAATAGGGGTATATTTACCGACGAGTATTTACAACTAGATTAAAGGGACGTGACGCGCGGTGGCCTACAGCCGCAGCGGCGCGCTAGGGGTTCTTAACTTTCTTACTTGATTCGTTGTTTGCGAAACGTTGCACGGTGCGGCGCGGCGCCTCCGCCGACCGACGCCTGCCGTCCGCCGCCGGATGCGCTCGCTCCTTTATAATTATCTTGTAAAATTATGTTATTCTAGTAAGCTAAATTCATATCAATACTCTATGTTAAGTGTAAACCATTCTGTATCGGTCCCTGGTTGGTGCGAGTGCGCGGCGCGTCGGGGGCGCGCGCTAGTGGGCGTCGTCGGCGACCGGGTCGGCGTCGGCCGGCTCCTCCGCCTCGTCCTCGTCGTCGCGGCTGCACGCCGCCTCCTGGTGCTTGCTGAGGTAGCTCTTCAGTGCGAACGACTTGCGGCAGCGGAAGCACTCGAAGTTCTTGTCGATGGAATGCGTTTGCATGTGAGCGCGCAGGTTGGAGCGGTCCGCGAACGCCTTGCCACAGTGTGCGCAGCCGTAGGGCTTCTCGCCGGTGTGCGAGCGCAGGTGGCCCTGCAGCAGCCAGGGTCGCGAGAACAGCTTGCCGCAGACGCTGCACACGTGCTGGAGCTGGTGCGTCAACACGTGCATGGCCAGCGCCGGCATCGACACGTACGCCTTACCGCACTCGCCGCAGCGCTTCGCCGAGCCCGAGTCCAAGCTGCGGTGCGTCTGCTTGTGCCGCGACAGATTGGACGAGGTCGCGTATTGTTTCCCGCACTCGCTGCACGTATACTTGCTCTTCTCAGCCGGTAGACCGGGTACCGCGAACTCGACGTGTGCACCATGAGTGATTATTTTCTTCTTGCAGCGGCCGTCGCTGATGAAGAATGTGTCGTAGGTGTAAGCTATGGTCTCGCGCGGGGCCTCCGGAAGAACGGATGCAGGTGGAGGTGGTGGTGGCGGGGGCGGAGGCGGCGGCGGGGGCGGCGGCGGGGGCGGGGGCGTGACCGGTGCGGGCGGCCGCGGCGGTACGCCGACGCTGACGATGACGGTCGTGTGCACCGGGCGCACCTGCGGCGCCGGCGCCGGGGGAGGCGAGGGCTCGGGCGGCGGGGGCGGCGCTCGCGGACTCAGGAACACGGCGTGGTGGCTCAAGTCCAGGATGGCATGCGCCGCGTGCAAGTCCTCCAGCGGCCGGTTGAGGTGGAGCGCGCGGTTCTCGAGGCAATAAGGCCTGTAGATATCTTTCTTTTTGGGTGGCAGAGAGAGAAGGGCACCTGTGCTCGTGTAGCACATAGAGATGGACTTGCCGCTCGCCGGTGGCGGAGGGAGGAAGACAGGCGAAGATTGAAGCTGGACCTGGAGCAGGGGCGGTTCGACGGAAGCATGGTGTCCGGAGGAGGCGGAGAGCTGCAGGAGAGCGTAGGAGACAGACTGAGGAGTCGGCTGAGGCGATAGCGAGGCGGCCCTCACCTCCCCGGGCAGCTGCGCCGTGAACTGAGTGGAAGGCTGCTCCTCGGTGTATCCTGCGGACAAACAAATACTTCACTATACATTATGTTTAAAACATTCTTCACTTAAGATATTCGTGTTTTCGTTTAATGTTGGGTCCACATCAAGCGAACGAGAGCAATCTAAATCGAAGATTTGAATTCAAACACATCTTCAGTCGCTTCAACTGTTGTGTTCACACTGAACGAACGCAAGTGAGCCCCAGCGAAAGCCGGCGACGGAGCACGGCCGAATGCGAACGAAGGCTGAGCCTTGCTTTTGACATGACATCCACCTGGTTCGTTCGCAGTTGTTTGTTAGCCTTCGCTCGCTCTCGTTCCCTTGGTCTGGACTGGACACACCATTAGATGCGCATTTCAATTCTATAGCTGTTTGCAACCATCTGCAGTTAGCTCAATTTATCAATTCTATATTTATATTTTTTTTCTGTTCCTTGATTGTAGTTTTCTTCTTCAATAAAGATCATAAAAAAACAAAAATGCTATTTTCCTTATTTACCTTCGATTCAGGAATTTATCATTCTTGTTAGAATATTTAATAAACGAAGGTGAGCGTTCGGTGAGAATTCCGCCAGCAAAATATTTGAAGACTGTATAGTCTTTGTAAATAGCTACGGCGCTGGTAGGGGTGAATGTCGAGACTAAAAGCATTTCTTGAATGTTTTTATATTTTCAGGGACATTACACATAACAAGCGGGTCCAATCATTGGCAAATAACAGTTTTAGAAGTCAAAAATAATACGATCTAATTTATTAAACAAATAGAAACAAATAACGTCGACTCGATCGATGGGAGTTTAGCCTATCTTTTGCATTTGCATAGAAAAACTTTGAATACCTACGTGTTAAAATTCTAATTAATCTCAGAGCACGTGGATGTTTGGATGTTTGATACTTTCTCGCAAAAGCTACTGAACTGCTCAGACTGAAAATTTTGAATAGACGTAAATCTAGCCCTGGAATAAAACATGGGGTGCTTTCATCCCATAAATCAGTTCTCATGGGATATAAATACCTTGAAACGTTTCTATAGAAGCAAAGCGTGCGAAGCCACCAGCAGAAAAAAAATTTAGTGTGAAATACATATAAAAACGGTCGAGCGCTCATACAAATCGCAAATCACAGAGGCTTAACCATTATAAATGCAAAAGTTTGGCTGTTTGTTACTTCTTCACGCCAAAACTACTAAACGGATCGAGCATACAGATAGCTTTAGATGAGGCTTGATATAAAAAAACAAAAACACTAATCAGTTCCCATGCCATAAGCTTAGTAACCTTTAAACTTATCCATAAAAGCAAAATATGCGAGGCGCAGGTAGAAACGAGGGTGGGAATTAATCAAAGTAGGTATAATTTAATTTTGCTTGCAACAGACACTTTGAAATTTTTTCATAACCCGATATTAACGTAGGGCTTTTAAATTATCAGCAAACACTCAATAGCTGAGCCCGCAGTGGGCGAAGATCCACCTGCGACGCTGGAGGTTGCGGCTTCGATTCCCGCCTCGGAACAAATGTTTGACGATTTACAGATACTTATTTAGTTCAGTGTTCTGGATATTTATAATAAAAATATCTTATACAGGGTTACAGGAAAAGTCGTGCTAGATCCGTTAAGGGCGTGGAGTACCCATCATTCCTGACATATTTCACTATGAAACACCCTACCCTAAACTTAACTCTTTTCGAGATATTCGACTTTGAATTTTTTTATTGAAAATTGCCAATTTTTAGGCAATTAAATTTATTTTTGGTTATTTTGTGTATCTTATTATTATTATTATTGCATTTTTACATGTATAATGAGATGCTTTAGGACGTCGATTATTAAAAAAGTGCATAAGTTAATTGAATAGACCGTAGTAGACAAATGAAAGTTAAGAAATAAGAATAAATATTAGAAAGTTTCTTTTTCTCTAAGGTAAATCTAAAAAAAATATTATGGAAATTGTTCGGCAGATTTTTTTTAAAATATCTACGTTTCATCAGCTATCTAACGAGGTATAATAATCTAGGGTTTTATTCAAATGCATTGAAAAAAAATTAGTTTTATAGCCCACAGGGGAGAAGCAAAATTTATACTTAGCCCTAAAAAGTAAAATAAAACAATAGGTTAGCATGAAATGTCATTTATTCAAGGTTTTCACACAACTTTTTCTTATTCTACAGTTTTTGATGTTCAACATGGCCGCCTCTATTTCTGATACATTGTCGCATCCTTCTACGAAGACCAGTCTTCACTACTCCAGTGGTCAACGTGGTCCTCATTTTATTTGCTGCATCCACAATCCTTTCTCTTAAGTCTTCCACAGACGAAATTGGATTCGGCTCGCTGTACAAAAGACTTTTCATGCACCCCCACACATGAAAATCCATGGGGATTAGGTCCGAACTTCTTGCTGGTCATGGCAACGGCCCACCTCGTCCTATCCATTTGTTTGGATAACCCCCATGGATTTTCATGTGTGGGGGTGCATGAAAAGTCTTTTGTACAGCGAGCCGAATCCAATTTCGTCTGTGGAAGACTTAAGAGAAAGGATTGTGGATGCAGCAAATAAAATGAGGACCACGTTGACCACTGGAGTAGTGAAGACTGGTCTTCGTAGAAGGATGCGACAATGTATCAGAAATAGAGGCGGCCATGTTGAACATCAAAAACTGTAGAATAAGAAAAAGTTGTGTGAAAACCTTGAATAAATGACATTTCATGCTAACCTATTGTTTTATTTTACTTTTTAGGGCTAAGTATAAATTTTGCTTCTCCCCTGTGGGCTATAAAACTAATTTTTTTTCAATGCATTTGAATAAAACCCTAGATTATTATACCTCGTTAGATAGCTGATGAAACGTAGATATTTTAAAAAAAATCTGCCGAACAATTTCCATAATATTTTTTTTAGATTTACCTTAGAGAAAAAGAAACTTTCTAATATTTATTCTTATTTCTTAACTTTCATTTGTCTACTACGGTCTATTCAATTAACTTATGCACTTTTTTAATAATCGACGTCCTAAAGCATCTCATTATACATGTAAAAATGCAATAATAATAATAATAAGATACACAAAATAACCAAAAATAAATTTAATTGCCTAAAAATTGGCAATTTTCAATAAAAAAATTCAAAGTCGAATATCTCGAAAAGAGTTAAGTTTAGGGTAGGGTGTTTCATAGTGAAATATGTCAGGAATGATGGGTACTCCACGCCCTTAACGGATCTAGCACGACTTTTCCTGTAACCCTGTATAAGGTAATAGTTTATTAATCGTTTACTAATAGTTTATTGTATTAAGTGTATCAGTTATCTAGTATACCCATAACACAACCTCTGCTTAGCTTGGGATAATGCTGTGTGACTTGCCACCATTATTTATCTAACGGGTCATTTTGAAAACTTTTTCCGTAAATACTGTCATTCCGCTGCACTCAACGGTTTCGCAAGCTTTTCGAGTGATATCCCGTTTTGGAACTTTTGGCAGACGTCAGTTTCAAAACGACGACGTAGTGAAAACAAGTTGCAAATACAACAACCCTTTTTTGTAGAACGCGCAGAGGTTAAATCCCGAGCTGGCAAAACAATTGAGATTAACTCTTGTGTAAATATCATTATTTGCAATGCAAGAAGCTATTTTTTACTTATTTTGAGGGCACAGGGAGGGCGTGTAATTTACGCAAGTACACAAAAAAAGCAGAGAGTTTCACGTAAAGCCAGTCTTATAATATACCTAATGGCATGAAAAAAACAAAAATACCATACTAATCATGGGTTTGCGCTCAACAAATATATGATAGGTAGGTAGGTATTATGTATTGTAACCTTGACAATCTCTACAGAGACAGAGTTCTGCTTAGGTAGTAAATAGTAAGATAAAAAATTACTTTTAACATAGTTTTATAGAGGTATAATAAAGTTAGCTATTTATAGTTAACTAGTTACTGTTTTAGAATGTAGATAGATAAAAGCTAGAGTTGTAATACATAATTGCTAAGTTTTCTTTTCTTTAGGTATGATCTAGTAGTTTTTAATCCGGAGCAGACCGCAAGATCGAGGTGATTGGAAAATAATGTGAGGGCTTTATCCAGTAGTGTGATAAAATAGCATGAATGAAAAGTTGGTAAGTTCCGCATTTTATACAACTGGAAACTGATGTCATCTTCCAGTAGGTAAATCAATATCTTTATTTCTTTAGGCTTACAAAATAAGCACTTAGACAAGTCAAACTTAAAGTTTAGGTACATAATTATCAAAATAATCTAAGAAATAAAGTGATAATTGATTTCCACTTCGCTTAATTTTTTTTGTCCACTAGTGGAAAAAGCAAAATAGATTTGTTTTTGATTTTTTTTCTTGATGCTGTCCCGCTCAAATTCAACATGAACTCTTTAACAGTATTTGTGTCAGTCAGTGAAACAATACGTGGAACTTAGACGTGGAAGACTGATAAGCGTTTTACATTAGACAAACGATGTGGCGTGGCGGGCGAACGTTTGCTTGCGACGCAGGAGGTCATAAGTGGTGTGATTCCCGTCTTGGTACAAATGTTTGTACGATCCACGAATATTTGCTCCGGATTTCTGGGGGTTTTCTGTCTTTAATAAAAAATCTCTAAGTAATGTATTGTTTGAAATATATTTATTATCTAGTATCAAAACACAAGCTCTGCTTAGCTTGTAGCTAACTGAAGTTGTTTGGATTTTCCAGCATTATTATTATGTTCCCATAATTTTACCAGAACTACCAGAATAATGTTAATAAATCAACCAGATTAAAGTTATTTATCATTATAAATTTAAATTTACTTCATATGAAAAAGAGGACAAACAAAGAAAAGTCATATAAAAAGGACTGGTCTACAAACGGCAGATTTTAACCAAAAATTTTTGCCAACGCCCGCACTTTCTAGGCCTTGTTAGTGCTTCACAAGCTCACAGCTCTCCGCTGCCTTCAAAGCGGGTAAAACTGGATTTACTGAATAGCTTGTTTTAATCTCATCCTTAATAGCTTAAATAAAATGGACGTCGCTCAGAAGGTCCCAGCTTTGCGGCGATAACTGGACGAAAACAAACTGGGATTATATAAAACGAGGGAGGAGTTTTCAATTTCGAATGGGGAGTTTACAGGGGCATTGATTGTCTGGTTGTCATTGACTTCCATAAAGCAAAGAGATTCAAATCGTTTGTGAATGTTATTTCTTTCGTGATAACAATTTATTTTATATAATAAAATACATTCTTAACAATAAAATAAATAAAGCCTTCAGTGATCCAAAATGTGTTTTGGGTGCATTTCGGAACGGGAATGTTGATTTTAGCCAAATATGATTTTGCTCGAATTCTCCAAAAAATCTATGTTATATTAAACAAAATGATTTATTAGTTAGTCATGAATATGGAATCCAAGTGACCAACTTCGGAATAAACGTCTGTTGAAACATTTTTAATTAGATGCTGGCATGACGTGTTTGTATTTAAAATTCGAAAATAGACAATAACTGTTTTGATGTCAATTGTCATACGTGTAACTAACGTGTGAAGCTGAGAAAATAAAAGCGGGTAAAAAATTCCACTTTATTACTTATTAGGTAGATTATTAATGTTAGTTTTCACAGTTACCACCAAGTTTGTAAACGCGATAACACTTCCAACATTTAACTGCATCATAAAAAGTATCAAAACGTTTTTGCTTTGATACATTTATTTATTTATTTATTTTAGGGAAACCATCAGCACATTAAACTTAAGTTATCGATACAGTAGAAATTGATAGGCTATTTAAAGGAATCCACTGGTAGATTCATAGTAATTTTACTTAAAGGTACTAAATGAAATAAAGAACTTAATGAAACTAGTTATCACTACTTGCTATAAAGTTGTTACGTAATTATCTATTATAGTATATTCTATTCTATTCTAATTACGATGACGCATTATATACAACAAAAAAAGAGCTAGAAGAAAGTTTATAGAAATCGAGGCAAGATAAGATGTCACTCACATTCACATTATGATCCAAAAAGTCAAATAGAAACGAAATCTTGAAAAAAAAAAAAATTTAATCAGTAAGTCAATATCCTTATTTCTTTAGGCTTACAAAATAAGCACTTAGATAAGTCAAATTTAATAGTACTATAGGTACATAATTATAAAAATATAAGAAACAAAGTAATAATTGATTTACAGTTCGCTTCTTTGATTTAGTATAATCATTCACATCCAAATGGGAAAACAATATAAAAACACGTAGCGATAATTTATTTTGAAAAAAATAAGCCATTGAGTTTGATTCTAAGGGTGGAAGTAGAATAATGAAAAAGATCAAGGTCGCAATCCTTGCACAACAGATTAAATTTCCTGCAGGTCCGATAAATAAATGAATGCTGACGATAATTTGTGCTTGAATATGGCAGATAGAACAAGTCACTGCTTCTTGTAAAGCGCGAAGGAGTGGAAAATTTGATTTTTGAGAGTAATTCAGGGCAATCAATTGAAGATTTGAGGATTCGCGATAAGTAAATTAAGTCAGCATAGTCTCGTCTCATATTCAGCGGCAATTAATCCAATTAACACACACACACACATTTCCAATTATTCCGTGTTTTCACTTTTAAAATATTGGTAACTCGAAATAAAATGAATCAACTGAACCACAGCTTTCCTAAAGGGTATTGGTAACCAATTTTCAGTGGAAAAGCTTCGTTCATTTTTTATTCGCACCGTCGGCTCTCAAAGCACCGCCGCAGGGTGACAAAGTCTGCTTTGTGGATCTAAGGGTAGCTGATCAGGTCGCACACCGTAGCACAGAAATGTGCATTCAAATATGGGCTTTTCCTCATAAAATGAGGATGCTATTTTTATTTCATAATGATAGAAAGCGTGCTCGTTTGAGGCTTGTTAGGAGCCAATTTGTCATTGTAAAATGTATCTAAAATGAACTTGTTTAAGACGTATTTGTATGTTTTGTGATGCGGCAGTGGGTGGGATATGCCTCGAGGCTCGACGCCGGTTCGTGGCTTCGATTTTAATAACGTTAACGAGATATAGTAGATTCTCGGTCGTCTGGTTTTGCCGTCAACATTATTAGGTTTCGGTTTAGAAGCGACTGGTGTTTTCATTGATATTCGCTAGGGTTGGCGGGTTCACTTATTTTTGTACTCTTTTTTGTACCGCGTAGGGTGGAACGTTAAGAGAATATTGTACTAAGATAAGTAATTAAAGCTGGGATTGCTCTTATCGCTTCAGCCATTAGAAAATGTTTCAAGACCACGAAGAACATAAGTTTACCCTCCCAGTGGTTTGTAAATAAATCACTACATGTTATAAAACAAAGTCGCTTCTCGGTGTCTGTCTATATGTACGCTACGCTACGATATCTTTAAAACTACTTACGGATCGAATTTTGATGCAGTTTTTCTATAGATAGGTGGATTCATGAGGAAATTTTATAATAATGTATTGATATACTCGTGCGAAGCTAGAACTCCCTAGCTAGAAGTCCCTAGTACTTAATATATCAATTTTATAATAGGTCATATTAAGAACCAAGTTTAAAATTAAACAAATTAAGATTAATAAACAAATCAGAAACGTTGACGAGTCAGCCCTACTGTACAATGTTGAACACAATTATATAAGCATCGGTATTGCGTTCTATAAATCTACTGATAGAGAACCTAAAATCGCAGAGTGAAATGGGCGCAGTGCCAAAAACGATGCCGCATGCGCCCCCCCCCTTGTTTATGCCCTACCTGTAAGATCTCCGTAGGGGTGAGGGGGAGGGTGGCTCAAAGAGTCGAGAAACGAAATTAAAATGTTGCTAATTCTCTTTGGTCAAAGTACAACTGTTGACTTTCAAGCGACGCGGCGGCGGTATTGCACATGAGAATTAAAATAAAGCCTGTATATCGTACTTATTATCGTATTTACATCAAAGTAATAAAAGATTTTGACACGATTACTCACCTTATTCCAACTAAAAAATATGTGGACTAATTGTATCTAAGAAATTTAGCTATTTTTATTGTCAACCTTTTTGATAGTCTCTTACTTAAATAACACTCCATAACAAACTCCCGTGATTTTCTGCGTGTTATTGATTTATTTTGGTTGCATGGATGAGATCGCTCCTAAGAGATAAGGCTGCCCATTGTACTTCTTTTATGTAATGTTCTTTTTTGTAATTGTCTTTTTCTGGTGTACAATAAAGTATTTTTGTATTTTATTGTTTTCATTGTAATATTATTTAAAGAAGGGAAATAAATATATAAAAACCTTTAAAGTAAACTTCAAACTAAATATATATATTATATATATAGATAGTGTAGTATGTGGTATTAGGGTTGGCGGACAGAACGCGGTCGTGATGTCACAGAGTGCATGGATAAACTCTACATGTGGTATAGTTTACGTGTAGTAAGACAACCACAAATCTATTTTGTCTCGGAAACTGGACGGACGCTATACGTACAGTTCCTAGCTCAAAGCTAATGTACATTAAGTTAGAGCTAGGGCGTGTAATTAAATGAATAAACCTAAATTTTTGATGACAGTTGTCGAAACTCAAACATAGGGACTGTAATAATAAATGTCTCGTTGAACTCAAAACAACCATATCACTACATAGTATAAAACAAAGTCTCTTTCTCTGTCCCTATGTCCCTATTTCCCTTTGTATGCTTAAATCTTTAAAACTACGATTTGATCCAAGAGGAAGGTTTTGTACTTAGCAAAACCGTGCAAAACGCTAGTATCATGTAAAGCCGTGTCTGCTGCGACGTGTTTTCGTGTTTTCTAACATCATAACATGTTAACAAAACAGAATAGGGGCGTGGCTTAACAGTTTTGTTAGTAAAAACACCTAAACATGTTTGCCGAGACAAATTGATAACATCACCCGCGTTCGCCTGCGGGGAGGGGAAGCGTCGCATTTTACGTTCGCGCTCAATGAAGCAAGACGTCTATACATATTTATATTTAGTTCTATATTTAGTTTATTTCCTTTTATCTTTGTAGCTCATAGTTTCATATAGATTTTATCTCTACATATTAAAAAACAAAGTCGCTTTTTCTGTCCCTATGTCCCTATATCTCTTTGAATGCTTTCTTTTAATCTTTAAAACTACGCAACGGATTTTGATACGGTTTTTTTAATAGATAGAGTGATTCAAGAGGAAGGTTTATACGTAGTTCTTGATAAATATTGAAGGAACGAGGTAGCAGGTAGGGTCGGACCCGGAATCTATTTCGGTTACGTCTTTGTAGATCTAAATCTACTTTAGCTATTACAGGTTCTACGTCCTCTTCGTCGGAACTCATTTTTGAAATGAAACAAAAACAATAAACAAAACAGAACACACCAGACGGGCTGTTTTAAAAAAATGTTTTGCTAACATGTTTTGTTAAAATGTTTTGTTAGAAAATTGGTGCAGCGGACCCCGCTTAAGGGCTCAAACACAAAACTGCGAGCTCGCATCGCATCGCAAATATCTCCGAGCTCGCACGATAACGTCAGATCTCATTTGCATCGCGCATTCCTGTCATATTACGTCATACTTGGTGACCCCCATTTTAGTCCGCTCTGAGACAACTTTAGCGAAAGATGCGCGGCGCCTGAGCCGCCTTCTTTGTAAAACACAAAAATGATTACTAATTTTTATCACACTTTGAATCATTTTTGCATTTTAATTTTTGCACCCTACATAGCTCTTTCCATACAAAATTAATTTTGTAATAATGATCCAGGCGCAAGTTTTCCCAATTATCTACTAAACTATTACAATTTATTCTTTATATTATTTATAGCAAAAAAGTTGAGTTTACATAGCATTAAATTAAATTAAAATAACAACATTTTGTATTACAAAGCTAGAGAAATACCGCCACAAACTTAAATATCGATTATCTCGAAATGAGGTTTGTGTGGGTTGGATCATTTTTGCTTAAATCGGTTCAATTATGTTTTTGGGATCCATCTTACGCTTCCTAAAAACACGTCCAATACGGCTGACTAAACTTGAAGGTATGGTTACCCTACAAAACGGTTCGCCGCACAAATTCGCATCGCAGAAATTCGCAAATCAAGTTCGTGTGACATCGCATCACATCGCATCGCATCGCACCAAATCGCACCAAATCGCAGTTTTGTGTGGGAGCCCTAAAAGATAAAACAAAAACACGCAAACATGCTTGTTACTTTTTCTAAATGAAATACCAGTGTAAGAGTGCCTACGCTCAGTAAATCTAATGTTAGTATATCCATTATTTAAATTATGTCCGGCTGGACATGGAAACTGGGCTTTTTGGCCATTGGTATCCGGTAGGCGGAATATTACTTTTGCAATACACACTTCAGTCAAGTGGCCTTTGTAAAATTTTCAAAATTTATTTGTTATTTATGTATTTTGTAGGTAATCACATCATTTTCTGAAATGGTCTGAGATAATGTTGATATATAAATTAATATTTCCGATTTATGTTTCATTAATCTTTTCTTAAAACATTAAAGAACAACTAAGTTAAATGGATTTTATAGTTCAAATTATTTATCTTAGATACGAAGAAAATTACGAAAAGCCAAGTCAGCGCTCGAGCCTCTTAGAATGTGAATGAGCTATGGAAGTGGCTTGCGCCTTTTCAAGCGAATCATCTTATCTTTTCCAGCGGAGGGCTGATTTTAAAAATAATATCGGCTTTTGATGTTGATCTGTGCATATAAAGATAAAAATCACGAACTTTTACAAAACAAAACACTAGCGGTAATTTGTTTATATTTATTGCAATTTGTTGATAAAATTTCAGCATAATAATTTTCTCAAAACTTGATCATTATAACAACTTTCACTCACGAAAAAAGTTTCAATATCAAAAAAACTTCTATAAAACTTCATAAACTTATAAAACAAAGGAACTTCTTTCTACGTAAGCAAGCGCGTTCTTTCCTCAGCTTACCCATCAGCCGCAAATCCGATGCGAGCGAAAATTAATAGTGTTGTGAATCAAAGACACCGGTTTTAATAGCGCCTACGTGCAAAATAGTGCTGTTGCTTCGAGCTGTAGGCACTCGTCAGGACTGCCTCTGTTGCACCGTTGGCAGGTCCACACACATGCGCATCGAGGCCAGACCACCCCAAATACATACATAGATAATTCGGCTCACCCAACGCGCCGTCCGAACTCTATTACTCGGCGGTTTTGCCCCGACTGTTCTAAATTACAATTTGTAGCAAATAAGAACTTTTTATATTATAGACGACCGATGTGGCGCGGCGTTAGTTCGCCTGCGATTCAGGTAGCCAGTTCGATTTTCGCTTTGGGACAAATATTTGAACGATCTGCAAATATTTGTTTAGGGAGTTTGTTGTTATCAATGATGAACAATATTTATCTATACAACTCCCACTAATATTATAAACGCGAATGTTTGTAAGTATGGATGGATGGATAGATGGATGGATGTTTGTTACTCTTTCACGCAAAAACTAAAGAACGGATGGATGAAATTTTTCTCAGAGATAAATAATGGATTAAAGTCTGGAATAACACATAGACTATATTCTATCCCGGAAATCGCACGGGGACGGGAATTACCGCGGTTTGAAACCGCTACTACATATAGGTACTTATAATAATTACCCGTACATATAAAAATTACCCATAACACAAGCTCTGCTTAGCTTGAGGTAAGATGATGATGCTTTGTGGATTGTCCAGCATTATTAATTGATATTTTTTATTATTTATACATAATGCTATTTAAATCATGCTTCATTGTAAATTAGTTATTTTTTTAGATTAATTATTCGGGTTTGCTGAAATGGCACTGGGCGGGGCACGTCTGCCGCATGTCGGATGAGTCGTGGGCGAAATCCATCACAGATTGGATTCCCAGAGACAAGAAACGACCTCGCGGTAGACCAAAGCGTCGATGGAAAGACGAATTAGACGCACACTCAAAAGAATGGACCACAGTGGCACAAAACAGAGAAGTGTGGAAGGAAAGAAGGGAGGCCTTTGCTCAGCAGTGGAACAGTACAGGCTAACAAAAAAAATATTCTGGTAGCAAACATTAGGTACTGGAAAAACTTTAATAGTTCTAATAATTAATCCATTCGAATGTCATATTTAACTATTAACCTAGTTTATGTTTTAAAAACACCAATATCTCATCCCTTAACGAGGGACATTAACAGGGTAAGTGCGGTAATAACAGCGAGCGTTTGTTGCGAGAACCCTTAACCTAATTAAATACATACATCTATAATATAAAAATGAATCGCAAAATGTGTTGGTAAGCGCATAACTCAACAACGCCTGGACCAATTTGGCCAAATCTTTTTTTAAAATGTTCGTTGAAGTTTAAGGATGGTTTTACGACGAGAAAAATTAGAATTATTGCTGGAAAAAACCCTAAAAATAGCCCTTTTCTTTTTCCCATATAAATGATTTGTAACTAAAACGTAGTCAATTTGAGCTTTATTGCTATGGTATAAAGTTCATATTCGCGGGCGAAGCCGCGGGGCGCATCTAGTATATTATAAAAGTGACGTTATATTATTGTAAATTGAGCTACCTTTAGACTGTTTGCAACCGTCTGCAGTTAGCTCAATGGTTTCAATTGTAAATGCTAGTTGTAATTTTTCTATTCCTTGCTTGTAATTTTCGTTGTTAATAAAGATTAAACCATTTGGTTTTTTTATTGTAAAAACTTCTTTTCCTCTTACATTTTACATTTCTTCCACATGGGAACAAAAAAAATCTAGTGGAGAGAAAATCAAGTATCGCTTTATTTGTTATTAGATACTAAATAAAAAACATACACCTAGACCATAATATAATAAGTTTAAACACACATAATAATGATTAGTTTTTGACTTATCTTATTGTTTATTTGAAAAGTTCAGAGATTCGGACAGGACGGTGTATATCAGTTAATAACTTGCGTCAGTTAATAATTTCAATAATGGGATCGAGTTTGACATCAAATCGACTCGGTGAGGGATTTAGGGATTTCTCTGGACGACAAGCTACATCTCCGGTGTATGTGATGAAAATATGAAGGACTTTAAAACTTAATCATTTATATTCCGTCAGGCAAAGCTTTGAACCTGAAAGCACTAAACTCTATGACGCTTTAGTAAAAAGCCGTTTGGAGTTTAATGCAGCGATATGGGCTCCTTACAAGGCCAAGTACAACCAAAAGGTACCTATACTTACACATACAAAAAAAGAAAAGAAATTTATAGACCTGAAGTTCTACCGTATTAACCCCTTTGATGTATCCAACCTTGTTTGTTATAGGATGGTTAGATACAACGAGCTAGAGGTAATGATGCTCTACATTTAGCTTGGGGCTAGATGATGCTGAGTGGACTGTCCGGAGTTATTTATTTATTTATTTATTTGTGTACGCTAAAGGGATGATCGCTCACCCAGATCTTTTGAAGGGAATGGGGCTAAATGGGTTTGAACGCTTTTGTGTTCCGCCCGATTGACAGCATGAAATGGGCGAACCGACTTGACGCGTAGCGATCTCTGAGCAACCAGATTACGTATCTATACGCTTATCTGATACATCTGATTTCTGAGGAAATCAATCTTAATTACTGTTCCTGGAGCGACTTCCTTGAAGCTTTGTTTGATATTGCAATTAGTTTTCGAAATTAATTATTATGAACTGGTATAAGCCCGCTCTGTTTGTATTGAAATGTTACAAAGATATGATACCATGGAAACTGGTTTATCGAATGATACGTATAAATAAAGGAGCTTATGTTTTATTTCAAGGCTAGAACTACGTTTACTCAAAAATTCAGCCCGGCCCGTTCAGTGGTTTTTGCATAAAGGAGTATCAAACATTCATACATACAAATTTCCGCGTTTATAATGCATAGGTATTATCATAAGGAATTAAGGATTATTAGCATTTTTATTTTTTAGCTATATTTTATCCTGTAAGTATTCATCTGGTTATTATTTAAATCCGGATTTACTGTCTAATTTAAAGTTGACACATTTAGAATCAAAAAACAATTAGTTTTTAATATTAGTGTTAACAGTAAAAAATAAAATCTGTTTATTATCTATCGCTCACACTCACAACTTGAGCTTGAAACTATAAATAAATTTTGAAAGCCTGAGATGTTGTTTTTTTTAATCATTAAGAACCTTTATAATAAAACGAAAAGTGCAATTCATCTAAATTATAAAAATAAGTTTATTCGGCAAAAAAATAACTTAGGCGTTTCACAACTTAAGCAAACCCATAAATTGTGTATGATGCTAATCGCACTTGGCAGGATCTTAATTAATCGTTCCCTTTCGGTAAATGCCCGATAGCCTTCGTTACTATGGAACTATCCCTCGTGTGACCCAAATGGCATTTCACTCTCAAACATTTTCCAACCACGACATCTCTGGTTTTTGTAGAGGAACTATGCAACCGATGTCCAATGTAAGAATGTCGAGCATTATCAAAAGTGTTTGAATGTATATAATAACACCGAAATGGGGCGTGGTTTCCACTCTAATAAAATTTAGATTTTGTTTTTATGTAAGTTATTTTCTTTATTCAAATTCATAAAATATTTTTTTTCTGGAAATATTTATTAATTGAAACAATAACACAATATCTACTTAATTACAGCTAGCATTTACAACTTGGCACTTTGACTGGCAAATTGGCAATGCTATGACGTTGACCAAAATAGAAGCGAGCACTCCGATCACCTATGGCTTCTATGAGAAGTTTGGTAAGACAGTATTGTACCACACCCGGCCATATGATAAATAAATAAATAAATCAAACTTACATATCATACATATCATAAAGCTATTAGCAGCGTCTCCGTAAAAGCTTATTTTTTAAATTTCCTAGTACTGGCTTTCCATGTCCAAGGGCGTGGGTGTAGCGCTCAACTGAAACCTTATTTTTCTATTATTTATGATTTCAAACTTGACTCGTCTAAGTGCTTATTTTGTAAGCCTAAAGAAATAAAGTTATTGGCTTACGTTGTTACCTTTAGTAACAACGAAAATTAATAAAAAGGAATTTATAAAATTAAAACGGGTATATACAATTGAAACCATATAGACAACTGCAAACAGTCTAAAGGTAGCTCAGTATAATCAAATACTGATGAGTTTCAGCTGCAAGATTCAGCTGTAAATTTCAGGTGCCAAGACCGACCGAGCACAGTCAGTGGTTGAACAACCACTAGTGACTGTTTATAACGCCGGAAAGCACTGGGCAGTTGGCCGACGTCGGTATACCAACACATGTGGCGGTCATTTAGGCTTCATTAATTTATTCTAAATATTTTATACATAGGTCAAACTTTGGGAAGGTTATACAATTGGGAATCGTGTTTTTAACTCTGCTGCGCTAGAAGAAGGGATGTATATTTATCGAAACTGATTATAAAATAATATGGAATATTGTAGTATCATAAAACCTATACCGCAGACGGGTTATGGGTACCAGATAATATGACGCCCGTGATGTAAAATACTTCTTTATACCAAGGGGTGGTATAATCAATTAATTTATTATTTGTCTTGTCTGTCTTCTATTTTCATTATAACCGTATGGTGGGCAATTCACACAACATCATGTAATGCGGGCTATGTTTGATGATTTTTGCCTGATCCAAAAAACCTTCCAAATTTCACCACCTTCCTCCACTTGATCAACATCCTCTGTATCCATTTCATCCAAAGCAACTATCTTCCCCATTCAATCACTAAAGAATCAGATCCCGGTCTAATCTCCGAATACTAAACAAACCACCTTCAAAAATCTACATAATTCTGCAACAGAACAACAAAAGGATTTTGATGGAATCGATGAGCTTCAAAATACAATGTCCGGACAAGAAGAAACCATTCCACGCCTACACTCTCACAATGCTCAAATAAAATATAAATTAGGCAGGAGAGAACGACTCGTTCGCTTAATTGTGGAATGCAATGTGGCTGAATATTTTGGGAATTTGTTCAAAGGTTCAACCTTTGAACGAATTTTAAAATTATAATTTAAGCTTTCTGAATTATTATTTTCTGTCTGTGACCTAGTAAGCCTTTTGTGAATTCTACATACTCACGTATGACCACCATTTTCAAGGTGGCCATACGCTTGATTGTTGTAAGATATTTTATTAAAGAAAGAGATCTTAAAATAAATTTTCATTATAATATTTACGATACTTCTTGTTTACGATAATCATAACTTCTATCTATTACTTTGACTATTTTAGTTATGTGTAATATTAAAATGAGTGGAAGTTTCAAGATTTCAAATAATATCTCAGACTCAGTGAGAAACGAATAAGGAAAAACTTGAGATGAAAGTTATCACAAATATCTTAACCGAGAGTGTTAACTTTAAACGACGTCTACGTAAAGACCGTAAAATATTGAAGGAAATTCACCTCCCAGTCACTTCAGCGTGTAAATAACTTTGGCTTTGGAGATATTTCAAGAATTCTAACTTTTTCTGCTTTACATCATTTAAAATTTCCCGTTTTTCAGTCAACAGTGTCGCTTTAACTTCAATAAAGTGACTTTCAAAGGCAATTTATTGAGGCAAGGTTTTTGTGTTTTTATTGACACAAATCGGTCAGCGTTTCTGACAGACAAATAGATCTCATCTGATAGATAGGTGGTTTTGCTCTCTTATGAACTTTGTGTAGATGTTTTTGAATCTACAATTTTTGTCTAAAGTACACTCTTGATTACGAATGCACCCTCATAAATAATCAGTAAATCAATGACTTTCTTTAGGCTTACAAATAAGCACTTAGACAAGTCAAATTTAAACTATAAATGAAATCAATGACTTTCTTTCTTTAGGCTTACAAATAAGCACTTAGACAAGTCAAATTTGAACTATACATGATTATCAAAATATTTTAAATTTTCTATTCGCTTCAATCTTTTCATCATTCTGTATCCATTCAGTCCAAACATCGCAAAACTAAAAAGTTACAGTACTTCTCGCTTCTTTAATCTTTTTATCCAATGTACCAGCACAAGTTTCCTGGCAACCTTAGATTTAATTTTATTTTTGGTATATATGGTCTTATGGTATGAAATTTACGTTTTGTTTTAGCTTCAAAAGCAAGACTTTTAAAGCGCCTATAAAGAATCTATACTTATAATAAAACTGTAACAGGTCCAATTCTGTACAATGAAGATATTTTGAATTTTTTTTTTGGAGGGCTCTTTATTATCGATTCTCAAGCCAAAACTGTAATTTTTTTCATTCATGTCTGTCTGTCTGTCTGTCTGTCTGTCTGTCTGTCTGTCTGTCTGTCTGTATCGTAAACGCGCATCACGCCGAAACTACTTGATGGATTGAAATGAAACTCGGCATGATTATAGGCCATACTACGAGGAAGGACATAGGATACTTTTTATCCCGGAATTCAGTAAGGTTCTCATGGGAGAGGGTATGAAAGTAAAATTCCTTTACCGCGCATCACGCCGAAACTGCTTAATGAGTTGGAATGAAACTCGGGACGATTTGAGTTCATAGTACAAGGAAGGACATGAGATACTTTTTATCCCGGAATTCGGTAAGGTTCCCCTGGGAGAGAGGGTGAAAGAAAAATTCTTTAACCACGCATCACGACGGAATTGAATGAATTCGAATGGAACTCGGGACGATTGGACATGGGATACATTTTATCCCGGAATTCAGTTAGGTTCCCCTGGGGTATACGGGTTTTCAAAAATTTCTCACAGCATCTGAACGACGCGTACACACGCGTCGTTCAGTGATGCTGTGAGAAATTTTTGAAAACCCGTATAGCCCAGGGGAACCAAACTGAATTGAACTGATAAACGCGAAAGTTTGTAAGTATGAATGGATAGATGGATGGATGTTTGTTACTCTTTCACGCAAAAACTGCTGAACGGATCTGGATGAAATTTGGCATAGAGATAGATTATAAGCTGGAATAAGAAATAGGTTTTATTTTATCCCGAAAATCCCACGGGAAAGGGAAGTATGAATGGATAGATGGATGGATGTTTGTTACTCTTTCACGCAAAAACTGCTGAACGGATCAGGATGAAATTTGGCATAGAGATAGATTATAAGCTGGAATAAGAAATATGTTTTATTTTATCCCGCAAATCCCACGGGAAAGGGAATTACGCAAGTAAAATTGCGAGTACTCCAAATACTAATCATGCGCAGACGAAGTCGCGGGCACCAGCTAGTTTTCAATAATTTACTAAACTCTTCAGGAATTTTACAGAACGGTCTCTCAAAAATTCTTATAATGCTTTTAGTCAAAACATTTAAAAAATTATTTAAATCCCTGTGATTTATCTTATATTAGTTTAACTATAGTTTCTTTAGCGCCATGTGTATACCAGGCCTTAAATAAATAATCAGAATATGTCTGTGAGTCTTTAGAATTCGGATTATTCCTACCCCAGGCAGTAATAATCCAAAGTCTAAGATAAAGTTGGGTGCATACATAGCTTACACTACGTGAACATTCTTCTTGCTTTGAGATCTTTGAGTAAGAATACGACTCCACTCTCGAGCGTTTTTGTTTGAGTAAACTCAGAAACTTCAGTAATTAGAACTGCGGGCGTAGCGAATTGTTCTCGTGCAGGTGAAAAGTCTAGAGTTGATGTTTATAAAGCTGAGATCTTAAAGCAAAATTTAACATTTTTAATTTCCAGAGTATTCGAGTATGAAAATTGATATAAGGTTACTAAAAGGTTTATGATTAAAACTTGTTTCGCAACGTAATTTCGGACAGGAAATTGTTTCCAATCAAATTTCACTACAAAATTAGAATTAATCCAGAAAGTAGATAAAATTTTACTTTTTTCTAAACGGAACAGGTTGTTGTGGATAAAGAACGAATCAAATTATTTAGTTTTTTCTAGTTCATATACGCCATAAAACATCACGGTTAAAATGTTTAATTACTACTTCAATCCGAATTTAACACTTACACACCAAAAACCCAAACAGATATGTTATGAGTCTATTTTTAATATCGTTGAAACATGTTATTCTTAAAAGATTGCATGTTCTAGCTCTCCGACTCCCGCCCCCCACCTTTTACCCCACCCCTTCATCAAAACTGACCAACACTTATTCTCCAATACTGAAAATACCATTTAATTACGTTTTAGATCACTTCAACAAGTATTTTTATCAAAAAGTCATACGAATGAAATCGCGTGCGGATAAAGCTAGCCGTAGAATATTTTACTGCAGTATACGTTTAGTATTCCGAATCAATATTAATCTCTCTGATTTCAGAAATAAAATTATATTTTTTGCTTTCAAAGGCAGCATTCGACCGAGGAAATTGGATTTTGGAACATACAGAATTGCAAAGTCGATTTAATATTTTAAGTACTGCAGTACTAAAAACCAAATAAAACATTTATTCTCAAAAAATATTTTTACAGCCTAGAAAAATATTTTGTTATGTAAATGTACATTCCTTACAAAGGAAGGCTTGTCTAGCGGTGGACGTACCAGAGCTTAAAGGTAAAGGTATCAACTTTCTTAGACATTTATTTGCGAAGATCTTATGGCTTTGTTTTAGAAATCCTTGTATTAACGTAGGAGGTATGAAGATATCTTTGATACTCTTTCACCTAAAAACTAGTGAATGTTTGTTAAAACCAGCGGCTGAAATTTTAAATAGACCTAGTTCTAGTCCTGTAACAAAACATAGACTAGAATAAAACTTTTCACATCAACTTTACTTTACTTTAGACTGTTTGAAACCGTCTGCAGTTAGCTCAATGGTTTCAATCTTGTTTCCATTGTATACACTAGTTATATTTTTTTATATTCCTTGATTGTAATATTCATCACTACATAGTATAAAACAAAGTCGCTTTCTCTGTACCTATGGCCCTTTGAATCTTTAAAACTACGCAACGGATTTTGATGCGGATTTTTTTAATAGATAGAGTGATTCAAGAGAAAGGTTTATATACTTATAATAAAACCGTGCGAAGCCGCGCTTCGCTAGTTGTATAGTAGTAAAGTAAAAAGTAAAGTATAGTACAGTAAAGTTATTACTTTACATCCTATAAACCAGTTTCCATGGGATAGATTAGCCTTGAAACGTTTCCATAGAAACTACGTGTGTGAAACCCCAAGCAGATATTATTTATCAAACATTATTTTCACTGAAACCAAACCTAAATTTGCTATTTCAAAGTTGCTCTTCCTAAAATGACATTAATATCAGCGACGTGACCTAACAGAGAAACGCGAAGTCTAGTTTCTTCAAAAGAAAAAGAAAACTCGTCTTCATTCAAGGCTGTTGCTCGCACGAAATAATGCCACTGACTTTGTTGCTCAGAAGGAGTGAGCAAATCGGTTTTGCTCACTTCTGAAAGGATATTTGTTTAAAAAAAATGCGTTCAAGTCATTTAAAACTGGTTGCTTTTTTAGAACATAGTTCTTAGTTACTTTGTGTCACCTTATAATATATACTACAACTTTTATAATTATTTATTTAATCCATAATCCTGTACTATAATAAGTTATTGATACTCAAACTTCCAAATATCCCTTGACTACGTTCCGCTAAAAAGTTACTCCTACTTTGTCCTTTACCTTACGGTTCGACCTTCATGGAAAATGATAATTTCGTTCGTTCGTTCAAGGTTTGAAAGGAGTTTATACCATTCGTTTTCACCATGGTTGTTTACTAAAATGAATTTCCGATTAAGTTAAAAAAGGTTTTTTCTCTCTCTAGTCGAGGTGAAAAACGTTTCATTTTAACCCCTCGCTACCTCAGCAATCCTTCAGAGCTATTATTCTAGCTTCGCTAGCTCAGGATCGTATATCGAAGAGTTAAAAAAATCGTTTAGGCCACATGTTGAACGAATACCTATTTGACACTCAAGCAACCTTTGCTTTTATTTATTTATTTATTTATTTATTTATTTTTACAATTAGGTTAGCCTATGGCGAGTACACTAAAACTTATGAAACACTTTATTACATTATTTTATAAAATTAAGTGTACTAACCTATTACAGGCCGACACAGCATGCATTACTTATATACTAAGCACTCTTAAGCTATACAAGAAAAATATTAAACTATAAATTGTGGAAAGCAGGCAATTTTACAGGAACAAAATAATTCTACTAATTCTAGTATCTACTAATTAATACAAAAAAAAAATATGTAAGTGAGTGGGTACATAATTTCATGTAATAGCAATACAGAAAGGCCTTTGTTACAAAAACTAACTTATACATAACTAGCGACCCGCCCCAGCTTCGCACGGTATTACTATACATAAAAACCCTTCTCTTGAATCACTCCATCTATCAAGATAAACCGCATCAAAGTCCGTTGCATAGTTTTAAAGATTTAAGCATTCAAAGGGACATACGGATATAGGGACATAGGGACAGAGAAAGCGACCTTGCTTTATACTATTTACATAGTAACTATAGCTTGGCAAAAAAGAGTAGAAAATAATGGGGGCGCCACTGTAGGTCCTTATGGCAACACCTATAGCGCACCAAGCTAGTCTTGATACTTAGGTGTATATTTCTGTTATACGTACATTTATATCCACACATAGTATACTAGTATCAGTAAATATTGTTTAATTGAGCAAGGTTCTCGTTATGTAAGTATATAAAGAAAAAAATATAAAGTAAATTAAAATTTAATACATTGTTATTATTAATACATTGTAAGTTTTCTCTCACAGTATTCCTTTTCTATTTTTATTACGTGCTGGTACGAATTCTTCCAATCCTCCTCCGTAATAGCTTGGAACCGTTCCGTTTTAGCACGCTCAGCTGCTTCCTATAAAGAAGAAACTTTTTATGATACCTTTATGTTACCTTTTTCAGTTTATTATTTAGGCACCAAATTTCTATACCATTAAAAATACAAACGCTATAGTAACTTTATTACAAAGAAATAACACAACATTTAAATTATGTAGAAATAGATTTACATATTAGCTAGTCTAGCTCAAGTATCAAATTCTATGCCCGCGCTATAGCAGAGTACGCAGAACAAACGTTAACATAACCTAACTGCCCGATGTTTATTGTTGAATATTTCACTTGTTCCGTGGAACTTTAATTTTATCCTGCTTTAGGACCATCAAGTTACCTTTGATTCAACTTAAAATTACAAAACAAACTCTCACAAACCTGTCATATCAGCGGTTCTTTGAAAAACATTGTTGAGATCTGAAAGAATAGTTCTGGCCTCAAATTCTGCCAGACATCGCCTGTATACCTTATAAATAACCTCCCTGGCAGCACTTCTAACTGTTTTATTCATTATTTTTCACTTTTCGTCACTTTATTACCACCGCTTGACCGATCCAAGTAAAAAATCCCAGAATTCGTAATCTTTGTTTACAATTTTACATCAAACGTCATTGTTTTAAGAATGTTGCCATTAAACAAAAAAATTAGTTCCGTTTCAAGACTTTTTTGCCAAGCTGTAGTGTAGAAATTATTACAACCACTTGTACTAGTTACTGATTAGAAACATAATTAATTACAATAACTTACATTTATATGTAATAAATTAAAATATTTATAAGCAAAACCAGAATTAATTGAAATATAAAGAAGATTTTCTTAAAACTGGAATAATAATGAGGTATTATTCAACCTCTTTTATAAGGTGATTATAGCCCTATTGGTTGAAAAGGGGTTTTAAAAGTAATTGGTTTAATGAAGGGTTCTACCAAATTCAAATTAATTAAATGTGATATTTAGTATGACTTATCTAATCTCCTTGGTTTCCCCTGGAAATAATGAAAAAACTGCCGATTGAAATTACTAATTACCATGAGATTGAACTAGGTATTTTTACCAAGGTGATCCGTACAAGAAAATTCGAACTCACATCTGTCACGAAAGCCTAAGAAGATCACAAAATTGTACGTTTAATTTTATGAGACATAAAATATTTTTTCCACTCGAAATGGAATAGGACGCTTCCGACTGGTATTGACAATTATGAATCAGTTGAGCTACTTCTAGACTTTTTGCAACCGTCTACAGTTAGCTCAATTGTTTCAATTCTACTAGTTATAATTTGTTTCTATTCCTCGATTGTAATTTTCATTGCTATTTGTTTCTATTGAGGACTCGATATTAAAGCATGTTGTACGAAAACAGTTTCGGGTTTTCGCCGAGGTATACGCCGCATTGCACCAGTTGAATCTCACCCCTAAGCACCCTCGGGGGGCTATCGCGGCGCCCCTGGCCCCCGCCCGGGAGCTATGTGTACTTGTTGACGCCGACTCGTATGGATATCGAATGCGTACTGCGTACACCATTGATTTTGAGAATATTGGCTGTGTTTCAGCGCGCTCGTTTTGCGTTAAACAATATTATTTTAGGATTGAATACTTAATCGTTTTTGAAATAATTATGGGACAACAAGTGCTATGGTAGACAGGTTTATGAAAGTATTTAGTTTATATTTGCATTATTGTGAATGGCAATACAAATCCCTCTCCTGTTGGAGGCTTTGCACGCGTTTTACAGAGATATAAAAAAGCCTTTACAATCTAGTTCTAGAACTATAGTTAGGCAAAATTTTAAACTGAACATTTCAGTAGTTTTGGTTGGCGTGAAGAGGTTACATACAATCATATTTTATAAAATTAGTTTAGAAGATTCGTACGTATCTGAATCAAAAAACGTTATTCATGTAGTCGTACGTGTAACTTTTATAGCTTGTATTTTACTGCGTGACAGTGCAGTATTTTAGATTTTATTTATTCACCATTCTTTCAGTCAGTTTAAGCTACCAAATCCTAGCCTAGGTGCCGAGCAAATCATACTAATGGGTCCCCGAAACGATCAAGTGCACTTGACAAGTCTACGTGCTTGAAGTGAATATTGATCGTTTACAGCGTTGACTTGACAAGTCCCGTCAAGTATCTACGGGCTGGACTATACTTGACAAAAATTTTGATTGACGGCGCTTGAATCACCTTGCGCTTGATGCGACTTGAAGCGACTTGACAAGTTTTTATTCATTTGCGGCCGGAACATCGATGATAGCGGACGATGAACCTGACCGAGACGTGGCTTTGGCGGCTTTTTATAATCGTCCGGCTCAGTTGCTTGAAGAGTTCTTTGCAAATGTTCATGCATGAATCGATATCTCATTTTATACCATTCTTTATACCATCGCCTCTTTCTTTTCTCTTTTTCTGTGTAGATATCGCTAGAGTTATAGCAAGGAATGCCTTGTCCGCGTTGGAAACCATTATTAATCTTTGCGCCGACCACGTTCCTGGGCAAAGGTCGGGAAACGACTGCGGCCCGAGGACTTGACGGCACCTTCAAGTCGCGTCATGTCCCTCGTCAAGTGAAATCGTCAAGCACGTAGACTTGTCCAGTGCACTTGATCGTTTCGGGGACCCATAACACGTTAATATTTATCAGCATTGTCAAAGTTGTCAAACCTGTCGATGTTTCTTGGCTGACTCGACAGTAACACTCCTGTATAAACCACTGCGATTTACTTTACGTTAACATTTGATTTTCATGTAAGATTTTATAAGTTGGTATTATATAAAAAAAGCAAAATACATTAAGAATTTCTAAAAATCCCTTCTGATCGGGTGTTTAGACACTAAAATTAAATTGATTCCCTTTAAAAGATTTTTACATCAACTATTGTAAAAAAATCCCACTCCATTAATATCCTCCCTAATTTCAACCATTTGTAAGAAAAACGTGTAATTAATGTCTCAAAAGAAAGAACAATAACTTGGCATGTTTTTAAAGGTTTTCTCTAAAGAAGCATCCTCCTTTTATTTTAAAATGCCACCAAGAAATGGCAGTTTAAATTCTTTTAAATTTTTCAAAAACTAAATGTCTTTACAGAATCTGATGCCGCAAATGATAAAACAATTTTTCTTAGATGGTTTACACATTATTTTATTAAAATAAAGTAGACAACAACTTCTTATTTCAATTCGCCCATATTATATTATACATTATGTATAACTAACTTTAGAGATTCGGGTTTTTTAGGAAAATATCTTAAAAATTAGGTAAAAAAATAATGGTTAGACATCTTCTTAGACAACCATGCCTCAAATGGTTCCAAATGGTCTGCGCTAGCTTTACATTCAAGCTTTGCACCCCGCTACCAATCACCCTGTATATTAAGATAAAAGAATTCATTCAACCTTTAGAATGTCATATTTGCATATTTTTTTATTTAGCCTTATTCGTCCCACAGCTGGGAAAAGCCCGCCCCAAATATTTATCCGTTAGCGAGACGAACAAGAAGGGTATTTACTATGACATAGGAGATTCTTGGCCTGAATCGTGATGATGATGATGAATTAATATAGCTTAAAGTTTGGCTTCTTTAAGCTGATTTTGTAAGCAGGAATTAAGTTCTAAGTTCAGAGTTCTTTGAAGGGTTTTTAGATTTTTTTCAAGTCAAACAATTTTCATATAGGTGTCTTAAACTTGCTCATTATGTTCATCTATATTAGTCCACGGCTGGACATAGGCCTCCCCTAATTAGCGCCACAGCGCCCTGTCATTAAATTTACTTTTTTTTGTATTACGTTTATTTTAGTAAGGGAATCGGACCTACGCAGAAAGGTACCAGCACAATTGTGACGAACCTCGAGGTGAAGAGAACGGTTAAAGTGATAAAGAAATAATGAGCGGAGGCGGAAGCAAAACGGTTTGCCTGAGTTGAGTGAATCCTTCTTACAACTTCGTTAGCCTGCTGTTGAGGTAAATGGAGTCGACTACGCCATTGAGATTCCGGGATCACTACCAAATTGGAATGTTCTAAGCGGATGGACCATTGTGGACTGTCAAGAATTATATTTCTGAGCGTGATACAGTAGACAATGAACCCACCAGATAAAATTTAAAATCAAATGCAAAATAATGTAGCACTTTATTATAAACTAGCGACCCGCCCCAGCTTCGCACGGTTTAATATATTATATTAAACCGTTTAACCATTATATTAACCATTTGATTAATATACGTATAAACCTTCCTCTTGAATCACTCTATCTATTAAAAAAACCGTATCAAAATCCGTTGCGTAGTTTTAAAGATTTAAGCAGTCAAAGGGACATAGGGAAATAGGGACAGAAAAAGCGACTTTGTTTTATACTATGTAGTGACACTTTACCCAGAACCACAACAAAATTGTGTTTTCATCCTTACCCTTACTTAATATTATTAGAGCGAAAGTTTGTATGCAGTTACTAATTAACTGATCCAAAATATTTTTTTCATTCGGTCTTAAATGGACGAAAAATAGCCTAGGTTTTAGAGCAGAATTAGAATTACATCTGTTCATAGACATAGACATATCATTTATTTGCTACTATACATACACACAATTATTTTAATATTCACAGAAGGATACAATTAGGTACTAAAATAAATTATTCTCAAATTACAAAAAGAAAACTTACAACTAGAGACAATATCTTTTTACGAGTATGTTGAACTAAAAAATAGAAATGAAAATAAGTACCTAAAGTATCAATGCGTGCTGCAGTAGCTAATGGGCCTAGGCTCAGCATAAGGTCAGCTGTTGTGAACAGAAGACGCTGTTATTCTGCCTATTCAAATTTTCAATCCGATGCGTTCAGTAGTTTTGGCATGAAGAGAAACATCCATCCATCCAGCTATACTTTCGCCTGTATTATATTAGTGTGATGTAGGTGTGGTTAAAGTAGTTTAAACATTTTAAGCTTTATTTACAGTTAGGTAGGACCCACCACACAAGTCTTCTTGAAAAGGGGAGCGGACTGAGTTTGCCAGAATTCAAGTGTTATCCTTACACAGTTAACGTTGGTTTATAAAGTTGAAGGTAAGTTTTTACTAGAATTAGGAATTCAAATTGAAATAAGGCACCTTAATTCAAACACTTGAGCTTAGTGTCGTTCTAAAGGTTATTCAATTGAATTCAATGAATAAATATTCTTCTGAATGGTCTCAGAGATGATAATTTAAAAGGTGTATTCCTCCTAGGTATATTATGAAGACTAAAAATTTTTTTTACCATAAATTAATGGTTTGAAACATTTAAATTATACGCGGACAAAGTCGCCATACATTGCAAAGAATAGGATCTATTCAAGGCACAAAAAAGTGTAAAAAGTCTATTTACAGAGTTCGTTCCCCTGTTTGTAAAGAAGTCATTTTTGTCTGGTTTACTTAGCGCCCCCCGCTCAGCCAGGCTATGTTCCCCAGCGACGCATTTGCCGTGATCTTTTCCCTCAAATGCGAAGATAATATTGACCAGTACACACACACCACAAAAAATACAATTTGCCCCGTTCTTTAAACATTTTTCACTACTTTTCCCGTTACCTTTAAATACCAATACATAAAACCATAATAACCTACCCACCATGTTTGCTTAAAAGCTTAACCATTGAACCTTTTAAAATTCACAGAAATAATTTTCCCGTTGAAGTCAAGCTGAATTGAGCAAACAACTCCGCCGACGGATGAATTTATGAACTGCCAACGTTTTCTAGCTCAAAAATTCATGTACTCGGTAATTGCTTTGTGAGTAGTTTTATCAAAGGAGATAACTTAATTGGCGCGTTTGTAGAAGCGTTGCTGGAAGCGGAATAAACAGGTATGCAGACTAATTAGACACCGTCGTTGTTACGTGAACGACAAAGCATTACTCAATTTATCTAGTACATGGTAAAACAAAACTATTAAGATTTTCCCATTTCCGATTCCGAGCTTGAATGTTCTTAGGGAAAGGAAAGATTATTATTTGGCTGTGATTCTGGATGGGATTGGTTTCTATTGAAAGGGTAGTCGCGTGGCCGAGGGGCGACGGGGCTAAAAACCATGTCCGCTTTAGCGAAACACTGGTGGGGTGGGGGTGGCATTCTGTAGTACCTACCTCCTCGTGTGTAGGTATGTCGAGCTTGTGTGGCTAAAATGTCTGCACTGAAAACCAGGAATAGGAAAACTAGATGTAAATGGAAGCTTACAAAAATAACTACATTTTTGACAAAGGAAGCAGCAAGATGCAAGAATTAACGAAAACACAGACAAGCAGATACTTTAAGAAGTCACTGTTTCTCAGCAAAACTACGTTCGCCTTCGCAAAACTTCGGCCTAACTTTATTTCGAAAACATGAACAACTGAATTTATATTCCGATACAAAGAATTCTCCGAACTTTCTGATACAGACTCCCGTATAGACGGAAGCACGCAAGCACGCCCCGCTTCGCGTTAATAATAATAACAATGCTGGACAATCCACACAGCACCATCTAGCCCCAAAAGAAGCTGCTCAAAGCTATTATTATGGGTACTTGATAACTGATATATTTAATACTTTATATACATAGATAGATATTTTTTATTATGCATAGAAAACACCCAAATGTATAGTGGCAAATAAATATTGTGATAGTTACTACATACGAGTAAAAAGAACTATATTAAATAATAGTCCAGTTATGCAAAGCAACGTAAGGTCTAGTTGAGTGACATGCCATTTATCGGTCAGAAAATTACAGACCGATGCGGTCCGTTAAATTTTTAAGCACCTATAACGGAGGCGTCTATCATCAGGTTCGTCGTATTGTCATTTTTCCTTGCCAAGCCGAGAAATGTCACACTTTAGTTTATAGCATTTTATTGTTTGATTTAAGTGTATATTTACGCTACCCAGAAACACAAAACAAATGGTGTTTTCATTTATAAATAATAAGGGTTAAAGTATGAAATTGCCGATGGTTTGACATTTTTGAGCGAAACATTTTGACATGGTTCTTCTTTGGTTCTTCTTTTAAAATGCAAAATTCGATTATCGACTTTCAGTTGTTTATTTTTCAGCAGACAAAGATGGATAGTTCGAAATTCGTATAGACCATAGACTTAAAAAAATTCACTACGTTCAAACTTTGTGGTATACAATCCTACGTACCTGTGGTACCTACCTATTTATACCTACCTATGTGATTCATGTGAATATCAACCTACTCGGCGTACTGAGTCCATCCAATTAGGAATGGAACCTCGTTTCGCCTAATGAAATTGCAGTCAATTTATTGCGGATCGTACTCCAATAGTTGGTGCCATTTGCTCATGCTTGAATTTGAAGCCAAACATATTATAACACCAATTAATTCTGGTGGGAAAAAGTAACAAGCTTACCCATAGATACGGTATCATGTCTGTATTCGTTTCGTCCGACTTGCATAGCAGGTTGAAGGTTCGATTCCCGCCTCGGGACATACTTCTACGATCAGACTTGTAGATATTTTTCCCGTGTCTCATAGGTTATCACTATTTAACTACAATATGTAATGTAAAATGTAATACAAATTAATACAATATCTTTATTAACAACTAAACTTACAATCAAGGAATAGAATATATTAAAACTATGTATATTCAATTGAAACCATTGAGCTAACTGCAGACGGTTGCAAACAGTCTAAAGGTAGCTCAATTGATCCATGTCAATACCAGTCGGAAGCGTCCCCAAGACACTGGGTTACAATATTTGTTTATTTATCAATTCACATGTTTGACAACTGATGTGGCGCGGCGGGCGAAGGTCTGCCTTCGACGCAAGTGTTGCGCGTTCGATTCCAGCCTGGGACAAATGTTTGTACGATCTGCAAATATTTGTTGCGGGGCTCTAGGTGTATTTTATGTACCAATAAAAAATATATGTAATGTATTGTATTAAGTATATCAGTCATCTAGTACCCAGAATACAAGATTAGCTTAGGTCTATATGATGCTGTGTGGATTGTCCAGCATTAATTTTGATTGTTTTTTCAAAATGGCATTCACATTGCGTTAGGTCCTCAAAGCATTGCTAAAATAATCGCTTGGCGAAGAAGCTTGCGCGCAGCTACTTGATGTTTACGTAAACACCTTCCCTACTTCACTTATTTTCAAAAATGAACGTATATTATCTTAGTTATTGTACATTCATTAGCCAGTGTTTACATTGCCTTGAAACATTTAAGATAATGCTACGCAAAATCAGGCAGCTCAACTACAAAACGACAAAACAAGAGAGTAGGTGCTGTGTGAAAAAGAACTGTATTGTGTTGTGCTAAAATCTCATATTAGTATTTCCAGGCCCAAGAAAGAAAGAAAAATAAAAGGTATAAAATCAGCTGCGCTTTTAGTTTTTAGTCGCCTATTGGTATTATGCGTGGATTAGTATTTCGAATGAATTTAAACGGCCATATGCGAGTCTGACTCGCGTGCGAAAGGTTCCGTATCTATAAAATCGGCAAAAAATCATGTTTGTTGTAATGGAGCCCCTTTTAAATTTTATTTTTATATTGGTTTTAGTATTTGATGTTATACCGGCAACAGATTTTAAAAAAATGTGAAAATTTTAACTCTCTAGCACTCGCATTTCTTCAGACAGACGGACAGTCTGACAACGAAGTCATAGTAATAGGGTCCCGTTTTTACCTATGGGTACCTACGGAACCCTAAAAAACGATCATTATATGTTAAAATAATTGAGTAACACGAATTCTAAAAATACTGCGGTAAGTTTTAATTGAAAAATGGTTAAAGAAATAACAAAGTGAACTCTAATACGTAATTCAACATAGACAGTTCAAGGAAGTTGCGGCCTTCTTGTGGGAAAGCCGATACCAAATGAAATACCAAAAACTATTTTCCACTAGACTTAGAATTATTTACTTTCACTTTATAATTGGCTTAAAACTAAACTAAGTCATGTTTTTCCGAACGGAAATATTATATGATAAAAAAACGAAATTCCTTATGCACATGGCCGTCATAATGTGTTTCTTTCCATACCTAATACAGGTAAATAAAAATCAATATAATTAGAAAAAAAAACCTAAAAGAAATCCGAAAACATGAAATTTACAGAAAAATAGCATGACTTCGATTGATAAGAAAACATTAATTCGTGACGATTTGTGAAAGCATAATGAAAAAAACCACAAAAAAAATAGTTCTTGTAATCTCTTAACTTGTGCCAATGACTCTTTTCGAATTTTATGGCAGCAGCTTTTTTCTAAAGCCTATTTTCCGATTTATCCACACCCATCTCAAAAATTCAAATAATTTTGTATTATCATTCTCGACCTATTGATACAATGATTTATTCAAACCGCAAATACCGAATGGCAGGGGTCAGCTAATGCTGGTCGCTTGCCTTTCATCAATTACCTAGACGTCCAGTGAATCGTGGGTAAACGATTTTATTAAAACCCATTTGTTACAACTTGATTGGAAATCAACTGGAGACATTTCATTTTACAGTGGTGATTGATTGGTAGAGGTACTAGTTAAGTGGTTTATGACACTTTTATTAGGCTAACGGATTAAAAGGAAAATAAAGTAGACCTTGTTGCTTTTATAAAAAATACAGAATTAAATTCCGTGTAAATATAATTATTATGACTGAGGTTTCAATAGCAGAAAGTACGACCCCACGCTTTGATTTCCCTTACCTTTCGAGTTTTGAGCGTTTTATTGCTTGTTTTTAAATTTACAGCTCACTCCAGTGCCATTGTGTTGGTTTTCTAAACCTTTTTAGAAACTTTCTGTAGAGTTATTTCTGTTCTACACAAATGAAAATAATCGTTACAACAGTTACAAAGGCGAGAGCCGCAAAAGTTTATTTATAAATGTTTTTGCGGCGATTAGGAAAAATAACAAAGCAATCGAGAGCGGGATTAAGCCTTTGAAACACAACTTGCTCTAGGAATAAATATTTTTAAAAGTAATAAGCTAACTGCAGACGGTTGCAAACAGTCTAAAGGTATCTCAATTGTGACGTATTGATATTTAATAGTTACGAGCGCAGTGCCAGTTCTAGCACTATTGGCATTAAATAATTAAAGGATTTTAGAATCTTTAGAGCGGTTGGTAAGGTAGGCAATATAGCGAACTGAGGCACTTTCACTCTCATAATATTTTTCGTTCATTGGCAACTAAAGTAAAAACAAGTAATGGAATATTGGCAGGAGAAGCGAGCCGAACTCGGCATGCGACATAGATTACAGATACACCATAGATTACCAGCCAACACTGACCTTAAAGCATGGAAGTATAAAATGGGTATTACACTACACGGTATTCAGGGACCCTAACCCTAACTAAGAGTGGTGTAATAAGATTTAGGGTCCCTAAGGGACGGACCCGGACCCGGACGATATTCAGGGCCCGGTAGTTAGGGCCCTGAATAACGTTTAGTGCAATACCGCTTTTAGTACTAATTGTACGTAGTCTTATTACTTCCACGCGGTAACTTGAGCCTACTGTAATCCAGAAAGAATATTGTATTCCCATGTAAGGTATAGGTATTGGATAGGTATGTATTGATCGCAGAGCATATATACCTAAAGGAGAGATCGTTCTCATGTCGGGCGGTAAGCTTGCACAGCTGCGAGAAGACGGACTCTCTCACGGTTTGCGATTCGCAGCTCAAACAATGAACGCTGCACCTATGTGTGGAGTCTATTGTAAAAAATCTAAAAAGGTCTATTGAATGATCAGACGGCCACGCTTATAGATTGTCTCGGGTGGAATAGTGTATTTTCTTTATTATAACGAAAATTTTATAACAGTCAAAGAATGTAAAAAATTAAAACTAAAATAGATAAATATATGAATAAAAGAAAATAATATAATAATAGACTAAGATTCTCTATTGAAACAATTTGAGATAACTGCAGGTGAAAGATACGTCAGACCCTCGTCGAATTCGTAAAATATTTGAAACTGGCGTCTATCCGCGGCTTCTAAAAAATTTAAGCAATGTATGACGATGCAATGTTATTTTTCTAACCTCAATAAAATTCCCCGTATTCGGCCTACAAAATGAGAACAAGACATTTTGGCGTGGTTATCTTTCATATTGACGAACGGTGGGGTTTGATCCGCCTGCGTGTTTGATGCGCCTGGGTTCTGGGTATTTTCTAGGTATAATAAAGATAAATATCTATGTATGTAATGTATTGTATATCAGTCATCTTGTACCCATAACACAAGCTGCTTGGGGCTAGATGATGTTGTGTGAATTGTCAAGTATTATTAAAATATCTTAGGTAAAATGTCTTACCTTCCACAAAGGTAAAAACGTTATAGCGCCGTACCTCTGGAGTAACTTTTAATTCAAGCTTTATGTATTCGATAAACGACACACAATACAACACTCGCACAGCGGTTTCACATCGACACCTATATACGAAAGTGTCAGTTACAAGTTGTAAACAAAACTCATTGTTTGGGTCTTTTTATATGGCAAACCCAACAAGTCTGCTAACAAATGTTAGCTATTTTCGCACTTTGGAATAGCTCAACATTTATCGAAGTTCCAACCTATTTAACCAAAATTGTAGTCAAACACCGTAAGTCGACCAAAGTGCCTAAGCCTGCAGTGTTCATGAAAATCCTATTAGGTAGCGCTCAGCGTTCTCGAACAGTTTAAGTGAGAATCAACTTCAATGCTCCTCGTTCACGGCCGGGATGGTTAGTGTTTACTTTTTAGTTTTTACACGTTAATTATACGTATTTTAACACCCAACAAACTTATGATTTTACCATTGAACGGTATCTAACTTCATCGCACGAAAAAACCAATTTTTCGTGCGATGAAGTTAGATACCTACCGTTCAATGGTAAAATCATAAGTTTGTTGGGTGAAAATCCTATGCCTATGTTAATCTAACTAAACTTTTACATACATAATATGTGAGGATTATGAAACGAATTCTATTTTAAACAATAGATATCATCCAAAATTCTAGCTGTAGCACTGGTGGTAAAGAAGCTTCGAAGTTTGTGGCATGCGCTGCAGTGTTCTCGGTTGTGTTGTTTATTTCGTGGTGAATGGTTTTATTTCGTGGCGACTGGTTTTATTTTGTTAAACTCATCATATTTCACGGATTATTATGTTAAATTTTATTTTTTAATCCCGTAGATAACTAACATTATGCAGCTTTTACCTTCCCATATCATTAATTCATTTTTAAAGATCAAGCACCCATCGTCGGGATTGACGTTAATGATCAAATAGAGCTTTCATCAGAGGAGCTTTATGTCCAGCTGTGGACTCGTACTATAGGCCAAATATAATCAATTTTTCTCAATCAATGAAGCACTAATTATAAAGGAATAAGAGTATTCTACCGAACTGACCCAGTTAGAAATAGGTGGCAACGGCCATTGGCAATCTTACGTAACATCCTTCCATTTTAGTTGTAAGCGTATAACAGAGACAACATTTTGCAATTCACTGTGAATTTCCAAATATTGTTTCCAACTAAAACTGGTAGGCTGAAATTCACTTTTCACTGGGCTGATAGTTTGAATTCAGAGCGAGTTTAGGACTTTTAAATTTTGGATGAATTTGAATATGAACGAATGAATGTTGTGTGTGTTTGAATATTGAAAAATGTGTTTGAAAACGGAAAACCCTTTGCAAAAACCTCTTTGATATGCCAACTGAATAACCCGGAATGTACAAATAAAAGTCTAGTTTTACTATAGATGCCTCCGGGCGATTTGAGTGAGAGGCTTTTCATAGCCAATTTCGATGTTTTTTGACACCAAAAAAGAAATCGGTACAGGTACAGTTCATCTATTGTTTAAATAGTTTATTTATTTCTAATTCGGCCACGTTGATTTGTGTCTAATAAATCGGTAAATTGCGAGTTGGACTCCCTTTTTAAACGAATGTGTTAATTTTATATGAGTTCTATGGAAAATCGGATTCACTACATCTTAGTGTATGTATGTGGGCGGACAGACACAAAAACTGTGGAGGCTCAAATAAAGGTTTCTATATCGAACGTACCTGCCTACTGAAGTTACAACAGTCTCTATCTATAGCTAAACCACAATTTCGATAGATATTTGATGACTAAATCAACAAGGAATATAAAATACCCATAAATACCCAGACTTGGGTGAAATCGTAGCAAATTATGACGATAAATACCACAACAAACAGACCAAAGACTTTAATATCAAGTACGCAACATTTATTACGTATAATGAATATAATATTATTAAGTTTATACGCGGCATTATAAGGCGTCTCTAGAAGCAAATAGAGGCGATATTCAAATTGCCAAGAAAGCCCGTAGAAGGCTGCGTTTTAAAAAATGCTCGCTGTAAACAAGAAATTCGACAGCCGGAACTTTGCAATATCACCAAGATCCATTACAAAAATAAGTCTAAGAAAATAATATCGCAGCTGTGCATGTGTTGTTAAAGTGTGAATAAGTTATATTACGTAAACAGTATAACCCGTCTGCGTTGTGTTAACAAGATACTCGTAATGTACGAAGTACAATGTAGTGTTGATTGTCGGAAGAATCTAAGTTGTATCTGGACTCTTGTCTTACATTATACATATTTTTCTTCTTTGTGGAGAAGAAGTAAAAGGTACAACTCTATCCGTGTGATTTCACGACGTTCTATGTGAACAGCTTAGCTAAATGTACGTGAGATTCAAATGCACAACATCAATATTTTCTTCCGCATTATGTCTTTATGTTAATTTAAATCTTATTAATACATCTGTTGAGACTATTTTCGTTGGAGTTGTTTATTATATCACATTCACAGTCTGAATATGCGGCTCACCACTGTCTCTGGAAGTCTTGAAAGACAAGCTGATATGTCACTACATAGTATAAAATAAACTCACATCCCGCTGTCTGTATGTCTGTCCCTGTATATATTTAAATCTTGAAAACCAAGTAACGTACTTTCACGCAATTTTTGTTACTAAAGTGATTCAAGAGGAAGGTTTGTATGTATAATACACCCATGCGAACCGGAGCGGGAAGCTTATACGTTACTAAAACGTTACCCTCAGGATACTACGTCGCACATATACGTAGTATCGTGCGAATTGTATTTCCTACATTTCCGTCGGAACCTTCATCGCAGAGCAACTGTTTGAATGTGTATTGTGTTCCCTACGTTGCTCACCGGAACCTATATTGCAGAGCAGCTCTTTGACAAATACCTTACATCAAAGAGGTTTTATTTTACCTACCAATCAAGGATATGTTTTGGACTTTTTTTATCTGAAATGGTCCAGCTTTTGGCTACTTTCTAACGTAAGTGAAGATATAGCCTGTGATGGAGCACGCTTTCCCAAAAGGAACTTTAATTCACTCTTGTTTTTAAACTTCCGAGATTGTATTCTGGTGGGAAAACAGACGCAGGAACCTCACTCCACTCTCAGGCCGTGCTTATTATGAAGGTTGAGCAAAATTTGCCGAAGAGTTCTCGTAACTATTCTACAAATCGATCTCACTATTCGATTTACTTACTAGAGAAAGGCTAGTCAGAAGATTCAACAGAACCTTATGACAAGACGACTTCATGGGTAATTTAGTACCAACAATGAAAACGGAAAAGGATACATCAGTGCTGCAGCCCTGGAAATTCAGTCCACTCATAATCAAGAATATATAAAGCGTTTAGATTCAAAGCGTTTATTGGGACAAATAACAGGTTTGATATGTTACATATTGAACGAGGAGACCACAAAAGTTAAAAACTGCGGCGTAAGAAGAAAATGAATACTTCAGTATGGCAGTAAATATTTCTCTCAAGTAAACAAAAGAAACCCTTCTTTAGCCAGTCAAAGAGACCATGTAGTAACCCAAATAACTATCAACAACCCAGATACAATCAGGCGACCTTGGACTTATTTCAACAGTTGGCAAATTATTAACTGTCCTTACTGTAGCAATAATCAGGAAATGTCAAAGTCAAAATTAAAGTGCTTTATTTCCCTTAAACCTTACAGGAATCTGGGAAACGTCATAAAATTTATTTTACATAACTGGGAAATAAAATGCACAACGCATAAAAGTTTTTCTCATCTTCCTCATTATGACTTCATGTTTTCTTAAATCCAATAATTAAATCAGTCACGAATTATGATAGTTCGTAACTGATTTAATTATATATATTTATATTACACTAACAAAGACGTTAGGGTTATGTTTTTCATATCCTAGTATCTCTATAATAAAAGAAAAAACAGCTATAAAAATAAACTGATAAAACGGATATTTCTTATTGCTTCCGCCCACGCCTTCGCTCGCGTATACTATACGATTTGTACAAGCAAATTGGGAAGAGAGTTAAAGTTACTAAAAACTCAATAACGTCAACCCTATTTAACCCTTTTTATGGGTTTTAAAATTCCTCAAACATATGTTTTAATTTATTAATAACACAAAAATTAATTGTAATGTAAAACAACTAAAGCAAAAAAACCGTTGTTGACTCGTTCGACAAAAGCGTTTTTTTAATCTAAAATATAAAATTTGCTCGCCAATTACTCAACTAACGACTGAAAGGGAGGTGACGAAAAAAGGGAATAAACAAGTGCTAAGCCATTAATAGCCAATAGCACTGTAGAGTTAATAAACAAAATAATGTTTAGACCGCTCCCGGTCTTATCGAAAACAGTAGGCTGCTCAAAAATGAGGTCAACCTCAAAGAGTCGGCGATAAGAGGACTGGCCGCAATAAACGAACAACACTGTGACACCCTCGCCTCCTACACTGTTCTTAATCCAAATACAGAAAACAGAGGTTTAACCTTATAACCGATACAATACAAACGTTTAACCTTATTTTTAAAGTCAGTTCATTATTTATGAAACTAGGCGAGAATTTCGTTGTGTGTTTAGAAAGTTAAGATTATGATTTTGTCAGTTTCTACTTGTCTAAGTGCTTATTTTGTAAGTTTTGGTAAATAAAGTTACTGATTTTTTATTTCGACTTTTCTGAAAATGCCTTGGGAGTTGACTTGTATTTGAGTACGTAATGACAAAATTCTATGTAAATGGATTTGACAGAGGTTAAACGCAATGTTATACTTTCTTTCGTTACGGTCTTACTTTCGGCGTTACGCCAATTTAGGTTTCACGGGCAGCGAGCTACGAAAGCGTAGCTTTCTTTCAGATCTGTTGTCTCGCTCGCTCTATGATAATGCGAGTATGGCGACTAAAAGATCTTGATCTTCGACAAGTGCTCGTGCGGTACTGTGGCAGATCGCCGGCATATTGAAATATAGACATAGTATTTTAGATAATTCATTTTAAAAATAATATTGATATTGTAATCTCAGCTTTATGTTGAACATTATTTTGCTATTAGTATTATTTCAAAATACAGTAATTATTCAAATCCGTTCTAAGCGTGTTATTGTTGTATATTTTTATACTTTGTATTTTTTTAAGGCCTGATTTGTTGAAGGTTGTTGTAGAGTTATTGTAGAAATGTGTTTGTTAAACTTATCCAGCTTCTCCTCGCGATCCGCGATGTTGGTAATGTCGTCTGCCCATCTCGCTGCTAGACGTCCGACTCCTCAATTAGCGCCTTACTCCACCTGTCATTTTGTGTCCTTGCCAGTTTTATACAGTAAAATCATCGTCCCGATAGTCGTTTCGGTAGGCGGCGTTATCGCGAGTAGCCTTGATATAAATCTCAAGAAACTCGCGCTAGGAAGTTGGATCAAGGGCTAGATCCAAAAGGAGGTTCTTCTGGACTCGGCGCGTATCTTCAGGAAGTTCCTCTTTCTGCAACCCTAGTCACCGGCTGCTTGAGCTTACCTTCACGGCCAGTGATCCACCGTTTTTATATATATTTTTAATGAAGTAAATTTTTATAATGATATTGTTTTTTCCATAGTAAAAAATGTATTTTTAATGAGAATAAAAATAAATACAGTTTCATAATAATGCTGGACAATCCACACAACATCTTTCTAGCCCTTAACAGCAAAGACGATGTGGAACCAAAACGGATTTAATTACGAGCCTTTGAGCCAGCCAGCGTACGATGTCGACGCCACGTTACCTTCAAATCAAATCCTGTGAACGCTTCAAGTTACGACTTGATTGTTACCTTAGATGAATTCCTCTGAGAGAGAGTCAGTCTGTCAAGCAGATGATTTCTATATCTGATGAATTCGAATGTGCAATTCCATTTCTAATCATTGATTTCTCATGCTTGGAATATTTTGGTGCATCAAGTTAATGAACTTTGCATTAATAATAATTGACTTTAGTTTTATTTTGTGATTTATATTTCACTGTTTGAAGCACGAGACTTCCTGTATGGTCACTTTTTAAATATTTTGGTATATGCTTCAAGAAGAACTTTTTGGTTCTTGTTTCAGAATTATTATAGTAATTTTATCATATCATAGATATCTACCATTTATAATATGAAAATGTTACCTTGAATCAAATATATTTAAAAAAAAATGTATTTATTGAAATAGTAAAAATTCGTCATTAATGCATAGAATGTTATTATTATAATTTTTTTTTGTTACTTTAACTAGATTACGATATTTAATTTAAGGAACAGTTGTAATAATTAACTAACTTGAACTTTACATATACTTAAGTATATTTTAAGTTAATATATAGATAAAATTTATTAATTGGACGTGTAATATATTACCAATAAATGAACTATTGAATGATCTCGACAAGTTACAATTTAAGTTTGCCCTTGAAAGAGGAGACGTTGGATGCAGTGACTATCTGCTCCGGTAGGTTGTACTCCCCAGACCTAAGGATCACAGACTGGGCCGGGATCCCAGCCACCGCAGCCTTCCAGTCCCCTGCCCTACCCTTCTCTCCAGAGTCACTTGACTTCTGAGAAGTGCATCCAAGGCTAGATTATCTTTATTAACCACTAAAATTACAATCAAGGAATAGAAAAAGTTTAAACTAGTAATACAATTGAAACCTTTGAGCTAACTGCAGACGGTTGCAAATAGTCTAAAGTTAGCTTAATTGATATTTGTCAATACCAGTCGTCACGACCCAAGACACTGGCTGCATTACCACGCTGTATGGCAATGCTGATGCGCTGAGTCAGATACTCACTAGCTAGAGGATCACGCGTCGCATGGACCTGGTTAGATTGAATTCCTTTTCCATTTAAGTAGTTCGATGATAAGGTTGATTTAGGCTGTGTCCCCAGTAGGCAAACTGTGAGCGGCTGACTCAGTGAACCGCAAATTTGTCGCGAACAGCTACAAACTCAGATCAGTTTGCGTGCGTATCGCAAGCACTGGAACCTGCGAGTCGGCCGCTAACTGAGACAGTCGGCACACGTATCGCTGCAAACTGCGTACAGTGAGCGCAAACTAGCAAACTATGGACAGTCAATATAAAATATATGGAAGGGCGTACTGAACTGATACGCCGCAAACTCAGTCGGCTGCTCGCATTTTGCCTACTGGGGACACAGCCTTAGTGCCCTAGGGAGTGCTTGGTCTGGCCAATTTATGTATATGTCAGGTCTTGCCGTTTTCAGCCTCATATTGGGTTTTTTTATTATTAAATTATGCTGTACAGTGCTCTAATTTATGTAGATCTTTTATATTACCTTTAAATTTAGCTTATAAACAACTTTAATCTCTTTTTTAATAAGATATTTATTTTACTATCTCATTATTACTTCCTTTTGCTATATTTTGTGTATATTGTTTCTGCTGCAAGCTACTTTACACAATGAGTAATCAAAAGTTAAATCAATAGTTTGCATAGTAAATAAGTTGCAGCTTGCAGCAGAAGCTCTGCCCGGGTACGGCTTAATGGTTTATTATAACTCATCGAATAAATTTTGTGTTTTCGCTCTGCCAGCTAAGGCGCAAAACAGGCAAAAGTAGCGCCACCACAATTCCGTTAAGCAAAGAAATTTCCAAAATTTACACGTACCTATGTACAGTTTGTAAGACCTATCATAAACTTTTTTTAAAGCATAAGTAGTCGTTTCATTTTGTCTAGTTTAGGAAGAGATACGAAGTAGCCTTTGGTGGCCACCAAACTATGTTTTCGTATCTCTCCCTATCTTGAATTATATGATAAAATAAGTGGTGGCGCCACTTCAGGTGCTGTTTGCGCCACAGACGTTTCTCAGAGATTGAAATTCTGCAGGATGGATTCAAGGTCAATGCCACACTTTTCATAGATCGTATCTATTGAAGCCTATCCCATCCCTGACTAAAAGAAGCATACTACGAATGTAACGCTTATATCTCGCTTTTTATCCAATCTGAATGATCTGATCAAAACACACGTTACACAGTTATGCTCTTACCTATTATGTATTAACATTTGTATAGAAAACTGAAAGCGAAGTTTAGAACTATTAACATAAAACATATATTTACATAAAATCGACGATAAATTGTGCGACCAATGTTGCAAATAGGGTTTCCAACTTCAGCAATGCACAGCGATTCAGAACGTCAAAGCCACCGCAAATCATTGTAAGACGAGTTCCTTTGTCGACGCCGTCGCACACTTCAACCCTTGGGAATTACCTGACACGTCTAACCATGTAGGTATAGAAGATAAAACTGGCGTGTAGTAAATTCTAACAAGACTTGCGCTTGTTGAAAACAACTGGTTGAATCAAGAAGCGGTAACTGAAATGAAAAGAATTTACCGGCACCCGTGTTGCAACTATCAAAAGTCGAAAACTTTACATTATATGGCTCAAAAGTACTGGCTTCCTAAGGTAATACTTTTTAAATACTACACCCGCTTTCTTTATAAGGAAATTGAAGTAGATTTAAGCAAAGTTGTTGGGTTGGAGCAATTGCCGTCGGACAGCTCAGGAAATTGCAGACAAAGTTTAGATAGTTCATTATGAAAGTTCCACGTTTAAAACGTAAACAATCTTTCAAACATCTTCCATCTGCCCGCGAAACTGAAAAATATGACAATCCGGATATCAGGAGTTTGGTTTATATGTTTTATGTATATATACAACTAGTGACCTGCCCCAGCCTCGCACGGGTGTATTATACATATAAACCTTCGTCTTGAATCACTCAAACTAAAAAAAACGTAAAAAAATCGATTGCAAAGTTTAAAAGATCTAAACATACATAGGGACAGTCAGACAGTGACTTTGTTTTGTACTATGTAGTGATAATGCTGAAATTTTGATATACTATCGAAAGTTTCAGGCACAAGTATGATAACAGGCACCTAACATCTCCAGCTCTCGGCAAGTCGTCTTAGTGACCAAGTTAACAAAGCTTCAGTTGCGTTTATGACCAGAAGTGGTAGAAGTTAGTTCTGAACTTCGAACGGGACTATCCTGATTTGATTCCTCTGAAATGTACATGGAGATGGATGGATACCCATTGAGGTAAAAGTTGTTTGTTTATCGATTGTAGTTGTTAATAACTAGTAGATCCATCTAGTTCATTTGTCCAGTGTTAATTTGTAATCGCGATTTTCCCAGAACTATTATAATAACTAATGTGTATCAGTTTTTCTCGAGACATGTGTCATAATAAGATTTTCAGTGATAACGAAGTTTTCATTGGGCTGAAAACGTATGCAAGAAAAAAATATAATTGCAAGAAATATTACGTTCGACTTTGAGAGAAGTTACAAAGTCTCTTTCAAATTTAACGAGCTTCATAAATAGTAATTCTTATAATGCCCGAACGACACGATAAATAAAGCATTGAGTGTGTAAAACTAATCAGGTAAGTATCTATAGTAAATAGTCAAAGCGAGTCAAAGTGCTTTATTTCCAAGAGACACTTGGACACGTCATAAAATTCATTTTATTTTAAGTAAAAAGTATCTAACAAATTGAATCCATTTTTGCTGACGCATTTGACGCCAAAATTTGAGAGCCGTGCTTAACTGCTTATAGTCATCTCATATTGTGCTCTTGCGCAATTCTGTGAAATAAGATGGCCAATTGGCCAACTATAGGCTATCCTTTATGCTAACGGCCTCTCTCTAAGATCTTCAGAAACATTATTTTTCGTTCAGAGAATATCCTTTTAAAGTGGCTCTTTTACAGCCCAAGCCGTGCGACTATGGAACAATCTACCTGATACTGGTAATTAGAGTCCCATCTCAACACTCCTCTATAAGGCAAGCTTATGGTCTAAGATCCGACTGCAGAATTAGCCCGCTCATCGCTTTTTGTTTAAAACCAAATTTTTATGTTTACTTGTAAGAAGTAGAATATAGGTTCGATTCCCGCCTTGGAAAAAAATTGTGTATCTGCAGAAATTTGTTCCGTTGGTCTGGGTATTTTAAGTATAATAAAAAATATCTATCTATGTAATATATTGTAAAAAGTATATCAGTCATCTAGTACCAATAACACAAGCTTTGCTTAGCTTCGGGGCTAGATGATGTTGTGTGGACTGTCCGGAATTATTTATTTTATTGTAATTATTATACCCACATTCTTCTACATAAACAACCAAGAGACAGCCTTTACGAAAATTTCTCTCACAATTTGAAATAAAATTCTATGCTATTTTCCAGTGTATGTTTTGACTCGTTTTGTCAAAATTTTGCTGTCCGAGCAAAGTCTCATTTAGCAAAGCTCAGATTTTATTTTTTCTGTTTCCATGTCACGGTCTCATAGGTTTAAAAGAACGGATTCTTTTAAACATTTTTGGGATATCAGGGTACGTCATTATACCGGATTGCCGGATCTTTATAATGAAGTCTTTTCAACAAACATCAAAAAAGGATAAAATTCTATGTTCGGCTCCATGAATGTTAACTGTGATTCGACTCTTTCAGAAAATGTTTTAGATGGTCCAAAGAAATATTCCCTATTCTTAGTTTTAAATCAAACTACAATATGTGCAAGTATATAGGAAATTGAAGACGGTTATTTGTTTTATATGACTGTTATACTACCAAAAGTATCTTATTAATTACTAGCGACCAGCCCCGGCTTCGCACGGTCTTATTTTACGTATAAATCTTCCTCTTGAATGACTCTATCTATAAAAAAACACATCAAAAAATCCGTTGCGCAGTTTTAAAGATTTAAGTATACATAGGGATTTAGGGACAGAGAAAGCGACTTTGTTTTATACTATGTAGGGACGTGATAAGTGTGGATCAACGACATCGGCGTCATCCAACACGTCAATAAAAATAGTGTACACTGTTAGTATGCCCTCTCCACATTTTCTTTAGTTTATTAATAAACTAGCAACCCGCCCTGGCTCCGCATGGTTTAACTATATGTATAAAACTTCCTATTGAATCACTCTATTTATTAAAAAATACTGCATCAAAATCCGTTGCGTAGTTTTAAAGATTTAAGCATGCAAAGGGACATAGGGATAGAGGGACAGAAAAAGCGACTTTGTTTTATACTATGTAGTGATAGTGATATTGCTGTCGATGCGGCACTAGTTATGTATTCAGTCAGATTATTGTAGATCCTCACACCTAATAGCGAATTTTATTTATTGCTTTCTCTAGTCTTATTTTGGGTAGCTTTATTCAATGACGGTGTCTAATGGAGTTGTGAGCCCACATCGAGAACTCATTAAGGTAACTTCTTATTTGACTTATTTAGTTAAGTTTCGTAACTATTTTATTCCTTATATCTATTTACTTCTACTCTCTCTATCAGCCGTAATCTCCGTACTATTCTTATGCACGTTCTCTTTCACACAATCCAACCCGAGGATATAAATGCGGTCATTGACTCGAGCTATCACTCCAGTAGAGATGAGTTTTTCGAGGACACGGGGGCAGCAATTTGCTGATCCGAAGAGTTAATCTTAGAGAGGGATATCTTATCTAAGACTGTATTCATGTCTTCAAGTTCGAGAGTCATTTTACTTAGTTCTGCCACTTTATGCCACTTTAAGCATCAATTTAATAAGTTCTCTAAAGCAAAATTCGTCTTCGATCACTCTTCACCGCGCGTGACTTATATGATTAATATTATAAACGCGAAAGTTTGTTTGTATGGATGGATGTTTATTCATTTTCACGCAAAAACTACTGAACGGTCCGGGCTGAAATTTTTAATATACATAGTAGTCTGGCCAGCCAGCCCTGGAATAATACAAAGGACTTTTCATTCCATAAATCATTTCCCATAGGACAGAAAAAGCCTTGAAACGTTTCCATAAAAACAACGCGTGCGAAGACGCCGACATTATACTAGTGTGACATTGGCTCGATAGAAACGATTTTTGATGTGAGTCACCCGTAGGTGGTTAACAATAATTAATAATGTCAATGAAAAGACGTCCACGTGACATACGCCTGCCACAAAACTGAACCAAGGGCAGTTTAGTGTTGTAGCCTTCCGGACCCAAGGCAAAACTACGATGCACTGGTTGGCCCGCGGGTACTTTTGATTCCCTTCTACACAACAAAGGAACCAATGACTCAACCCGGACCCACGGCACAAAGTAGTATTCAAACTTTTAAGTTTTGTTGTAAACAAATGTAACAAGTCTTGGATCCACTATAAATAATGTATATATTACGGTTGAATCCTTTTACGGAAGAAAACTATGCAGACGACTTTAGGAAGCCTAAAAGTCAGATAAATTGAACGTAAAGTTTTTGGTCCAGGTGTTAGTTAGTCCCCGGTAAGTTAGTCGAAGACGCAACCGCCGAGTTAGACTAATAACTGCACTAACTCTCCTCTAATTCCTCCACAGTCGATTGTCCGTCTGATTGTTCACTCCGTCTCGGCGCCACTTGCGGGCTGCGTCTTGTTCAAATTTAATGGAATATTATCCAGATGAATTCCGAATAATTTAACTAGTTCCATGATGGAGCTTTGAGAATTGTTTTTATCATCAAATCCAGTTTGTAAAGCGTCGATGTATATTGTTATTTTTCAAATTATTGGGAAAACTTACAGCTAGATAATTACAAAAGAATAATTACTAATCTAAATACATACATACAAATAATTAAGTTAAAGGCTAAACATAATAATAACAGAATCACTACAAAGTATAAAAAAATTCGCTTTCTCTGTCTACGCAACGGATTTTGATGCGTTTTTTTTTATGGATAGAGTGATTCAAAAGGGAGGTTTATACGTATAATAAAACCGTATGAAGCCGGGGCGGGTCGCTAGTAATACTATAACTGTAAATTTCTCCTGTAACAACCCTGTAGGTACTATTATTTGTAACTCAACTTGTATTATATTAATTGTATGTATTGGGTGTTTTCTATGTTTAATCTTTTTCTCTCATTACCTGCCACTACCCTTTTACAAGGTCAAATAAGGGTAAGGATTAGTGGCATAGATAAGTTCTTATTTGCCTGTTTTAAAAACACGTAACACTTTTGCCGAGAACTGTTTTTTTTAGTGCAAATTTCAACCTTAACGAAGGAGTGTAACTGACAATCAATGTATGGAATCTCAAAATTAATTTTTAACTTTCGAGTGTACGAAATCCCAATAACCCAAACAAACTATCTTTCAAAGTACCTAATGCATCACATTAAATATGTCAGTTATATAGTTCCCACAATACAATAAATCAGAAATTAATAACTTTATTTATTTAGGCTTACAAAATAAGCAGTAAGACTAATTTTAAACTGTACTATTGGGAAGAGTAATTATTTTTAGAGTAATTTCAGTATAATAAAGCTCTGTTTGACTTGGGAACTAATAAGTAAAGTAGTGCATTACCGTTAAGTTTTGAACAATGAGCTGATTGGTTAATTAAACTTATCCCCGAACTTCAATCTTTAGCTGCTGTTAAACAAAAAAGTTTTAAAAGTTAGAAGTTATTCAGAAAGACAGTGTGAATGGTATATGAAGGAATATAATATAATTATAACAAACTCTTAAAAATCTAAGCCGTCTCCAGATGGCAGAGTACCAAGAATGCTGGCAGCATTGATTAAGTATTAATTTATTTAATTAAACTTATAGATTCTATTTTTCAGTCACCACAAGTACCAAGAATCTTGTCTGACTAGATAGATAGCATAGATAGATAGCACTTTATTGCACACTGAAATAAAAATAATGATATGCAATAAAAGTACTTAAACTAAGTGACAATTGGCGGTCTTATCGATGGATGGATAGAATCATTGTAGAGTATAAGGGGATCTGTGTGCATATGTAAGTACCCTACATTATCATAAATACATTGCTTACTATGTTAATACATTTTAAAAAACAATATACTTACTACGACTAGATACATTATAAAGGTTCTTACTATTTATTTCTAGAAATTCCTTGTGAATAGTAGTGTTAGTTACAGTGATATGCGGTAACGGTCAGAATTCGTCGGTGGCCACCCAGCCTATGTCAATTCCAATCGGAAATCAGGGAACTGTACGATGATTGGAGGTAACTACCTGAATTGATAGGCTGAAATGAGCAGATGGATCGGAAGCAGATCAAATCGACTGTAACGTTAGCACGTTAGGTATGCCTTAGTAACATTACCTAACCATGTTTGAACCTTCGTGGCATGAATTGGCAAAACACATGCAATACACTATTTGATACTGAAATAAATCTAGACACTGAACATAATATATCCTTACTGGTGATATAAACTTGAAAGTTTGTGTGAATGTTTAGATATTTGTTCCTTTTTCAAGCAAAAACTACGTAGTACAATTTAATAAACGTAGTTTCAGCCCAGAAAAAACATATAGGTAGATATAATACTTTTCATCCTCGGTATATATATAAATTTGAAATGTTTCCATAGAAAAATAACGTGCGAAGCCGCCGACAGTTGCTAGTAAATAATAAAGTAACGAATATGACAATTTACAAACATCGTGCCTTTTCTAACGTTGCACCTACATGAGTTTTTTCGTTGTACAAACCTAAGCGTCTAGTAATGCACGGACATTTAAAAGCGATTCAAACTTTCACGTGTCTTTGAGAATCATTACAAACTTGGTCAACATCACCTTCTGCGAAACAATACACTATACCTACTGGTGATATCACGAATTGAGTACACTTAGGTACATGCCAGTGTATCAACCGAATGCATGATGTAGGTACAACCTTTAGTTGTTACTGGGTTCAATAAAACTAGCTAAAATCACTACATAGTATAAAACAAAGTCGCTTTCTGTGTCCCTATTTCCCTATGTCGCTTTGAACGCTTAAATCTTTAAAACTACGCAACGGATTTTGATGCGGTTTTTTCATAGATAGAGTGACTCAAAAGGAAGGTTTATACGTATAATAAAGTGCGAAGCCGGGGCGGGTCGCGAGTATAAATTATATTAAAGACATTTTAAAAAAGCTACTTAAAACTTCTTTACAAAAAATACACCATACCGGTGATATCATAAATTAAGCATACTAATATAAATAAATAAATAAATAAATACTTCCGGACAGTCCACACAGCATCATCTAGCCCCAAGCTAAGCAGAGCTTGTGTTATGGGAACTAGATGACTGATACTACATCGATATGTAGTATGCCAGTGTATCAACCGTGATGTTAGTGTACGACATTTCTAGTAAAGATGCACTCAGCTCTTTAAGATTTAATGGAATTGCGGAAATGACTGCGAATAGGGCAGTCTCCTGCTCTCGATCTCGAGACGCACACAGACAAAATCAGCTGAACACAGCTACTGTTGGCTTACACCCCTACATTAGCTACTACACTCGGTTAAGGCGCAAACAGCGGAACACTAGCGTTACAACTCATTTTATCATATAATTACGTGACAATGGAATATCCACAAATAAGATAAAGTAAGATAAAGTATTTCTTAGTTTCTTATATTCTAAGTACAATTATTTAATTATAAAAATACATTTCAAAGAAATAGGTTAGGGTTTAGTTGCACTAAGACAATCGTTCAGTTCAAATAAAACGTTCAGTGTTTTAAGCCTTTTAAGGTTTTTTAAAGCAACTATAGTAGTTTAATTTAGTCTAGTTTAGGAGGAGATACGAAATTGCTCTTGATGGCCAAACTCTGTATTTATATCTATTGCTAAAATAAATAAATGAAACAAACATGAAACTACTATAGACAGATGTTTTAAAAAAGCCTAACAAAGTGAACGTGTGAATTTTGGAAATTCCTTTGTTTAACGTAATCACTACATAGTATAAAACAAAGTCGCGTTCTCTGTCCCTATATCCCTATGAATGCTTAAATCTTGAAAACTACGCGACGGATTTTGATTCCTTTTTTTATAGATAGTGTGATTTATACGTATAATAAAACCGTGCAAAGCCGGGGCGAACCACTAGCTAAATGATAAAATAACTGGTGGCGCTAGTTTACATCCTGTTTGCGCCTTAAGCTGTACTCTGACGCCGCCCGGAACCCGCCGACGTTTAATTAACGATATTCGACGGCCGATTTTGCTGTCTAACCCATAATGTTATTCCGCAACAGTATCTGTATTCGCCTTCTACCATACCCGTTAACAAGAAGAATTGATTAACCCGTCAGAACACAACGAAACCGTTATGCTAAGTAATATTCAGTCAGCTATGTTACGAAATTATCCAACGGAAACGCTGCCAATGGAATGCCGCTGAGAATGTTTTCGATTCTGAAGCTTCCAAATAGAGTGGAAAGGCTACTGAAATTCGGTGTATAAAGGATTACTTTATTGACATCAAAAATTAAAATCAAGGAATAGAAAAAATTACAACTACTTAGTATATATCTTTATTTATTTTATTTTTATTTATTTATTCGTACATCGTTGACTGACTTACAGTTATTATTCCAAGCGTCAGACACTATTACAATTGAAACCATTGAGCTAACTGCAGACGGTTGCAAACATTCTAAAGGTAGTTCAATTAATCCATGTCAATATCAGTCGGAAGCGTCTTATATATATTATAATTATTATTTTCATTAAAGTTAATTTTAAACTTTTTGGGAGTATTGTACGGAGTATTTCATGGGCTCCGCTTTCAATTTCACGTGGCTTAAATTTGAAAAGCCAAATCAATTTGAAACAATTGTTTCTGTTTTTATTTACCAAATGCACTGCGGAAACAAATAAGACAACTAACTTTCATGCGTTTATTTTTACTTACGGAAGTTATGTTGAAATATTTTTTATGTCATAGTAACTAACTACAGTAACATCGTTAATAAAAACGTATCAACACACAAAATCTAATAAAATTATAATAAATGTATTTATTAATGAAGTTTTTATTAACAACTAAAATTACAAGCAAGGAATAGAAAAATTACAATTAGTATTTACAATTGAAACCATTGAGCTAACTGTAGACGGTTGCAAACAATCTAAAGGTAGCTCAATTGATCCATGTCAATACCAGTCGTCGCGTCCCCAAGACACTGGCTGCATTACCACGCTGTATGGCAATGCTGATACGCTGAGCCAGATATTCACCACCATTTAATGAAGTTAAAAATAGACAGTGTCATAATAATAATGTTGGACAACCCACACAACGTCATCTAGTCCCAAGCTAAGCAGAACTTGTGTAATGGGTACATGACTGATATACATTATACGAAATATATACATATATTTTTTTTATTATACACCAATCTCAGAATCACGTAACGATTTTTTGCAGATTGTACTAACATTTGTCTAAAGGCGGGAATCGAACCCACAACCTCCTACGTCGCATGCGGACCTTCATCCGACCGGCTTCATCGGTCGTCAAAATTCATAAGAGCTATGAAACCAGATGAAATAAAATAAACTCAACAACTCCATTTTAGATTCAAAATGATTTTCTGAAATTGATTCGCTCCATTGATAGTGTTTGTATATGATAGAGATAGTGTTAGTATATGATAGAAGGTTTTATAAGAATCAAGTTCTCGCAAGTTCTCCTGGGAAATATCACTCTATCATGCTTTCCTATCACGGATAATCCTGAATACCCGAGTGTGCTTCAGCTTTGTCTCGCGTTTTATTTTTCTTTTAAGAAATTTTATCCCAATTTAATCTAACTAGCTGCACCCGCGGATTCGTCCGCGTGAAAATTGATTTTATATAATTATGTGATTAAAAGAAGCCAATGTTTTATTCCAGGCCTGGAAATACGACTAATAAAAATTTCAACCGTATGGGCGTGAAAAGATAATAAACACCCATCCAAACCAACTTTTGCATTTATAATGTTAGTGCAATAAAGAGGCTTTTTATATGCCATAAATACACCATCACTGTATTATATTGATTTTACTTATTTATGGCAGAGTTCGAAGTTATTAAGTTCTTTGTTGAAGTTGTTCAAAACAATATTGAATTTATAGCGTTTAACTCAAAATAGAAACAAGCTTTGTAGAACAAACTTGAAACTTATTGCCTTAACATTAAAACAACAATCACTTATAACCTAGCCGATAAATAATAAATAGGTCTCATAAGTTTTGCACAGGTACAATTTAATAGAAAATTATTTTACGACAATTATACTAAAGTAATCAAATATGCGTTGTGAAAGATAATGAATGACAGGTATTGTATAAACAAAAGCACTCTCAACCAATAACTAATACATATATGAACACCATCGGGTTGATGTTTTTAGCTGAAAAAGAGAATGATGAAGATTATTTCAACAAAAATGTTGCTGGACAATTGCCACATTGCAATATTGTAGCATATCGTACCACCCCCGTAGAATATCGTAGCACCCTTGAAGGAAATCGCAGTACCACTTCAATTTTTTTTGCAATATTGAATCACATCGTATTAATATATTATCTTGACGATTACTTGCAATATTGTAGTATATCGTAGCACACCCGTAGCACATTTTAGCACACCGTAGCACATCGTAGCACACCCGTAGCACATCGTAGAACATCCGTTGCACATCTTAGCACACCCGTAGCACATCGTAGCACACCCGTAGCACATCATAGCACACTTGTAGCACATCGTAGCACACCCCTAGCACATCTTAGCACATCCGTAGCACATCGTAGCACACCCGTAGCACATCGTAGCACACTTGTAGCACATCGTAGCACACCCGTAGCATATTGTAGCACGCCCGTAGCACATCGTAGCACATCCGTAGCACACCCTAGCACACCCTAGCACATCGTAGCACACCCTAGCACATCGTAGCACACCCTAGCACATCGTAGCACACCCTAGCACATCGTAGCACACCCTAGCACATCGTAGCACGTCATTTTGTACAAAAACCAGTAGCACAGAGCATTGTTAGCTGTCATAAAACAGCTTTGTAACTTAATCTTCTGCCATATTAAAGTACAGACTAGAGAGTTTACTGTCTCGACCATAGAACGTAGTTTTCACTACGTTCAAAGGGCCAACAAAGCGTGGGAGCGAGAGGTATTCGTCAAAAACCCATCCCCGCGAGAGAAAAAGAGATAGTGAAACTAGATTTTCTAATATGAGAGAATTTTATCACATAGCGTCCCAGCTGATTCAATGTTGAAAATATTTTTGTAAATTTTGTGCATTACCTTACGATTAAAACTATAAATATTATTCTGCAACTCTTCTGCCCACTAAATACACGGTAATTTCACGGGTAATTTTTGACTATTTTACTGCATTGTTTATTATATTATTTCGACAGTTGAAGATGAGATAAAAGAACTATTAAAATCATTTAATATTAGGTGTCCTTTTAGACGTATCGTCAAATTACTTAGCTAAATAGAGAATTCACAGATATTTTTACACGTCGTATGTTATGAAGTCAGCCCTTTGTCAAGCCCTATCGTAATAGGGCTTGACAAAGTGCTGACGTCATAAATATCGATAAATTCGATAGCTCCTGTCTAACGTTTAGGTTCAACGTGATTGCTCGCTTTGGGTTCTAAAGAACTTGTAGTAAAACACGATTGTCCAGTTTAAACAAAAATCTAATTATTATTTCTTTAATTTTTTTTTCCGTTTGGCGTTACTAAAATATACATTTACGATAAGATATATATTTAGATATTCTTTTTATATATCAACATCGGACATACTGTTTTTTAGTGTTCCGATCTTATTCAATCAGAACCAAAACTAAGTTCAGTAACCGAAAAGCTTTGATTGGAGAGTTTCCTTTCCAAACAAAAATGAATTAAAGTATCTCAAAAATATTATTAATATCATTACACCAATACTCTGCCTTCTTTCTATTTGTCAGCATGCAATTAAAATAAACTAAGTCCCTACCTATTAATAATTATTTATTTTCTTGCAGCTTTCCAAAAAAATCTGTGTTACGTCATAAATGGTTACGGATATAGAAGTAATAAGTAGACCAAGAACTTGGCTATAAAGGTAAACCTGATACTCTTTTTACACATGTAAATTATTGACAACACGTTATATTGGTACTATACATTGATAGGTATAGGTACCTATCAATTGCTTTTCATCAGTAAATTACTAGCTGCGCCCCGCGCCTTCACCCACGTGTGAATTCAATTATCAAATAGATTACAATATAGATATCGTAGACTGAGAATAGCACGTTTTATTTTGTGATGGGATTTCACGTTTTGAATCGAGAAAGCAAATTCGGGTTTTTGCTTTTTATCCGGTGCGGCGGCGGCGCGGACGACGACGACGGCGCGTCGCGTGGCATGATTATTTGTTTGTTTGATGAAGCTGTATTTTAAAAATTATGTATGTGTTTTCTTCATTTATACCAAATTTTGAGAAAATAGAACCAAGTAATAATATTTTTCAATACAAACTTTCAAGCACCCTCTTTAAACCCCTCAGAGGTTAAAAAAATATTATTGGCCTATGTGTTATTCTAGGTCCTAAACTTTCTACTTAATAAATTTAATTTGAATAACCTAAGTACTTACGGAGATTACTTATCACGGTGGTAAGATTTGTTACCTATGTAGCTTTAGTTTTTTTGTAAGTATTTGAAAATGGCCTATTTTAAAAGGTCTTTATTTGTATAAAACTTCGTTACATAAAATCATTGTGTCCTATGATTGTGCCAGTACAACTATCGATAGGTAATACTATGCTAGAATGTTGACAACACTATATCACCCAGACATTTACATTTCATTTTTGGTAACGCCTTTTCATCTATCATTGTTGGTCTTGTACATCCTAAGTTTATGGTCTCGACATCATAAAGTACTTGGTCGCCAAGTGAGAAAGTATAAATAAAAGTTTTAAAAGAATGAAGAGATAGGTAAATTTAATTTAAAGTTATCATATGTGCTCATGCATAATACTATCGAGATTGGATGCCGGGTTAGAAAATTGTATAAAACTGTCTTGTTTCCGTCGTTCTCAGTTTATGACGGGTTACACTGAGTTAGTAGCAGTAGGGTTAGTAGCAAAAATTTACTTTGATTTGTGAAAACATGGTTAAGAAAAAAACATCCAAAATAAAAGTGTTTTGTTTGTGTAACAAAATGTTTATATTTAACTATATAAATAAGTCCAATTTTTTCGACTTCTTCTCTCTGAAAAATTTATGATGTCATTTATAAATTTCAGTTCGACGTTAGTAGGTACAAAAAGTCGTCAAAATTTCTTTATGTCCACCAAAAATTTTCTGCAATTTTTCTAAAAAAAATACAAAGGCCATGCGAAGTACCCAGTTATTATAACTAAAGACCGTCGTAAATTGCCGTTATAGAATTCAAATAGATTTCTAGGCCACTTAACAGTTTCTGTCAAGAGACGGTACTTGATACTAAGAAATATCATCCAACCAAAAGAGATTGATTTTGGTCGTTCAAAATTGAAACTTCAATAAATGTTAGTAGTTAACCACAAAAAGCACATGTAGGTCGATAGGAAAAGGTTTTATTAAAAATTGAACAAAATAAAAACAAAACTTGCTACCAACCCAGTTCTCCATCACAAGCCATTTATAGGTGTTCAACTTTGTTAAGTTTATAACAGTTGTTGAGCAATATTAATTTTTACTACGGCTTTTGTCAATAAAACAGAGTGATTTGAAAGATTATTCCTTCTTCCTTTCTAATACAATTTTATAAATGCGAAAGTGATATTTATTAACAACGAAAATTACAAGCAAGGAATAGAAAAATTACAACTAGTATTTTTACAATTGAAACCATTGAAATGCGAAAGTAACATTTTCCGTCTGTTACGCTTGAACGCCTAAACATAGAACCAATTTAAAAGAAATTTCACACAAAGATAGTCTAGACCCTGAGAAAGGGATATATGAAAAAAGGGGTTCTAAGATGTTGAAATAGGAAATGAAAGTACAAACTTTAGTGGACCTGTGGAAGTTTCTTAATTTTTGAAGCTAGAAGCTTGAAACTTATTTATAATGGTTTTGATAAGATACAACCAAATACGACAGTCAATGTTTAAAAAAACCCATAGGGAGGTAAAATATAAATCGGGTACGAATGTTTGTATAGAAATATGTAAGGTTAATTTGACTGCCAAAAGTCACTAGTCCACGCGGACGAAGTCGTGGGAACAGATAGTTATGAATAATTGGGTAAGGTTACATCTTATAAATAGGTAGCTACCACGCTAACCAACACCGCGGGTAACACCTAGTTTAGTTGAAAACTGTAAGGTCAGTTATAAATCTCGATATGAGTAGTTTTATTAATGGTTCGGTCTCAACTTATTTCAACTTCAACAGAAACGAGCTCAGGAAAAAGTTCGCGGTTAAGTAATAATCGCGAACTTTTTTCTGTGCTAATTTTGTTTGAAGCCTTTGAAAAGTTTTGTTTTCTTTAGACTGTTATTCTTTTTCACTTCTTCCACTAGTAGACAAAAACATGAAGCAAAGAAAAAATCGGTTAACCTACACTTGCCTTTTTTTTCATTATATTTTTTATTTAATTTGTTTATGTAATTATTTTGTAACCTTAAATAAACAAAATTTATTAACTCCTGATTGATCTCAAACCAAAGCTTTGAGGTTGCAGAGAAAATGTTATATTGGGAGATTAAGTTTTTCTATCGGGGAATCGGAAATCTAATTCATCAGATTTGCAGGTATTTTAAGCAGAAAGAGTCAAAGAGACATAGTATTAATTATACCTAGTAATGTTTTTGGATAGCTTTACACCACAAAGGACAAAATCCTTAAGTTGACGGTATTATCCTTTTTTTATTTTCTTTCAGCCCTCATTTAAGAAATCATTCATAGATCTATGAACTTCGAGGAACGAAGAGAAGACCACTATTTCTCATTGGCTGGGTAACTCTACTCAACCACGGTCTGTCTATATCTTCTATACATAAAACCCTTAATTTCATAATGTTTTTTGTTTTTTCACAAGTTCCAAATTGTACCTCTAAGTATTTCTATAAAATTAATATAATATTAACTATGAAATTAAGTGATCAGCGGTTTTGATAAGTTTTATAAGGTAAACTAATATTTTAAAACGTTACTAAATTCTTTAAGTTTTATGACAACATGTTTTAATTAATTCAATTAGCACTTGAGAGGCTTAGTGTGTAAAGTTGTTAATTAAATTATGATATTTTATAACCGTAATTGTATTTTATTGTAAAATAATAAACGTTTACTAGTTTCAAACTGTAAATAATTCTGTAAAACCAACATAATACTTACAGGAAATTAACTTATCAGATGTTTTGTTAATCTTTCTCAGGTAAACTAATATTTTATATTGTTACTTTAAACATACTTTGAGTTTCACATTTATATGGTTTTAATTAATTCAATTAGCTCTTACTTCCACCAAGTAAAGTTGGTTATTAAATTATATTATTTTAAAGCATCATTTTCCTATTGTACTCATAAAATATATAAACAATGCTGGACAATCCGCACAGCACCATCTAGCCCAGAGTAAGCTACACAAAGCTTGTGTACTAGATAGTTGATTTAATTAATACATTAATGTATAAATTTAATACATTAAACTAAAAAAATACAGTTAATATATAGATAGATAACGCAATAACGAATAGTCTGAGTTGAAAAATGAACATCGTCAAAACGAATTCCTTAGTCAAGTTGCAAGATATGTTTACTTGCCGACATGAATGTATCAAAAGTGTTTCTTATCTGACATGGCATCGCGTGCGCGCTGTTTGCGAGGCAGACGTCCGCTAGCTTGGCATCTAATGATTTGCCTCCAACACGAGACTAGGGGGTAAACTTTGTGTAGAACGGGCTTTACAAAATATTTGTTGAGATTTCAGCGGTCTCGGAATCTTAAGTTATTGCAATAAGTTAAAATTTAAACGAACTGGCTATAAAATTTCAAATTACGATCAAGGAATAGGAAAAATTAAAACTAGTATAATATAAACCTTTGAGCTAACTGCAGACGGTTGCAAACAGTCTAAAGGTAGCTCAATTGATCCATGTCAATAACAGTCGCCGTGTCCCCAAGACACTGGCTGCAGTACCAAGCTGTATGGCAATGCTGATGCGCTGAGCTAGATACTCACCAGCTCTGACACGCGTAGCATCGACCAGACGCTTAAATAATTTTTTAAAACCCGGAGAGCCTCGGTACCCCACGGACCGCTATGAAATGGTTTAGATTAGTCTTAAGTAATTTTAGTTTATGATTTTTGTATAGTATTTATTTATTATGAAGGAGTTTAGTCAAATTGACTATGTCACTCCCATTTGAATTTGTATAGTATGTAGTTAAAATACGGGACTGGCATAGTCTAATAAAGACCCAAAGTCTTAATATTAAGAATGAAAAAAATCGAACTAGTATGCGTTGGATGCCTTTACTGCACCTTTACCGTTGCTTTCGCTTGAACTTTAAAGACACAAGTAACGTACACTTTATACTGTACTTCGAATACCTATTGTTTTAAACAAGTAAGGTACAACGCTTTTCTTACCAACATTTTTTTTCAATTCTAAACTATTTTACCTATTTAACTTACTTGTTGTTTCCTTATTGTTTTTTTACTGTATGATGTTTAGGTTATTTCCAAAAGTCCTCAACTTACTTTGTATCTTGTCTGCAGAAACTTATAATTGGCCGTCAGCACACATGCATCGATCTCCGGGTAAGTTCTATATTTCTATAATAATATATTTAAACTTAGCTGTTAGTGTATCGCTAGTTCAACGGTTATGTATATCAGTCATCTAGTATCCATAACACAAGCTCTGCTTAGCTTGGGGCTAGATGATGCTGTGTGGATTGTCCAGCATTATTGATTTTTTAATTATTCTTTCATCACTAAATAGTATAAGTAAAACAAAGTCGCTTTTTCTGTCCCTATTTCCCTATGTCCCTTTGACTACTTAAATATTTAAAACTACGCAACGGATTTTGATGCGGTTTTTTTAATAGATAGAGTGATTCAAGAGGAAGGTTTATACGTATAATAAAAACGTGTAAAGCCGGGGCGGGTCGCTAGTTTATTATAAAAAAGGAATTTTTCACTAGCACCGTCATTGAATGTTTTGTAAAAACTCACTCGTCACTTAATAAATGAAACGACCACTTCTTGCCAAAAAGCTCGATAGTTTCAATTTATCAAATATAACTGCAAAACTGCAATGCAGTGGCTGCAAGCTAAACACTAGATTCCTTTCCTGACTTTGCTTGTTGTTCTCTAGCATAGTATTCTTCGGTTTCCACTACGCACACCATCTCCAAAAACTTATGGATAAACAAATAAAATTAAAAATTAAGATTATACACAAATTAAGACTAGTATCTACAACTACAACAATTGAGCTAACTGCAGACTGTTGCAAACAATCTAAAGGTAGCTTAACTGATCCATATGAATACCAGTCAGAAGCGTCCATATGATACTGGCTGCAGTGCCCCGCTGTATGGCAATGCAGATGCGCTGCGCCTTGATAAAGTATACATTCGTTAAAGGCATATGTACTTTAAAAAGGCGTATATTATGCTTTGTGTATCAAGAAGTTTTTAAGGATGACGTGTAACCGAATAACACAAAAGACAAGAAAAAAAGCTTTAAACAAAGAAAACAACTTAACAATACGGTGGTGTCAATTCCAAGAGTTTTGTGAATAAAATAATGAATACCTACTGCAAAGTGGTGTATTGCTTTTAATAGCACTAAAGTTTGTTTAAATTTTAAATTAAAACGAGTTATGTATATTATTATGTAGTCAGTGTAATTTAGGTGTAAAATACTCATTTAGAAACTGAAGTGATAAATTTGAACGGTCATTAGCTTTTGGATAATAATTAAATCAAAGTGCTTTATTTCTTATAGACTTACTATACTATGTAGGTATATTTATTTCTTAGAATTGATTACGTATGCATTCTTTTTCCCTCTGAGCCACAGTGGTCATTAAATCTGAAATGTATTGATCTTGACTTTTCTTTTGATTCTGACACTTAAACACGGAAAATGTTAGTAAAGTAGAAGTTCTAAAAAATAGTTCAATTTTAAACTTTTTTTAACAATTTGTAGGCAATAATCGTTCTCAAATCTTCGACCAGCATTACGATTAACTTCATAACATCTTTAAATTGTTTTTCGTCAACAAGTGGAATAACAAGTGGAACTTTATATGTGAGAAACAAAGCCTTGAGAGGAACTTTGGCATTATGTTAACTCGACATGCGAATTTGAAGACAGCAAATTAATTACTTCTCAGAACAAGTAAAGGCAGTAATAAGATTTTCAAAATTATTGATCAACTAGCCAATCGTGACCTTACATTTTTTCATACAAACGTAAACTAAATTTATATTTTATTCTTCCTAAAAAATAAGTTATAAGCTTCTAGGGACAAATATGACGAAACTTGCATACAAAACTTCATCCCCTATGTTTTTTATCCCTCTTAAGGGTATTATTTTATTAAATTTGAATGTCATATTTATGTCACATGTAATCAAAAGCCTAAAATGTAATATAAGTTTGAAGCTACAAAAATGTTGAAACCATACAAAGTATCATCTCTTTTTTCGCAATAAAAAGTAGCCTATGTCCTTTCTCAGGATCTAGACTTCTTCTTCTTCTTCTTCCGGGCCTTATCCCACGCTAAGTGGGGTCGGCACAACATGAATTCTTCTTCCATTCTTCTCTGTTATTCTCAGGATCTAGACTATCCCTTTATAAAATTCCTTTTAAGTCGTTTCAATAGATAAGAGTTGAAAGCGTAACAGACAGACAGGGATACTTTCGCACCTACCTTATATAAGGTAGGGATAACAGGTTTCGAGAACACATTAAAAAAAACCAAGATTTTAATTGGCTTGTTATTTTGAAATTAGTTTTTTATTTGTAAATATTTTTAGAGGTAGAGGGAGAGAAAACAAAAGATCCGTCTCAGTTAGCTCATACAAAGTCAACTTTATCGCGCGATTTCGTGTCAGTTAGTGTTAATTAAGTCACCGGAGATTTTCATTAAAAGCTTAAGGTGCTTGAGATTTTCTTTTAAAGACGGCCCGAGTAGGAAACTCTAGTAAAAATTCTATTGACCTAGTTTCGAACTTTATAACCACTGCATAAAGTTCACAGCTCCAAAACAAAAACGTAACCTGAATACCTGAACTGTAACCCATCAGTACATTTTTAAAACCATGATAGTGTCACCGCAATTAAAACCATAAATAATCAAAACGTTGGATAATAGCGATTTAATCAACACTTATACGAAAGCGACCCAATATTGAGAAAATTACTGAGTCTAACTAAAACGTAAAAAGAAACAAAATGTAAAATAATGGTTTCAATTGTATAATAGCTACTAGTTTTAATTTCTAAGTTCTTTGATTGCAATGTTTCGTTGTTTATAAAGATTCCTTTGATTAATAGAAATACTATCCTTCATATTTCCATTCTACCCCTTTAAAATATAAAAAAACATATATTGATCAGGAAATTATTGCAGGATGATCCACGAAGTACATTTTCAATATTTGAATAAAAATAAAACTAGCTTGCAAAATGATTTCAAAGAACCCAATATGTAATAATCCGCTTCCCGCAAAGTAAATACACCTGCAACGAACAGTTTTACCTTACCATGTATAATATTTATTTTCGGCTGCCTCTACCAGTTTAATCGCTATTTATTGACATTATTCATTTTTAAAATAAGTTTTACTTGAGTATGTTCCTTTTATCACAACAAGTACTTAACTAAAATATCTTCGCGCTTCACACACAATCTTTCCATGGAACCGTTTCAAGGCTATTTCTAACCTCGAACTGATTTATGGGATATTTTTTTTAATAAATCCTTAGTTATATTCCGAGTATAGAACTACGTCTATTCAAAATTTCAGTCTCATCCGTTTAGTTGTTTTTGCGTGAAAGTGTAAAAAACATCCAAACATACAACCTTTCACGTTTATAAGATACTAGCGACCTGCCCCGGCTTCGCACGGTTTTATTATACGTATAAACCTTCCTCTTAAATCACTCTGTCTATTAACAAAAACCGCATCAAAATCCGTTGCGTAGTTTTAAAGATTTAAGCATTCAAAGGGACATAGGGATATAGGGACATAGGGACAGAGAAAGCGACTTTATTTTATACTATGTAGTGATATAAAAGCAAAACGATATCAACACCAGATGACGATTAGCTCTGATATCGAAAAACAAAGCAATATAAAAAATCGTATCAGCATCCATCTTTTTATTAAAATTATTTTAAAAAGGGACTGCAAACAATTGTCTTATCGCTCATGACCAGATTTATAACCTATAAGTTCATAACTGAACAATTAAAAGGACAGTTAAAATTGAAATGAAAATTTGACTGAACTGAGCCGGCTTTGTCTGAACCCCTGTCTGCGTAATTGCATTGCGAAGGGGAAATCACTAGCGTATGTATGTACATCTACCGATAGGCATACGATATACGATTCCGCGGGTCCCTTCGTTGGGGCAGTCTGTTTCACGACACTTTTGTTTTGTTCACTATTTCATCATCTATCATACTGAATAATTGAATTGTACAGAGTATATGACTGAAAATAAAATACAACTAAAATTACAATTAAAAGAAACAAATAACGTTTAATCTATGTATTACCTATGTTATAATTGTATATACTAGTGAGTTATGTGATCTAATTATGTTATCCTAAAAAATAATTGTGGTATTAGGAGTATAAACACAAAGAAACAAATTAAAACTAGTATTATACAATTCAAACATTTGAGCTAACTGCAGAATGTTGCAAAATGTCTAGAGGCAATTCAACAGTTCAACTGATCCATGTCAAGTCGGAAGCGTCTCCAAGACACTGGCTGCATTACCACGCTGTATGGCAATGCTGATGCGCTGCCCCAGATACTCACCAGCTCTCCGGTCATGCGTCGCATCGACCAGACGCTCAGATATTTTTTCAAAACCCGGAGAGCCTCGGTATCCCACGGACCTACGGACTCAACTTCAAGGAGAGCAAAGGCGTATGTTATGTCCATGTGTCCATGTGTATTATAATGATTTCCAACCACAGATTCTATAAAGTTAAAGTATCTTCTTGTTTGTTAAACATCCCCATTTTGATGGATCTTATAAACTAAGTCTACATTTACTTAAGCTCTTAACATCCCCGTAAAATATTAAAAGGCCGTATAAACCAGATACAGCCATACAGACAATATCAAGGGTACTATTAAGAGGGTTAGTGTCTTAAGTCACGAAACTTATAGGTAGAATAAATGTTAAGGGATACTATATTAAGTGCTACTAACGGCAAAAAACGACTTAGAAATTATGAGTATTTATTTCGGACTAGCTGCGCCCTGAGGATGCGTCCGCATGAAATTTTATTTGTCAAATTTTAGAAATTTATTGCACGCGTCCTAGGGACTCGTAAAAATAAAAAATATACGTGTTTTATTATTTCCTTTGCAGTTAATTTATTCCGAGTGTTGAGTGAATCTAACCAAGGAATAAAACAAACTTTACCACCCTGCTTAGCCCTCTTTAGAGGCTAAAATTTCCAAATTTTAATATAGGTCCCAAACTATCTACAAATCAAATTTCATTTAAATGAAGCAAAAAATTTAAAGAAGGTTTAGTTTAGGGTTTCGTACCCAAAGGTTGAAAAGTATAATATATTTCTGTCTGTACGTTACAGATGAGTCAATATAACCGTATTAGCTCCCAGCAACTAATTAACAAAGTAGTTTCCGGATGGTTTTAGCTTTTGGTGTGCGTAAAATTTTATTTGTATTCTTTTTTGATCCTAAGGTATATACTTTAATTTGTCTCTGTGTGAGTAACACTATAACATACCTAATGAAGAAAAACCAAAAACGTAACGAAGTTAAAGTAAAGCCAAAACACTTGCTTGATACACTTGGGGGCAAATGGAGCAACATGTTGCGGAACATGTTGCTCAACAACTACGTAGAACATGCCGAAGTGAATGTCGCGGAACATTGAACGTGCTCTCGCTCTCGAGGCGGGAGCAAGCAACATGCCCCGTACAATGTTGCGGGGCAATATGCAACGTTGCAGCGTCACGTAAATTTAGTATTGCGAGTCACGTTGCGGGACAACATGTTCCCTAGTGTATCCCTGGCTTTACTGCTACTCACGCAACAACTACAAAATGAGTTTTTGACGATTTAGTTGTTCTTTTTCGATGACTATCTATTAAAAATAAACGCCTCTAAATCCGTTATTTCCGCGTAGTTTTAAAGATCTAAGCATACATAGGGACAGAGAGACAGAAAGCGGGAAGCGACTTTGTTTTATACTATGTAATGATAAACTTACAAGGCGGATGAAAATTTTCAGCTTCTTCGGCCGATATCTGGCTATGTTATTTGTGGGTATGCAAGGCAGTGAGTTGGCAGCCGGTACGCAAAGTGATGGTTAGAGACGAGAGGCGTTTGATAAACGACCTGACACGGCTGATGCGAGCAGTCTACTTCGCTAACGATATTCCCGCATTGAGCGTTCAAATCATAAGATTAATTTGAGTAAACATGTTCTTATCTGAAAGTATTTTATAATAAAGAGAGAGTTATTTATAAGTAACAGGCCCCTTTACTACTACAATGTTTTCTCTAGGTCGCGCTGTTATCAACAACAATAAATACTTAATCAGCTTTAGTGTTAAAACACGAGTGATAAGCAGTGATCGGAATTGCTTGAGCATATTTAGGTACCTAAAGTTCGAATGTGGAAGTAACACAGAGTTGATAATACCTTATGTATACTAGCTTGGGGCTAGCTAAATGATGCTATGTGGATTATCCAGATTTATTTATTTATTTTTAATCCCTAGATGATGATGATGATGTTGTGTATTAAATAAAAAATTCAACAGCATCTCGAAATGACAACTAATATTGGCCATATCTTGGAAACAACGCGTGGGCCGTGCAAGAATTTCATTTCATGGCTGAAATGAAAGTTTAGGATACAATCAGTTTTGATATCTGTCAGCATTAATTATGGTCATATCTTCAAAGAAAGAGAAGAAGAAGCTTCAAAGAAAGTTGACAAAAACAACATTTTATTTCACCGTAAAAACATACACAACGACACATATTATGTTCGGATAACTTGATGAAAATTTTATTAGAAGTCTAAATGCAAAATATTGAACAATAATAATTAATAACATGAAAATAGTAAACCGACATCAAACATATGTTCATGTATCATTTAGAAATTGTCATAAAGTTACAAAAATTACTGTTTTGGGGATAAACAATAAATAGAATGAACGAATATTTAAGAAACAATGGAAACCGAGAAATAATAATAAGTAATACCCGGATTTCTAATCCTAACACCGCCAACCGTGCAGAACCGAGAACTAACTGTAACATTGTCTTTCATTCATCTGCCGGAGTTTCGTGGGCGCTATCAGAGAATGGCTGGAACTTCTCTTTGTCTGCGTTAAGGAATATCCAACTAAGACCTCTTAAGGTTATTTAACGTTTCCGATCTATGTAGAATAAGAGCCCATGTCATTTAGATGTGAGACGAACAATAAATGATTCTTAATAAGGTATTTTGTGTCAAGAAAAAAGATATTCAATTATAAATTCTTAACAGATTCAATTTTATTTTACATTTTACAACCTAAAGCTCCTAAAGTTCCAATTTAGTTTTTTTAATTTATAATTTTACCGGGATTTAAAATAAATATTCCTACTTATATGTTTTCCGTAAAGTTTTCAGAATTTATTTGTTTTAGTGACAAATAAATTTATTTTCCTTTTCATATTATCACAACATTTAGGTAGTTCTTTTATTATAGAAAGGGTAACAGTCAACCCTCTAAAGGGATGCTTTTAGTCTAGACAGTCGAGAGACTCAACCGTACCAAAATAAACGAGTTTAATTACGGATTGATTACTTTGTTTGGAACTTTGACAATGTTAATGTTAATAAGTTACGTATTTGTTTGGGGTAATTGTGCGATAATTGCGGACGATACTTATAGTAAGTACAGAAACAGAGATAATTATGTCGAGTTCGAGAACCAAAGATCACGCCCGCAAAAGATAGAGGAAAGAAGTATTGTTGTAGCTTTAAGAATTAAATGAATTCTTATTTACTTTTATTTTACGTGACTTTGTATACTAGTGATGTAATTGTGACCGGTAAGTTCATATATCTGGCCGCAGTCTCATTAGAGCTTTTCGGGATAAAACCGGACCTTCCCCTTGACACGGTCTACCTCTCTGCCAAATTTCATTAATATTCACTAAGCCGTTAAGCCGTGAAAAGGACAAACAGATAGAATTAAAAATTTAATATTAGTATGGATTTAAAATTTAATTCTAAGTAAAGCTATGTTATGCTCATTAGGAGAGGCCTATGTCCAGCAGTGGACTAATATAGGCTGATGATGATGATGACAACAGCTATGTTATTAGTTAGTACTATTGAATGACGTTTTTAGAGATCTCCGAGTATGGATACTATCATTCTGTAAAAAAATATTTAGATTTGTTTAGGCGTTATGGTATTTAGGCGTAAAAAGTAGGCAGACTGCGTAAGTTTCACATCTATCTTGTTTTTATTTGTATATGTATTTGTAGTTTTAATTTGTTTCTATTCCTTGATTAATTTTCGTTGTTAATAATAAAATAATCTTGTATTGTCTTTAATATATTTTACGCACTCTGAGGAAAATCTTTAGGCTACATTATCCCAAAACTACCTTATCGATTGTCGATCGATCGCGTCGGGTCGATAAGCGAATCCATTTTTCAATAAGCGGAAGAGGAACTAAAGTGACTAAAGGAAATAAAGGCCAATGAGTCAGACGCCAGAGTTGCTTGTTTACCACAAACAAAAGACGTGGCCTTGAAACTTTAAGTAGATATACGTATATGTAAGCCTATTTTTTTTTGGAAACCGGGCAATTGCGACATTATATTCTGCACCAAGAGTTTCTTACATTGTTGTGATATTTGCGACACGAATTGAAGATTACAATACGAATAATTCCTACATAGATGCCTTTACTGCTGTAGATATTTCTCTTTATATATGTAATTTTAGTTTATCGAAGAGTACCGAGAGAAAATACGATGTACGATGATATTTATAGAAATAGTAGGAGTTATTTTGGACTATTTGAAGGACTCATAGTACCTCGCGTCCTAAGACGTCTGACCTAATTTTAATTTCCGACTGTAAACTTACAATAATGTTATATTACAAGATTCGTAAGTTAATTCTTCGGCTATGTTCATTTAACTTGACAAATGTATGTTCAATTTAATAAAAATAGACAGGGCTTTGAAGTTGAGACTGACTTTGACTTGACTTAAAAGGGTTGGCTAAAGTGGTTGAGGCTTTCGGGCTTAGAGTTTTCTCGTGAAAAGTTCTCTGTTGCATTTTTCATTGGGCTCGATACCTATTTACTGCGAAAATCCGGCGTCTGAGAGACTCGACAAAATTGGATTGTCGATTGACGATTCACCTGCCTTCGATCCTGCATTTTGTTGTGGTATTGTGACGGTGTATTAAAAACTTTTATACGCCATTTCGGAACCAGATAGCTTCGCTCGACAAGAGTTCGATTCGGGTAGTACAAAGCTGTGTCGTCCGTGATACCTAAAATCAATGTTCGGGGTGAACTGTGATTTTAAAATAAAGTACTGTGCAAATTGTATAGTTTTGAAACATACGGACATATAACAAGGAGGCTGTATGTTCGGATGTTTAAAAGATTGGTTTTTTTAATTTATGTTCGTCGATTACGCTGCCAGTTGTGCTTCGATTTGGATGATTTTATTGTTTTATTCTCTATAGAGAAAGATACCGGAAAGTTCCTGCAAAAAATTACCCGAGAGATTAGTTCCCGTAAACCTAAAAAAAGTTTAAATATTAAGAATTTTAAAGTCGTTTTTTAGATTTTTTATCATTTCATTTTAATTAAATTACTATAGTTTTGATTTACGAAGTGTTGGAAACAACTTCGAGGATGGAAAGCTTCGAACTAACGAAAGCTTCGAACTTCGTTTATTTTGATTTAAAACCACGTAGCCAGGACTGTTTTACATTGACAACCGGTCGACTGTCAATAAACACACAGTGTGTCAATTAGTGGTTTATGTTTTACAAAAGCAATTTTGTAGCAATTTAAGCTGATGTTTTACTTTTTTAAACGATTTAAAAAGAAAGGGTTTCTATGTTAAGCTGCATAATGATTGCATCTGAAGTGAGTGAATCTTGGACTGATTTAGATGACTCTATTTGATTTGTTGTATAAACAATGATTCCAAGATGTTCCTATACCTCTAAATATTGTAGCCCCAAGGATTAGTTTAAGTCCCGGAAAACTTAAAAAAACCGTTTTTTGTTTAATTTTGAAGTAGTTTAGATTTTTCTAATTATTTAAACATTAACACATAACAAGGATTTTGAAGGCGTTTTTAGATTTTTCTAAATATTAAACATTACTGACATTATTAATTACTAATTAAAAGAAAGACAAGAAACGATGAACAGAGAAGTAGACATAGTTTAATTCAAACGAGCTGCGGTCAGTTTGCGATAAATATGCCAGATTTAATTCCAGCATAAAATTCTGAAAGTTTTATTGAAGAGCACCACTATAAGAGTTGCGTTGGCGTGGTTTTCCAATTTTAATATTTTATTACTCAATTGCAAAAGTTTAATTCAACTATCAAATGTATGCGATTTATTCTAATGTTTCTCATAAAAATCTTGAGTTATTTTCACCGGTTTTGTACGAGGGTATTATGTATTTAAATCTATTTGTGCTATGATGCAATAACCACCGTTGCTCCGATTAGATCAATGACGTTGATATTGTCGAGTTACGTAAAATAAACCGCCAATTTTATTGTCTGCGAACTGTTCTACCGACTTGTTGTTTTCTTTAGATCCGCAATATTCTAATATTCTACCCTGTAGAAGCGAGGGGAAGGCATAAAGAGTGCGACGCCCTTGGATGATGTCTGCCTGCAACATCTCGCTGTTGATTCCAATTCCGATTTGTAGATTATATTTGAGATTGAATTGGAACAATTACTAAGTTACTTATCCAACTTTTTGATATAGCCCTGTCGGTTTATTTCATTAGGTAGTATTTTAATGTCTAGATTTAGTTTTCTACATTGTATTTTCAGATAGAATTGGAACCATTACTAAGTTAACTTAACCACTTTTTTGATATAGCTGTCGGTTAATTTCATAAGGTTAATTTAATGTCTGGATTAATATTTTACAATTTAAAATGAACAAACATTTATTTGAAAGAGTAGACGCGTCATTTTGTTTTATCTACCGAACGAAAATGATTTCGTGGTTCTTGGAAAAGTGCCGTGCTTTCCAAGTAGCGTTCTGTTGTAATTTTTATTGTGTTATGTTTCATTTGATTGTTTGTGAGAAAATGTACGTAATTTTAATTTATCAATATTATATTATTTAAGGAATATTTTATCAATTTTGTTTTTATAATTCGCCAATATAATGGAACTCGCAGCGCAAGAGATAGTCGCTGTTTACCACTTTATTTATATTTTGAAGAAGTAAATTTAAATTGAAGTGAAGTGTAATTGTTCGATCGCGTACGTACGTACATACCGTAAGAAGCGTGGCAGTGTCGACTTCCCTGAGCGCTCTGGTGGCGGCTGCGTGTCTCCGGGACCTAAAGGAAGGGATGTATTGGTGGACTCACCGTTGTAGAGCAGCGTGGGTTCGGGGTCCCGGGGCGGAGGGCCAGGCGCGGTGGCGGCAGGCGCAGGGCTTCGGCCGCGCCCTTCGCCGACCACGTCGATCTCCTCGTCGGTTTCGTCCCCCAGGTATGCTGCCGGAACCGTCTTCCACTTTTTAGCCATGAGGCAGCGCGGCATGGCGGCGCCCGCATCGGCCTCAGCCCGGCCGCATCAGCAAGAGACAGACGAACAGAGAAAAGGAGAAAAAAGAGAAAGAGCGGCGCCCCGGGCGAGCGGCGGTGCGGGCGGACTCGCACGCGTTCTCTTGCGGTGTGAGGACACGATGACTCCCCTCGCTTTTAAATGAGGGGCGCGGAGGGCGGGGGCCGCTCGCTGCTACCCCGATCGATGAGGGTGGTGGGTGGCTCCCCTGCCTCCCCGTCAAACTTTGTTCGCACCGTGCCAACTTATGCCGACACTTGAAGGAGCTCGCGAACGCACACGATCAACCAGTGGATGCGGACCCGCCTCGCACGCACGCGACGCGCCTCAATCACACCATGTCTATAAATACAATCACTTTGCTATTGCGCACTTTATTTTATTGGAAATAAATCTGGTAACAAAAGTTTTTTAAGTAACTTTGTAGAAGGAAAAAGTTGCTACAAACTAGCCAGAAAATGTTTTTTTGTGATTTAATCAAAAACCATGATTTAGTTTTAGATTTTGAAACTTCGATGGTAAAATAAAATTCGTAGAAAGCTTAAAAAATCATTACAATTTTTTCTGATGGAAAAAAAAATGAAGGTCTTTTTCGGCTTACACTTTTTCGGCATGACCAACAACGGTCATTGAACCATCCCGAATCTTAAAATTGTTGCAGCTATACCAACAAAAAAGTTCTTTAACATAATTTCCAATCACTACGTATTATAAAACAAAGACGCTTTTTCTGTCCCTATATCCTTATGTCCCTTTGACTGCTTAAATCTTTAAAACTACGCAACGGATTTTAATGCGGTTTTTTTTAATAGATGGAGGAATTCAAGAGGAAGGTTAATACGTATAATAACCGTGCAAAGCCGGGGCGGGTCGCTAGTTTGTAATAAAAAAATCTGAAAATTAGAACACTGGAAAACATACCTCCATCACTCAGCACAAAATATTTTGACAAAATGATGAATGAACAATTTTAGTTGTTCTTGGGAAATAAAGCAATTATGAAATTTAAGCATAAGCACCTAAAATAAAAGTTGGGAAAGTAAACTTTCAATTTTATATAAATACCCATTGAACATTCCGTCGAAAAGCTCTCTTTGAGGCGCCCGACTAGCAAATCAGCTCACTGGCTGCACTTAATAAGTGAATTTATTGAAACAAATTCGCAGCTCTTTCGATTTTCTTTTTTAATTGAGATGCAATACTTATAAAATCATATTTTACAAGTCCCATATGAAGAAAATATATTGGATTTTATTTATGCATATTGGTACACTAATAAATAGAGTAATTAAATCACAGGTAGTATTTACAAATATAACAGTTAAATATGAGTCAGTAGTCAGGTCGTCTCGCATATCGTCTATATTGCGACGCTGTCTGGATGTCTGGATGTCCCACTCAGATGGACTACACCATCAGAATGTCACCGCCGAATCGTAGAATCAGAGCGTTTGTAGAATGGCTAAGCCGATTGCATTACGGCGCTATTCAGTTAATTGCCTAGGCGGTTGAAATATTCACTTTATCAACAACATTTGTTACTTTTTTATTTGACGACCGATGTGGCGCGGTGGGCGAAGGTCCGCCTGCGACGCAGGAGGTTGCGGGTTCGATTCCCGCCTCGGAACAAATTTGTGCATGATCTGCAGAAATTTGTTTCGTTGGTCTGGGTGTTTAATATGTATATAATAAAAATATCTATCTATGTAATATATTGTATTAAGTATATCATTCATCTAGTACCCATAACACAAGCTCTGCTTAGCTTGGGGCTAGATGATGCCGTGTGGACGGTCCGGAAAAAAAAAAAAAAATTATAAACTGACAAGAAGTACTTTGATAGTTTTGTTGTTAATATAATTAAGTAAGAGCGAAACCTAATACTAGTAGTCTTTATACTTATAGGAGGCTTCAATTTATTTTATAACATCTAACTATATTGTGAACGAAATAAAGTAGGTAGGTATGTTTGATTTAATTTCAAGAAGTGAATTTTCCGCAAGTTTTCCCAACAATTCCTCAAGTGTTGATGTAAAGTTTCCCTTTTTCTATTGTGAAAAGTTTTGTGAAAGTTGGAATTTTCATGAGAGTTGTGCTTTTGAGGTAAATTTGCTTAGTAGTTAAGGATTATTGCAGATAATTTTAATGTTGAGGTTAACTAAGAAAGTATCTAATTTATTCACAAAAATTAACAATAAAATTGAAAACTTAAGTTACGAAAATTACAATCAAGGAATAGAAAAAATTAAAACAAATAAGTTAGCATAATTGTAATAATTGACCTAACTGCAGACGGTTGCAAACAGTCTAAAGGTTGCTCAACTGATCCATACCAGTCGGAAGTGTCCCCAATAAAATAGCATTTACAATTGACCCAGTTGAGCTAATTGCAAACTAATGCAAGCAATCTACTGTTAAAGCTCGTGGTTTGACGAACTAATTACGCATATAACGGATTAACTATGAACCATATTTGTGTTCGGAGAACACCAACAATTCAGCCCTAAACAAGAAACTGCTTCGGGATGCACTCTGCTCGAGTTAATATATAACTAACTAATTATTTTTTGTAAATGCGTTTATTAGTATGTTGGCCACCATATAACACGTAGTTATTTTTTGCCTTAACGACTTCAATGATTTACAATTAGAAACTGAGGCATAAGATAATAAAAATGGACATGCAATGGAAAATTAATAAATGGCGCTAGTTTCATTCAACTTGTACACTCGGGTTTCCTGCGATATATTTTTGTTGTATTCATACTCATCCGTACTTTCACCTCACACTTTTTTCTACCTTTTTAACAAACTCACTGATCGAACAAACAAACTTCCAATAGTCGAACTGACAACTGATAATTATTTATATAAAAAAAGATAATATAAAATTGAGTTAACAATGCTCGTAATCTGGTCATTATTCACACAATCGTCTTTCACCTCCGGCTAACCTGACCGAGACCTTGCTCGAATAGAGGCGGGCAAGTAAACGGTGAGTTTTCTTTTTCCATCAGCAATTTCCAATATTGTCGAGTATTGTTTCGAATAAAGTCAGATTCAAAAAGGTTTTATTCATAAAGGCAGCGTGGGATCTGACATAAGCGTGGCCGGCGCGGCGTTGATAACTTTTGCCAGTTTCCATATAAATGCAACAAAATTGAATTTTCATTTCTTTGTAATAAAATTGTGAAAATTATTATTTTGATCAAATTACTTGCATTGAGTTGGTAAACCACTGTGCAAAATAGATAATCTCGATTTAACTTATTTATGGCTTTTCCAATTAATATTTTATGGCAATATAAATAATGAAATGATGCAACATAACAATATAAATGTGTAACATTCTAGATTTATGGAAATATATAGGTAATATCATATTTTGTGCGTACTTCTGGCTAAAATCTGGAACGGTCTAAATATCATTATTTTTGTTTTTGATTGGTCATTGATTTTGTTGTTCGAAGTTTTAAGTAGATAATAAAATTTTATAACATTTTTGTTCTATTTTAAAAGTTTACATAATTTAAGTTTTAGTAGAGTTTCCGTATTGAACTTAAAAGTACTGCGTGGAAAGGGTTGATAATCTGGAGAGATCAACCAGTAGAACCCTTGGAACGAAGTTTTGTTCTTAATCTGGTATTCTTAGTCCTTGAAGGAACCTCTATGCAATATTCAGTATCGTAGCTCTTGAAGTTTATTAGATTTTGTGATGATACAGTGGCTTACCTAACTTTGAAACCGCAAACGAGTGACAGATCGATGATTAGGTATTTTTCTGTCCCTATATCCCTATGTCCCTTTGACTGCTTAAATCTTTAAAACTTCGCAACAGATTTTGAAGCGGTTTTTTTAACTAGTTAGACTGATTCAAGAGGAAGGTTTATACGTATAATAAAACCGTGCGAAGCCGGGGCGGTTCGCTATTTTATAATAAAGATAAAGAAAATGTTACTGCAAAATTTGGTATAAAAAAACCTTCAAAGTTCAATTATGCTTTACTACTTATAAACAAATAATAAAGGACAATCCACACAGCATCATCTAGCCCCAAGCTAAGCAGGGCTTCTGTTATGGGTACTAGATAACTTAAATCTTAATATGGAATAGCGTCTACAAAATCCATAGCTTGTGTCCAAAGGTTCCAGCATGACTATACATCTTTTCTTGTGTCCATAATTGACATTTCCGTTGTTCTACTGTGTTAGCTGCTTGGTGAGTGTACCTATTATCCATGGCTTAAAGTACCTAATGGTAATATTCTCGTACACTACATTGAAAGTGTCACGAACTTATACTAAATTATAAAACTAGCAAGACATCTCAATTTTAGTGCTATACTGAGACATTGTGAAATACTCAATCTAGTTCTAAACTATTTGCTAAACTAACCCTAACAGCTGTGATCACATCTCGCAGTGTAGATTTTACTCATTTCAAAGTTCTAACGATGCTAATATTTGACGAGAGACGCGGATACGCGACAAGTATCACGATATTGGCTCTGAGCTAATTATTAAACTCAGAATAAAAAACAAAATTGCTATCCATTTGAACAAAAAATTAAGACTTTTTTAGCCATCATAGTTGGTGTATGTTTTAAATTAAAGTTTTTGCAGTTTTTTAAAACGGTACAGAAAGTAAATTTTATTTTCTTTATCAATACAACACAGTTTCAGTGTTTTATTTTAAAATCACTAATTATAAATCATCACCAGATTAAATAAACCGTATAATTCTTAGTTTTGGTGCCGTTCATTTAGGTAGCTTAGTGAAATTTAACCTGATTTACCTCCGAGAATTTACAAGTAGCATACGATAGTGCAAAAATTTAATTGGATCACATTACTAGTACTAAGTATGGGTATTGATTGCCCTATAATTTTATTTTTACCTCTATTTGATTGTACATATTGATAGCATATATATATTGATACCGCGACTCGGTAAACGTAGCGTAGGACGCCCTCCGGCCAGGTGGGATGACGATCTGCGAAAGACTGCTGGCAGATGCTGGATGCGTCAAGCTGAAGACAGGGCGCTATGGCGCTCATTAGGGGAGGCCTATGTCCAGCAGTGGACTAATATAGGTTGATGATGAGGATGATGATGATTGATAGCATTGACACTAGGATTCAAGTGTATCGGTTTTGTTTTGCGTCACAGTAGACATTTGTCACCATCATCAATCACCGACTACAAAAATTGAACTCAACAATTCCCTTGTGCGTAGTGGATTGGAGTATGGAAGTGTTCCTTTTTATGAAATTCCTAAAAAACGACTTGAAAGTGTAAAGAGGCGCTTTCTTTGACACTTGACATATTTATGTAATCTGGGCAAATCATTGTTGAGTTATGAAGACAGACTGGCGCTCTTTGGAATGTCTATCTTAGCTGTTTCAAAATTCAAAATTCAAAGTGCTTTAGACCTTACAGGACATTTGGACACGTCGTAAAATAAATACATGTTCGAAGACTCATGTTCGATGTAGTGTTTCTTTAGGTTAGTAAACGGTATCCTTAAAGCCCGCGTTTTATTGGGTTCACTGTCGTTGTCTCTCCTATACAAACTGCCCAGAGCTTCGAGGTTTAACCTGTTTTGTGTGGACGGGTTTAATCCAACCTAGGACATCAAACATCCGCTACTAAAGTGGTAAGGCAGTATAACCCTCTTAGTAAATCTAAACCTATACAACTATCTGCTGATATGTGCATAGGCTCAAGGCCAACTTTAAAAATGATATTTTTTTTTTAATGATTTTCTTTCATTTTTAATTGATTTAATTTATAGTGACTAATTTTATATTTAGCCGTTTTATATTTAGTACCTTATTGACATTTTTATGAAGTTTAAACTTGTTTTTAAGTTCTACGCATAAATGTTACTTGGTCATGACTATTTTTCGTATGCTGTCTTCACATATATCGTAAAAAAAATAACTGCAACCGTCTGCAGTTAGCTCAATGGTTTCAATTGTATGTACTAGTTGTTTTTTTTTCTATTCCGTGATTATAATTTTCATTGTTAATAAAGGTATTTATTGGAAAAAAACATTTAACTCAAGATAGTTTTAGTGTATGTTAATCAATAAATAAATAAATTATTTTGTTAAAAAAATCAAAAACTATTATTATGACTGTGGCGTTACTGATAATGCTATCTATAACAATCTGATAATGTTAACAAAACTATAACATAATATTATACAGGGTTGGAGGGCAATTCAAAAATTGCGTTACATGTGTGGGACGTGGGTCCCAACTGAAAGCATCGAAGTCAATTCAGATGTGCCCAAAACTAAACTAATTTGACAACACCAAACATATCACACCTTCAGTCGTAGACTGACTCAATCAAAAATTCATGTTGTTTGGGAAATGAAAAAACGTGTTTCGGTCCTTGACAGATTTATATAAATCATATTTACATAATCAATTATATAATCACTATAACTTTATGGAATAGAGAGCTATTTACAGAATTCAAAGACTTACAGGTTATTTGCTCTAAGGAACGAATAAAAAATTCTTTAAAGTATTTAAATAAGTGGGAGTAAATCGACGGTGAAAAAAATCAAAGAAAGAGTGACTACTAAAGAATCTTTAACATTTAAAATAATTAAATTTAATACAGAAATAAACTTTAAAAAGCTCGTAGTTCCGATCAAATTTAGAATAATGCTGGACAAACCACACAGCGCCATCTAGCCCCAAAGTAAGCTACTCAAAGCTTGTGTTACGGGTAATGTATTAAATATAAATGATATATTTAATACATAGATTGTATATTTTTATTACACCCAGACCAACGGAACAGATTTCTGCAGATCGTACACAAATTTGTTCCGAGGCGGGAATCGAACCCGCAACCTCCTGCGACGCAGGCGGACCTTCGCTCACCGCGCCACATCGGTAATATACAAAACCGACCTAACTTTCTTTACGTCACAAAAATTGCTCAGTTTGCAGTTGTAAAGTGACTCAAAAAAACACTTCGGTCGCTTTGCAATTGAAATTAACGTAGTAAACTTACCTCAAGTTTTAGGCTGAGGTTTAGGTCACTTTCTCATTAGTAGCGCAGCGTCTCACTCCACCACTTGTCACGCAATGCTTAAATACGTCATCGACGAAAGACGCACTCGTCATCACTACGTAGTATAAAAAAAAGTTGGATTTTATGCGGTTTTTTTTAATAGATAGAGATTCAAGAAGAAGGTTTATACGTATAATAAAACCGTGCGAATCCGGGGCGGGTCGCTAGTTAACAAATAAACACAAGATTGCGGATCTCCTTTTCCAACCTTGCTAGGCCAGTTTCTAATTTACTAGACGTAGAGATAGACGCGTTTTCTGTATACTTAACTAAACCCAACTAGCACAACAAACATGATAAGAAAAATATAGAGAGATCTAGAGCGTATAAAATTGCGCCTAAGGGTGCTAGTACTAGCTACTTTACAACCTTTACGCAACCCTACATGCCAATTTGATGAGTGAACGTTGATCGACTGAATGATCTATACATATAAAGCTTATTGCACTTCATTTCTTAGTACAAAATCAGATGTTTTATTCAATTTGTGATACGTATAATGAACTGTGACTGCAATAAAAATGGAAATATCTTTTTGATAATCTACTTTTCCCGATTTATCATGATTAACGCCAGTAAATTAAGTGGGATCATTATTTACTTATTTACATCATCGTTTCCTGGTAAATGTGTAGTGTTTTTAATGCATTGATGATGATTTTCACTAAAAAATGTAAATAAAAACAGTCAAGTACGTTTCGAACAAAACGTATCCCTGTGCACTATTTGACATTCCTAATCGCGACGCCGCCGCGCGATTGGAGCACGATTTGAAATTTCAAATAAACGCGTTCGCTGCTAACATGCTAAGCTTCTTTATAGATTACTAGACGACGGCAACGACTTTATTTTATACTAAGTATTAGCGACCCGCCCCGGCTTCGCACGTTTTTATTATACGTATAAACTTTCCTCTTGAATCACTCTATCTATTAAAAAAAACCGCATCAACATCCGTTGCGTAGTTTTAAAGATTGAAGCAGTCAAAGGGAAATAGGGACAGAAAAAGCGACTTTGTTTTATACTATGTAGTGATTTGCAGTGTGAAACTAAGTATGTAAAAGCGAGAAAAACACTTTCGAAAGGTAATTCAATAAATCATCACAGTGAACTACGAAACGCAAAACGAGGGATTGATTATTCAATGCATTTTTTGTAATTAAATCGAAAACCTATTTTTTTTTCTTCGTTGTGTTTTAGTGAAGATGTATTTACAAGTTTTTAATATGCGCTTATTATGCGTTTTAAAAAGAATCGACGAGTATAATTAGGGATAATAGATTTTGAGGTAATGCTAACACACAATGCAAACTATTCATTCCGACACTATACGTGCCTGTTTGGAAAGATAAATAAATGATCCCACATAATTAAAATGCCAATCAATTAGCTCTCCTCAACCTTATCTCATCAATTTGTGAATACATTTCAATTTTCTATGCAATATTCCTTTCAATTTTCTAAGCTTAGAAAATGAAAACAGTATTGGTAGAAAAATAAAACTCGATGGTGCTGGTAAAACAGTTTTAAACGAGAGGCTTCACTGATAGCTGGAAATCCGGAGTGAGTTTAAAAAGTTCCGTAATAAAATATCGTACGTTTTAAATTTGATTTGATATCTTCTTTTATGTTTAAAAATGGATTTGAGTCCGAATAAACAAAATGTTAATTTTGCTCATAAATTATGAATTACAGAGTAACTATATAAAAGCATCAACAGCGGAGGCCCTAAAACAGAGAACAACGCTAATCTTGACCGAGGTTATCTTCTTGAGCTGTTAGGGGTGGACATCCTTGGTCCTTGGGGTCCCGAGGCACACTCAATTTATAAAGATCTTACCAAACTTCTCATAGAGTCCATAGTCATCGGCATTATGACTTCTAAATTAACGAATTAGCATTGCCATTCAACGTGGCAATGCTGCCAACATTCTGGGTAGTCTGGGTAGGAGTTTTTTATTAACGTAAATTCTAGTTGTAGCTTATCGTTTTTTTGTTCCAATTAGTAAACTCTATAAATAAACATTCAATTTCAAAACACACGTATTATGTATGTCACAGTTAATATAACTAGTACCTACTAATAGGTCATGATTTAGCAAGTGATTGGATTATAGTAGGTAAGTTAATTATTATAATGGAACGTCTGATCTAATCAACGGCTGGTATATATCTACGCAATAGTCATCGAGAGGCTAGTGACCGAGAACAGAAGGTATATATATCGCAAACTTTTTATTGCAACATGATTTATATACACATGATAATTGTACATTCAAGTACAACACAAATAATTAATAAATTTATTTTGGTACACTTAAACTTTCGGCGCGGACGAAAGAGCATGAAATTTTTCTTAATCACAATATAACTACGATTGATTGACTCAGAGTTGGTTATAAACTATCTAATAACAACTTAAGGTTTTACTATTCTGGGTAATACACAAAGTAACATCTGAGCCTTTATCTAGCCTAAAAAACTAAGCGAAAACTAATTTCAGAATTGATAACACATTTTTGATTATTCAGAAACTAGCTACTGCCAGCGCAGTACCTTCGCTCCTGTTGTACATAAATAAAAGTCATTATTGCTTGATGGTTACAAACAAGTTCTTAAAACTAAGGAATATACAGGTTTCCTGCAATGGCGGTCTTTAAAAACTAACAAATACAATGGGTTTCCTGCAATGTTTTTGTAAGAATTATCGTCGATGGCCATGTTTATATGGACCATATCTAAAGCTAACTAGCAGCTGACTAATAGCTAGCTGTGTTGTTATTGGGCTAGACCAGTGCCTGTGAGAGGACCAGCTGTGGTTGTTCACTAGCCCCCGAACTAGTTGGAACTGTATCTCAGGTCAATAAAAAACAAATATCTGAATAAAAATAAATTAGTCTGTTAATTGTTTCAGTGCCTCGCAAATGGTGACAAGAGAAATATATTATATAATACACCTACAAAGTGTTTCGCACTGTGAATATAATGTTATAAACTAATAATGTAGTCTTAAAGATTTCCATATCGAAAAGTTTTTATTCATGCTAATTAAGTCGCAAATTCCGAATTAATAGGTATTTTCCTTCTTATTTCCTTGCGCCCCTGTTGAGCTCTATTAGAGTATAATTAGTCTCAACAGGGGGGCGCAGGAAATAAAAGTCTGAACCGGAAATCGATTTTGAATCTGCCATGTTCCCAGCGTTGCGGAGTAGGAAGTGCCAATCAAAGGTTGTTACGTCAATTCCTTTTGACGTAAAGGTTAGGCGTAGTCATAATTGGCAAAGGATCGAATTACCAAACTATGCGATTTCGCCACACGACGGTATTAAATTGAGATATATTACTTTTTCAAGGCTAGCAGTGAAAAAGGCTGGCACTGTCTTCAAAAACGATGAGTGTTTTCTGTTTTGTAGATGTACTATGAAGTATATGCTAGTAGCATATACTTACTAAATTGAGCCTTATCATTATTACAATCTGAAGACAGACTACGCTATGACACTCATTAGGGGAGGCCATAAGATAAGTTTACAAGACCTAAATATTGAATAAGGCTTTGTAATGAAGGATTTTCTATCTAGATAGATAAAAAATACTATACTCAGCTGGACATAGATATATCCAGCTGAGTATAGGTTGATGATGAAGATGATTACAAGGTTTCAAATCAGTTTTTTATTATTTATTATTTTTATACGTAGGTAAATATTTACATAAATATTCAAGCCTATGACAGATCTTCCTTTGCTAGCTGTACGATATATCTATTTATGTCATTCATCAACTAGGAAATTTAATAATAATAATAATAATTCCGGACAGTCCACACAGCATCATCTAACCCCAAGCTAAGCAGAGCTTGTGTTATGGGTACTAGATGACTGTTATACTTAATACAATATACTATATAGATAGATATTTTTTATTATACATATTAAACACCCAGACCAACGAAACAAATTTCTGCAGATCGTGCACAAATTTGTTCCGATGCGGGAATCGAACCCGCAACCTCCTGCGTCGCAGGCGGACCTTCGCCCACCGCGCCACATCGGTCGTCGGAGGAAATTGATCGCATAGTTAGTGATAAAAAACCAGTGCAGGAGTCAGTCCTGTCAGTCGCGTCATCATCGTCTTTATTTTTTGAATTGTGTAATAAATTGGTGTGATGCTCACTAGCATTGTAAAGATCTAGATCATAGGTTATTTATACATGAAAAAATTGTACGTTTTAGGTTCGAAATTGTTCGTCTAATATAAAAAATTGTACGTGAAGTTTTCATTCAAGACTAGAATGTCGGTTTGGTACAACGCTAGGGAGCATGCTCCCTAGCGTTGTATCATATTTAGGCTTGTACCTAAAAAACTATGTATGATAGGAGAGGACTGTAATGTGTAAAAAATTGTACGAAATATGTTCATGCTGTAGACAAAAGATCGGATGCTCTACGTTGAGTTTTCAATTTTTGTTATTTTCATCCAAATAACATGAATCTAACTTCGGGCAAGCTTCACCGTCCTTTAAAACGTATATTATCAGTGTTAGTGAGACTCGAGAGTTTTGATGCCTACCAGATTTTCATCACTTTAGTAAAAATTGGCTTAACTAACTACGAAATTACAAATTGATTAATATAAACAAATTGAAACTATTTTTTTCAGTATATACAATTGAAACAATTGCGCTAACTGCAGACGATTGCAAACAGTCTAGAGGTAGCTCCACTGTTACACATATATATATATATATATGTATACCAGTCAGGAAGGATTAACATACCAATATATAGTTATATTTATTGCACCCACCCTGCTCGAAAAGGATCCCTTATGCGTCATGTAACCTTAACCGAAATTGAAATGAAATGTATGAAAATATACCAAAGAGATCCGTACAGTGAGAACTTCGATATTCAAAATAACCTCTTTGTTTCTACAGCCAAGTACAGTCAGAAATGTGAAATATGAGGTGCATAAAAGTTAAAGTTAGACATTTTGTGTAAAGTTAAAATCATTTACGAAATGTCATCAAATTCTAAAAGTTGATGAAATTCTATCCATCAACACCGTATGAGATCCGACTGCAGGATTAGCCCGCTCATCGTTTTTTGCTTCAGGCCAAATTTTTATGTTTATTTGTAAGAAGGAGAACATATATAGGTCTGCCAGGTTGCTTATCAAAATTAGGCCACCAGTATTTTAAATTAAATATTATTCATCCTTAACAGCTGGAAACCCTTATTTGCGGCCGGATTTTATAAAAAATACACATCATAACACATCGTGGATCTTTTGGTGATATGTTGATTTTTAATAATGAATCTCTTATTATTCATTTCTTTCATTTGAATTTCGCGAGAATCTGTGTCGAAGTCGAAGGCTCGGAAATAGAATTTCTGAATACCCCTGCACCCCTGATGAACAGAGGCAAGTTCGAATAACGAATAAAAAAAATCATACATTTTATTTTGATGTTTTAAATTCAATCTCATTATTCTTTTAAATTTAAGTACCTAGGTACTTACTTAATGTATATGAAAATTTGTCAAAGTTGGCTCGCACTTGATCTTCTAATGTTATGATTTTTTTGGTAAAATCATAACCTTTTTTAGACAGTAGTGCTACAGTCACTTGCTATCGGTTAGGTTTACATAACGCATATATACCCTTTTCGAGCAGGGAAGGTGAAATTTAATATTACAGTATGTTGGTATGTTTGCTTTATTATTATTAAATATCTGGTATCAAAACTCTCGAGTATCACTCACACTGATGATATGGGTGATTCTCCCAGGATGGAAAAAAACATGTCCGGCTCAAAAAATCATACAAAAAGTGTCCCTAGCCCTTTGATTTTTTTTATGATAGTAGATTAGACAAAGATAATAGGGGAAGCCTTTTTTAGTTTTTTAATAATCTTATTTTAAATAAGTAAAAATAAATAAAATCCTTGGAAATTCTGACTTCCGTGGTGCGTCCGGACCTCATGTTCCTGTGTTAATAAATTTTTATATCATTTCCTGAAAACACTAGTACTAATTTGAGAATTTTTTTTGAGCAGGCCAGCTCACTCCAGGCATACATAGTTACGGCAGGTAGGATCGCCGACCATTACCTAATCGGATTCACAGCTGATATTGGAAAACAACAACTGGCTCATGACTCACTCTTAACATTCTATAATAATAAGATGAATTCTAAAAAGCTTAATGATTGTAACTGGTCAGAATTATTACCATGTTGACTATAAATTTGTTTATGCTAATCCTATTGTTTTATTAATGATGATAATTCATGCCTTTTGTGTTCCTAATTTCGACTGCATATTTCAATGTAAAATAAACCAGCAAATTAAGAAAATTTCTAAGATTTTGTTATTTTTTTTGATTTCCGTGGATTTTGCGGGTTCATTAACATCTCAATAATATTTTTTTACAGTTTTTATGATGTTTTTTAGGATAAAAGTTTATAATAAATGCAAAATGAATAATTATAATATTTTTAATACAAAGATAAACATTATTAGTGTGATTTTTGTAAAAAGTTACTTGTATTTATTAGTAATGATTTAAAGGTGTTTTTGTAAAAACTGATTAAAACTACAAACGTCAAATAATTGGTCCTTAGCTTAATAATCTACTTACTACCGAAAACACATATTTTTATTGATAAACCAACCCTTATTTGATTTTGGTGACGTTGAACCCATATTTGACGATGACACCATATTTTTAAAATTGAATAACTCCGTAACCATAAAGCCAATAAAGTTCCCTTCACTACCAAAAAATTCAAAATTAAATCTTCATTTAGAATATACTACCATAATGTGCAATTTCAACAAAAAAAAATGTGCCGCAGAAGTCAGACAAAAAACGAGTTTTCGTAGAATCACCCATATACGTTTTAAAGGACGGTGAAGCTTACCCCAAGTTAGATTCATGTTATTTGGATGAAAATAACAAAAATTGAAAACTCAACGTAGAGCATCCGATCTTTTGTCTACAGCATGAACATATTTCGTACAATTTTTTACACATTACAGTCCTCTCCTATCATACATAGTTTTTTAGGTACAAGCCTAAATATGATACAACGCTAGGGAGCATGCTCCCTAGCGTTGTACCAAACCGACATTCTAGTCTTGAATGAAAACTTCACGTACAATTTTTTATAATAGACGAACAATTTCGAACCTAAAACGTACAATTTTTTCATTTATAAATAACCTATGATCTAGACCTTTACAATGCTAGTGAGCATCACACATAAATTGAGTATAAAAACTTGTTTCTGTAAGCTTAAAAATTTAATAGCATGTAGTTCATTCAATGTAAATGATGAAAAAAAAAATACAGGCGATTAAAATGAGCCAAAAAAGAGAGAAAACTATGTGACAGGAGAATTGAAAAGAGCACAGTTGATGAGGTAAAATAAACTGTATTAAAAGTCAACTGTAGTAAAAACCTTGTATAGTTAAGATTTGATATGTTTTTAAGTAAACTTTTTGCACTGATTTTGTAACATGACAGGCGGTTTTGAATAGCAAGAGCTTGACAGGCGTTAAAGAAGCTGCTAAGGGCGTGCAAGTAAGAGTACGACGTGCATGTGCTGTTGTGTAACTAAGTGTAACACAATAGCAGAAGTGTATATACAGGGCGTCCCACGGCCATGCCACATGGAGGGTAAGTATCATAAATATTGTAGGTGGAACATTTTACTGAAAGAAGACATTATTTGAATTTTAAAAACAATTTAAACTGCATTCATAGATATTTAAATAATTACATGGTTGAACCGGGAATCGAACCCGTTACACGATAATAATAATTATTCTGTAGCTTTATCATACCGATCGAAAGGGTTCATCATAAGGATTATTTTTTGTGAAAAACAAAGTGGTCAGAAATAAAAGATATCTACAATATTTAAGATACTTTCCCTCCATATGGCATGGCCGTGGGACGCCCTGTATAATACTTTATTAATATAAATAATAAATATGAACATGTCGTAATTAGAGGGAAAATAGGATCATCTTCATGGTCATCTCCTTAGATCATCTCCATACAACCGGATCACCCAGCATCAATGTGGTTTTGTCAGGAAAGCGCACTCAAGGTGTTATCCGGTACACCAATCTTTACTGGACTAATGCAGTGCACGAGCGTATGCAATAACAAAGCGTAGCTACGATAAATATTGCGATTCTGATCAGAATAATAATTTAGGAAATCAAAGAGATATTCACTGTCATATTGCAACCAAAGTAATTAATTTTCTTTTATGACATTTGTCCATCAACAGTCTGTTGTCCTTGAATCACATGTTCTATGGCCTGGCCGCCTATAGAGCAAAGAGACCGAATACATATCAAGAAGTTATCATTACTCTTGACTATGAAATGCATGGTATCAAAACGAAGGCTCGCTAGTATGAAATAGAATGAGGTCTGGAAACGCAGCGATCTGCGACAAACATATAAGTAATTAGACGGGGGTGATTCGTGAAATTGGAGTTTCTCCTAGTATAAACAGGCCGATAATACGATTGGCAGTGTTCTTCCGTTACTGTTCTGGCTACAGTTTGTAAGATGAGCCTAAACAAAGGTGGTATGCAAATGTTACAGAATTCTGATCACTACGAGCTTTTACCAAATGTTCTGTGGTTGTACATAGGATTGTTTACGTATTATATAAAAAAAACTCTGTTTTCTTTAAAAGCCTTTTATTTCCTTACCAAAATAATTAATTAATTTCCTCTCTCTATACGTAAATTTTCTTAAAAATTAACTAATAGCAGTACAAAATTCTCGACTAAACTATGACATATTTTCTTAGTACTGATATTCTATACAATCTTCTATATAAGTAATTATTAGTGATTAGTTTATAAATAATCTTGTTGTGTAAGTTGTACCTTCTATGTAAATGTATCTATGTTATCTCTAAGTATGTTTAAATTATAAGTAGTTTATAGAAAAACTCTTTTGCAAAATTATATGCACTACCAACTCTAAAATATAATTATATCTATTGTTTGTAATAAGGTTGCCTGGAATAAATTGCTTTCAGCAATAAGGCCGCCTGTTGTACCGTTTTATTTTTTATACTAGTGACACGCCCCGGTTTCGCAAGGTTATTATACGTAAAAACCTTCCTCTTGAATCACTCTATCTATTAAAAAAAACCGCATCAAAATCCGTTGCGTAGTTTTAAAGATTTAAGCATTCAAACGGATATAGGGACAAAGGGACAGAAAAAGCGACTTTGTTTTATACTATGTAGTGAAGATTAGATATAAGTTAATTCATAAAAGAATTTATTGTACTATTATAACATAATTAGATCACATAGCTCACTAGTATATACAATTATAACAAACTCTTAAAAATCTAAGCCGTCACCAGAAGGCAAAGTACCCAGAATGCTGGCAGCATTGCCACTTTGAATGACAATGCTAATTCGTTGACCAAAATAGAAGCCAGCATTCTTATCTCCTGTGGACTCTATGAGAAGTTTCGTAAGATCTTTAAAAATTGTGTGTGCCCCAGGACCCCAAGGACCAAGGGTTTCCACCCTTGTTACCTAATTTAAGTATTGTTTTATATTTCAAAAGGTACAATAAAGTGTTCATTCATTCATTCATTCCTATTTTTTGTACAGTTAAAACAAATATTGTGTTATGTGTAACAATCAAGTTTTAAATTTAAATTAAAAAATTTAATGACATCGCAATCAATTTCGATTTTGTCAGAACTTGAACCCGCGAACCTCCCTCGGAATGCCTGCCAACTGCACAATACCAAACTTTTACAAAATGATATGTAGGCAACGTACATACCATTTTGTTGTTCAATGGTACAATAATGTGTTCATTCATTCATTCATTCCTATTTTTTGTACAGTAAAACAAATATTGTGATAAGTGTAATAAACAATCAAGTTTTAAATTTAAATTAAAAAATTTAATGACATCGCAAACAATTTCGATTTTGTCAGAACTTGAACCCGCGAACCTCCCTCGGAATGCCTGCCAACTGCACAATACCAAACTTTTACAAAATGGTATGTAGGCAACGTACATACCATTTTGTTGTTTCACCTAAGCACAAAAAAACTGTCAACTTGCATACTCAATTACTCATCAGAAAGAGTTTTTCTACGACCTTTTGCAGCTTTGGATCTCTGTATCACGCAGTTCACTACCTCGGGCGTATCAGTATTGTTATCCAGACCGGAAACAGTCTCGGCGCAACATAAATTGAAAAGGTGGATGCTCTCTTTGTAGCTTGGTTACGTTGGATTTGACAGAAGCTATATGTTAAAAAAATTCTCTTTTAGAGGCTTGACTATTCGAATAATTTCAAGTACACTACCAGTATTTTTATCCGTCTAGGTACAGCACTAGTTCTTTAGATGAAAAAATGATAAGGCGCAAACAGCAGGTAGCTACAGATGCCTCAAAAAATAGCTTAAGTATGATAGGTTTAACAATCTGAACGTGTGAATTTTGGAAATTCCTTTGAATAACGTAATTATATGATAAAACTAGCGACCCGCCCCAGCTTCGCACGGTTTTATTATAAGTATATAAACCTTCCTCTTGAATCACTTTATCTATTAAAAAAACCGCATCAAAATCCGTTGCGTAGTTTTAAAGATTTAAGCATTCAAAGGGACATAAAGACATAGGGACAGAAAAAGCGACTTTGTTTTATACTATGTAGTGATAAGTGATGGCGCTAGTTTAGCTCCTGTTTGCGCCTCAAGCCCTTGGTCCCATCAGAAGTTTAATATATCCTTATATCGTATTTAGACGAAGATAGAACAGCTTGGCATAGTGCTTGCCCGATGCTGCTCCTCCAAAATCACTTTCGTCCGAACGGCAATGTCCGAACGGGCCTTTGTGTGAGTTGACACGGAAATGTTTGTTACAAACGTGCTCCAGCTCGGCAGATCGTGCCCGTTCTGCCAATGTCTCGGGGACGCTTCCGACTGGTGAATCCAACTGATGAATCAGCTGACTTTACTGTTTGCAACCGCCTGCAGTTAGCTCAATTGTTTCTACTTTTAATACTACCGAAAGTTTGTAAGTATGGATGGATGGAAGTTTGTTACACTTTCACGCAAAAACTATGGAACGGATATGGATGAAATTTGGCACGGAGATAGATTATAGTCTGGAATAACACATAGGCTATATTTTATCACGGAATTCCCATGGGAACGGCAATTACGTGAAACCGCGAGGTGCTGCTAGTACTATAGTCGTTTTTATATGTTTTTATTACTTGATTGTATTTTATGTTAATAATTTAATTACAAGCAAGGAATAGAAAAATTACAACTAGTATTTACAATTGAAACCATTGAGCTAACTGCAGACGGTTGCAAACAGTTGATCCATGTCAATACCAGTCGTCGCGTCCCCAAGACACTGGCTGCATTACCACGCTGTATGGCAATGCTGATGCGCTAGTATAATTTAATAGGTAACACAAATACATCAGATTTTATTTATATAACTAATCAATATAAATTATAATTTTCGGTTAAATGATAAACAGTAGCATTTTGCTGTGAATCCATCTACTGATGTATGTAGATAATCCTATGATAATTTATTTATTTATTGAAATTCAGTAGTTATGCCGCAAAAGGCAAAAGCACATCAAAAAATTACTAGTTGACAAAAATCTGATGAAGATAAATATACAAAAAGATAAGAAAAAGGATTACAAATAGGTAAGTTTACATATTATTTCATTTAAAAGTAAGCTAGGATCTTAAACATAAGTAGGTAAATATGACGAAATAAATACTTAAGCCCTCGTCGTAAGTAATAAAATCCATCACATTTTTACGTTACCAAAAATCCTGCAACTCTGAGTACAAAATTCAAAGACAAATAAATTATTCTGTATTTTCATCGACATTTTGCGCATTGCGGAGCTAACGATGGCCCATCCTTATCTGTTGATTATGTAAACGATTTGCCTGTTTAGACTGATCAAATAACATTAGGTGTGGACGGGATAAAATTCACACCTTGATTAATTCATAATAGATACGTATACTGATTCATCTGTGGTACCTGTTTTTTTCTACACAAGGCCGCCCCGGCCTTGCACGGATGTATTATACATACCTTGCTCCTAAATCACTCTTATCTATTTAAAAAAATCCGCATCAAAATTAGTTGCGTAGTTTTAAAGATATAGGACATAGGGACAGACAGACAGATAGCGGCAGGCTAATTTATTGTATACCATTTGTATACTATCAAATACTATGTAGTTCTGAGGTCTGAAGATTGAAGTTAAAATTTATTCTCAGTGCCTTAAATTCTATCCCGATTACATAATTTTCATACCTATATATTAGTGTGAATGGTCTCCACGAGCATGGTCGATTGGACGACCGATGTGGCGCGGTGGGTGAAGGTCCGCCTGCGACGCAGGAGGTTTCGATTCCCGGCTTGAGACAAATGTTTGTACGATATTAGAGTATGTAGATACACAATGACGTAGGGACAGAGAAAGCGACTTTATTTTATACTATGTAGTGATTATTGATTTAAACTTTTGTCTTTTGGTAGTTACAATCTGTTACAATATACTGGTCTTTGTCGTGTTTGTGGTAACTACCATTTTGTGAGGCACCAATAGCTAATAGCTTTGTAATTGCCAGGTGGACTGCAGAGCGCACCGCGCTTTTGCGGTTGAAGCGTTTTGCAAACAATAATTCTATCAATGAAAAGGGTTGTGGTTAGCTCGGGGTTGTGTGGTAGGTGTAACTGGTTGAACCCCGAACTGCCCTTTGTTAGTGGTATGGTAGGTGGTCAAGGAAAGTCACTGGTATGGTTTGGTATGGACTGTATTCACTTGACACACTATTATATATATAAACTATTGTAGTCATGGTAAGAATGGTTATAATGGTATTGAACCCGCGACGATGGCGGTCGATCGCGAACTGAGTATATTTGGGTAATCGCGAGCAAATACGCATTCAATGCAAGCGCAGCTAAAATGCATATTTGCTGCGTGGTCGGTTTACCCGAACATACTCCCGACGACAAGATGAGGATGCTGTGGTTTGGTGAGTGATGGTGATACAATAATACCTACATCTGAAACATGTTATCGAATATAATAAAGATTGTACAAGTGGTAGATATAAAAGCAAAATAATAAAAGCACATTGGTTCTTATTCTGATAAATGTTACGAAACATAGAATATTTAAAAGTTAACTGGTCAAATATTTAAACTGTTAAAATGATGATCTAGTATGGTATAAACTGTAAATGGACTAAAAGCAAAGGTTGTCTCTTCCTAAACCGATTTCACTTTCCTTATCTAAATGATTAAGCACTGAGCGAGCACCACTAAGGCCACTGCGTGCCTATTACTTCACTAACACTTATCACTTCATCTGATGGTGGTGGTGCACTGGTAGGCCTCGGCAGCGCGGAAGTTTTAGAGTACTCCTGTTGACGGTAACTTCCGCGTCGACGCCGAGGTCTGGAAGGCGGCGGGGTCGCCGACTCGGCGTCCTGCGTTCGGCGACTCACGCCGCGGCGTTCCGCTGCAGGTACCCGCCGGCAGCAACGTCCGTTGGATGTTATGGTATGGCATATGGTTTTACTTCCTCCATTTCTTAGTTACTATTCGTTAATTTATCAATGGACTCTCCTAAACTCGTAAAGGATGAGTTTAGGCTCCCTTCTTAATACGTAACTGAAATGTTTGCGCAGGCACCATCTTGGTATTTATTTGTTGGTACAGACAGTAATTTAAATAAAAGGTAGCTTTCTCTAGCTATGATTGAATATACCTTTTGTCATTAAGACGTATTGTTTTGGTACTTTGGTAGGCCTAGTCTTGATTTTCAGGTTTAACATCCTGAAACTCGCTTTGGGCTCGTTGTAGAATACTCTTACAAAGGGTTGGTTTTGAATGGTAGCGCATAGGTAGGTAGGCATACCTTATATTTTGGTCTGACTCTTCTTCGAATTGATTCATTCGTGCTCTCGCTTGCGACATAACATACGCTTTTATTATTCGAATGCACTAAGTCATGTAAATGAACTAGGTCGTCATAAAATGCATTGTGTTGTTTTGGTTGTCAGCAATTTAGCGTAGGTATAACTCGTGTAACCCGAGGTGAGGTTGATGAACTGGTTTCTTATGAGGTATTTCTTTTGTGTTGCAACTATTTTATTAGGTAAATAAGTAAATGATCTGTTTTTATGTTAGTTATGTTTGATGAATTTAGTTCAAAGATAATAATGCTGGATTCGTCTATGAACGTATTTTTCTGTTCTAGGTTGGTTTGTCGGATCCTTTTCTGAATACCTAATTATACAATCGCCCTTATGGTGCAGAACGACATTGCAATGGTGATGGAGTTTCACAGTGCCACGGAGTAGCCATCCTAGCAGCGTCTGCCTAGCGATTGGTAGCTCGCCAGACTCTGCCCTTAAGATTCCTCCTAACAAATTCTTGCTGAATAAACCGCAAACCGCAGCCCCAAACAGCAACTCGACTTGCTGGTGTTCCCCGTTGTAGCCCAGGATCTCCCTACTGGTCGACGGGTGCCTGGCTGAGGAGTGCTAGATCGAGTTGAAGTAGGTACTACTACTGGTTGGTTTGCCTCAGCTTCTGGTATACGTAGGCTACTTGGTTGATGGTTTTCTCTGTTCTAACTAGCAATGGTTTTCTAGATAAAACTTTTAGCAGTCTGATCATTAAGGTATGCTGACCAGCTAAAAAGTCAAAATGGTTCGATCTGACCTTATTTTCTGCAACCTGCGTCTGTCCTCAATAATCACTGCAATCCAATTGTTTCACTGTAGTCACTTGGTAGCTGGAGCTGGTAGATTTTGCCGAAGGACCATGAAAAGGTTAATGGTTTATTCGGGGTCATGTGGTAGATGTTAATGTTGGACCCCAAACGGCCCTTTCATGGTTGGTATTTTGAAGGTGGTCAAGGAAAGTCACTGGTTTGGTATGGTACGGACTATATTCCCTTGACACACATGTTTATGGTTATTTAGGCTATTGCCGCCAACTTATGATAGGAATGGTATGAAATGGTTGGAATGGTTTGGTTTGAACCCGCGACGTTGGCGGTCGATCGCGGACTGAGTATATTTGGGTAATCGCGAGCAAATACGCATTCAATGCAAGCGCAGCTAAAATGCATATTTGCTGCGTGGTCGGTTTACCCGAACAATCAAAATGGCGAGGCGTCGCACGTCGGTTTATTCTAACTTTGATATCTGACTTTTGAAGGATAGCCCTTCAAAACACTTCCTTTAGGTGCTGTTTACGCCTTAGGGCTCCCACACAAAACTGCGATGCGATGCGATGCGATGCGATGTCACAAGAACTTGAGATGCGAATTTCTGCGATACAATTTTGTGCGGAAAACCGTTTGGTAGGGTAACCATACCTTCAAGTTTAGTCAGCCGTATTGGACGTGTTTTTAGGAAGCGTCAGATGGATCGCAAAAAGATTATTGCACTGCTGTTATTTTTAAATAGATATTAAAAAAGGAAGATTCTGGGTTCATCCATTTATTATGATTATGAACTCTGATGGGAACTATTTTACTCGAAAGTACTATGGGTTGAGAACAGAACAAGATAATTTTTTTTACAACACGAAGAAGGCGGCTCAGGCGCCGCGCTTCTTTCTCTAAAGTTGTCTCAGAGCGGACTAAAAGGGAAGTCACCAAGTATGACGTGATATGGCAGGAATGCGCGATGCGAATGAGATCGGACGTTATGGTGCGAGTTCGCAGATATTTGCGATGCGATGCGAGTTCGCAGTTTTGTGTGGGAGCCCTAATAGAGGCGTGTCTACCTACAGACGTTTACAGAAACTGGATCTGTCAAAAATAAACCTCAGCCTGGATCTTCAATGAACATGTCATCATCATCATCATCAACCTATACTGGTCCACAGCTAGACATAGGCTTCCTCTAATGAGCGCGATAGCGCTGTTTCAGCTTGCCGAATCCAGCATCTGCCATCAGTCTTCCGCAGATTGCCATGCCACCTGGCCGGAGGGCGTCCTACACTACATTTGCCGAGTTGCTCGGTTTCCACTCAAGAACACGTTTACCCTAACGGTTGTCGGTTCTTAACGACTGTAAAAGGCCAAATAAATGATTTTTCTTTCATTCTTTCTCGATATGGCCGGCCCACTGCCACTTGAGCTTCCTAATTCTTTGAGCCATGTCAATAACTGGCCTATGTCCAGCAGTGGACTAATATAGGTCGATGATGATGATGATGTCAATAACTTTGGTTCTCTGTCGGATGTATTCATTATAAAATCCTATATCGAAACTCTGAGCATAGCTCTTTCCATAGCTCGCTGAGCGACTTTGAACTGGTGGACCAGCCCATAACTATGTAGTTCCTCTCAACTATCTATCCTCTACAATAAGATCCATCAGCCAAGCTTTTCTTTTAGTTATCAGAAGCCTTACATTTTGGCTAAAATTATCAGCTGTATTTTGAATAGATTGATGCGTGGAATGACGAGCAAAGCTCAATGAAACACGGTTTGTTGACTGATATTTTTCTGTATTTGGAAAATTTTACTAATTTATTACAACACTAACTTTAAAAGCATAAAGATAAACACTATTGCCCGCCTCTTTGATTTGAAGCTAGGTTAGAACTTTAGGGGTAAAGGTTTATAATCAAAGTATCCCTTAATAGTTCAGAGCTTGTTCTATCAATTGGGTTCAACAATTCTGAGAAATTAACTACCCAGAACTAACTTTTCAATTGGTAACAATATTTGGTTTGTCCACAAGTAAAAAGATTATATAAAAATACTGGACATTTCACACAGCAATAGCTAACCCCAAAAGCTTATGTTATGGGTACTAAAGAACTGATTATTTAAGAACTTACATAGCTATGGTTTACCAAATATAAAACAACCTTAACAAACAAATATCTGGTGATCGTAGTAATCGTAGTATTCCAGATGTGGTTATCGAACTTGCATGCCACTGCATCGAAGGCGGACCTATTCCCGATTCGCCACAGAGGGTGTCAAGATGGTTATTGTATAATTTAATCTTAATTACTGACAATCTAAGCCATCCTTATATTGGATATTATTCCTCACGTTGCTTATCAAATTATCTATTTTAAATAAATAAACTTAAAGGTACCATCTTGTGCATAAAATAAGCCACTCCTGGAAAATTGACATCAAATTGGTTTTGACAAACTAACCACAATATCATAATAGTACATAATAGTATAGTTGTATTAACAAAATAGTGAAGTATTTTTTTTGCTTGCTAAGAGTATTATTCGGAGATACAAATTAGAAAGTAAGTACCAATTCTGGATTTTCTAGGCAAATCATTTTTTTGTTTTTTTTTTTCATTATTTCGGTGGAAATTCGTTTTTAACATTTTAAAAGGGACAAAGCATTATTTAAATAGTCAAATAAGAAAAGATAATGCTTGAACCTATTTTTTACACAAAAACCTATTTTTATCTATAAAAACTAATATAATTAATAAAAATACTAATAAGTTTTTTATTAATACAAACAATTAAAGATCCTAACTATACAAGTACAGTTCTAAAAGAAAGAAAAACAAAAAATCAACAAAATTCTAAATAAGTGTTTCAAGTATCTACAATACTCATTTAAACACAAAATAAAAGGCACACATTATGTGTTGTACAAAAACAATAAAATCAACATAGCGCCTAATAATTTAAAAAATAAATTGAAAATTAGAACAGTTAAGTTACTCAGCTCAGTTGTTTGAATGTAAATCATTATATTTTTAACTATTATAGTTTTAATTTGTTCCTATTCTTCAATTTAAATTTTCTTTGTCAACAAATGTACAGGGTTTGATGTATTGACTTATAATATCATAAACATGACATAATATATAAATAATTATAATCTGTAGATTATAATTATTTATAGCCTTTTTAAGCTTGATATTAAACAACTATGCATGTATGAATAATAAAGACTTAGTCTATTTATTAACCTGTTATATATAATATATATATATATAGATAAAGTACATATAGAGATTTGAAATATAGCAAAAAAGTAAAGACACAATTGGTTTGCCTGATTAGCTAGGTACATAGTATATCAATGATAAAGTATAAAACCTTTGATTAACTATTTTAAATTCTTAAACATTTAAATTTGATTTTATTAACATTGGATATAGTCATGACAACTAAAGTTTGCTACTTACATGTACGCATTCTTCTAGATATTATTACGATTAGAATACGATTGAAGAAAATATATTCATCAATTTTTTATGTTTCAGATCGTTGTTTTTTAAATTCGCCAAAGTACATTCAGATTGTTAGTCCGTAAATATATTAAAAAACTTGTAGAATTTGATGTAAATCGTTTCGATGTGATCATGTTAATATAAAAAGCATTAATGGCTTATAAATATTATTGCTTTGTTGCTTGTACCAGAGATCTCATTACATATAATGCGGTAGTATTCAAAAGTGGTTGACTTTTCTATAACTTGCCTGCTTTTAATGTTCTTTATAATTTACCCTAATTTTTCGATCTGTGTATCAAAATCCAACAAAAAAGGTTGTTTTCTAGTTACTAGTACTAATTAATTTAAACAATTTTTTTTTTCTAATTATTAAGATATCAACTCTTTATCAGTTCCAATCCAGTTAGATAAAATTTCAATTTTAAATGGAATCTCGTTCTATTTTTCTGATTGTATTTGTTTTAAGTATCATAAAAAAAATGTAGAAACAAATTGTAACTTGAATTTACAATTGAAGCAATTGAGCTAACTACACACTGTTGCAAACAATGAAGAAGTAGCTCAACTGATCCATATCAATACATATCAGAATCTACCTATTCAATAATAATTTTTAATTCTTACGATTGGGCAATTATAACATATTTACATTATTTAAATAATACGTTTTTAATTGGATTTGTGTCTACGATTAGTGCAAGAATAGTTTCGTTCTTTATTTCAATTTACGTACGAACGTAAAAAATCTAACTGTATGGTATGTCAATAGTGTTGGCTATGTTGTAGCAAATAGAAAGGTAAGGGTAGCTCGTACTATACCTGTAGGTACTATTTAGTAAGAAAAGAAGACCTCACAGCCGGCGATTTTAAATGAAATACAATGCTTTTCAACAATTTCGGGATTGCGGACAGTCCTTTATAAATGCTGTTGTATCTCGGTTATGGATTAAGTAATATTAAATATTTTTCAAAAACATGTAAAGTTAAACGAAATATTTACACGCTTATTGCTGTTTTAATAATATATTATTTCTGGACAATTCGCTCAACATCTATTAGCCCCAAGCTAAGCAGAGCTTGTTGTAAGGGTACTAAATGACTGATTTACTACATTTATATACATATATTTTAAATAAATCTAGTTAGATGAGATCGAAGTCTTTCATTGTTTAGACTACGCCTTCGGGAAGGGTGATTTTTAAATTATTATACAATGTTTAATATTTTCAATCAGTAGGATTCCCGTCCGTATCAGTTTATTATAGACAATGCATGTTCAATAAATATATTTAATCGCAAAATTAGTAAATAAGTCTCCACAATATTTTGTATGTAAGTAACTCTCAAAATTGTTGAATATTAAAAACTTTAAATATGACGTAAACTATTTTGTTACAAAAAGTTAAATAGCCTATTAGTTAACTCACCTTTCACTTATAGCGAGCTACTATACTATAACTATTTTCATTAACTTGTACATATACATATTACAAATACTTATTGCTTTTTGATCTGAAGAAATGCTTCATTTTTTTCTTATATTTCATAGGGACATTAAATGTTAAGAAATAACCCCTTAATTTATTAAATTATTTATAGTGACTAAGGTAAACATTACCTTGCGATGAAATTCACATTATAAATTATTACAATGTAATATTTTCTGTGCAGACTTTCAAACCTGAGATGTTTCGTCTATCTGTCCTAGTAATAAAGACATGAAAGTTATCTTGTTATTAAATAAAATCAGAGATGATAGTCGTCATTTGTCAATGTTATAGTGTTTGAAGAAGTAATTATTTTGAGAATATAATCAATAACACACAATCTTAGCAGAATATATCTCAAAAGTCTCAACATGCCGAAAATATAACTATTCAAATGTGCTATTAAATGTAATAGACAAATAACTAACTTGTATTTTAGTATTTCTACTGGAACCAATATTTAACTTGCTTCTAATATTTTTCGAAACATGTTTATCTACATATAAACATATTATTTCGCCTTCTTAGCTTTCTAATTTCAATTGACAAAGTCATAGTATAATTGAAGTATTTGTTAATTAGGTTTAATTTCTATAACTAAACCTAGGAAGACATTGTAATAGTAGCTGACTAGTTTTAGCAAAGTATCAATATCACCATAAGTGTTAAAGAAGACTACTTTCCTTATTTCGTATCAATGGGGAACATGCACCCGACTTAACAGAATGGCTGTTTATAAATATTTTAATGTAATATTAGCAGTGTAAAATACACCTATTAATTGGATATTTCGTGTCTTAGTGTAAAATTTTAAATTCATAAGAACGTATGTTCGATCTCCCATTTAAAGACACACAGTATTGGATGTTCGGGACCGTGACGTCATCGTAAGCTACAGGTGTAAAAGCTATAAATATTTAATACAATAACATTGTCCATGGTTTTGTACTATTCTAACAAGATTTACTGATCACCAAAGTGAACGACGAACGATAATCGGGTGAAGGTTTTGTTGTGTTTTTGTACTTCAAAACAATATTTTCTGTTTCCTTTTATGTTTTTTCTAGTCTTTTATTTATTTTGTAAAACAATGAAGAATTAAGAATGCTATATTTTTGCCGATGACGTCAGATACAAACGCGTCAAAATGTCAGCCATTCTGTAATCCAGTTTATTTTATATCACATTCATTTATTTATGTTTCTTGTTTAGGTGCTGTAAAATCGTAAAATAATAAAAAATAATGCATATTCCCTATTTTGTATAACATTATATTATTACAAAACAAAACTTATGTCACTGCACGTCACAGTACATGTAGCATGAGTTTACAAAATGGATGACGTAACCCAACGCGCAATGACAAAAATTTTCTTTTCTCGCATTATTTTGATTAGATTTTACAAAACCAATAACCTAATTATGGCATTACAATGAGATATATTTCAATTAAACCTTTTACATGAGAAGACAGATATAAGGATTATAACAGTATAAATGACTAGTCATTAAATCCAACGTTCAATATGCGATCATAAAGTCCACAAAACACAATTTATCAAAATACATTCTCTGTACAGAATACTCATACACCAAACTTTTGCCATAATTAAGTAAAAAAGAACATATTCATTATAGATATAAAATAAATACATCACTAGCTTACTAAAGTAACACTAAGTATTATAAAAACACTAGCAAAATGACTAGAGAGTATTATTAGGCATATAAAGTTTTTCACGATCAATATTTGTACTTTACTCCCTAAATGTGTTTTTCGAAGTAAAAGTACATCTCGTAAGCTATATTTATCTTTTGAATTATTACTGACATTTTAATTAAGAATCGGTATACATGGTGGCACCTTTGAAGCCAGTATGGTAAATTCTGAAACATTAAAAAAAACATACGAAGATCACTTCTTTGAACCATGTCATCGATTTAAGTAACAAGAAAAACTGCATTTATACGTTGTTTTGAAAAATAAAATAAATTAAACTTATAACGACAAACGCAGAAGTAAGATCGTTGCCTAAACGAGTTAAATTTTTTAAACTTTATTATGAATGCAATTTTTCTTGTTACTAAGATCGATGACATGGTTCCTAAGAAAGGATCTTCGTTTGTCTATTTCAGACTTTCTAATACTGACCGATCTAAATGGGCCACCGTGTATTTCCCGAGAGTCGCTGAGCGCATCTCTTATAAAGGGTCTACAAAAAGACTCACTACGCCACCTGGCTCTTACGCAGCCTTAGCCTGTACGATCTGTCCACACAGTGGTTGTAGTGCAGGTCCTTTATCTCATTAAGGGGCATCCATTAATTACGGGAAACGTTGAGAGGGACGGATCGAACCAAACCTTACCTAATTACACGAGGGGGAGAGGGTCTAGCAAAATATCACGTATCTTTTTATCTACTAATTGTACTGGTAACTGCCTAGGTATTGTATGATTATATTTCCTTACTGTGCTACAGACTTTGTACTTAGCAGTCTTAAATACTTTTCTTATATAAATCTAAGGTAATTACAGATTAAGTAATTTATATTTAATACTAACATTTTGAAAAATCAAACAGATAATGGTAAAGGGAGAAATAGAACAAAACGTTTCGATATCCGACCAAGGGGAGATGGAACTTCGAGAAATCTTCAAAATCATCTCACGTGGTTATTGGATGCCCCTTTAGGAAGACGGTTATGTGGACTGTTTTTACATTAGGTACGAAAGTTATCGATTAATAAACTGCACTAAAATGACTGAGCAAATAAGCTAAAAGGAGTCGTGATGTTTGTTTGAGAATGGCAAGTTAAAATATTTAATTATCGACGGTGCAACAGTGTACCCTAAGGAGGATAAAATTCGGTAGGGAATCGCAACATATTCAAATGGAAAAACTATCATATTTTGACAAATTCATCAGGAATGTAAACGGTTTAATACGCGCAGTGTTTCGTAACTTAGCGAGGAAAATTTTAAGGATGCAACGCGCGCGTGTAGATCCTCACTCTTCCTGATTATGATCTTAAACACAAACTAGGTTCGTGGTTAGCCCTGAGCATTTATAATGACACTGGAATGTTCTCAAGGGGTTATTTTGATACTTTGTTTTACTATTAGATATACCAAAGTACTATTTAATTAAGATATGGTCGTGTGTAAAACGCTAATCGTGTATTGTATGTAGATGCGCGAGGCGAGCGGCGGTGAATGGCCAGCAACGTTTGGTCCTTTGCCTCCGCTTTCGCTTCCCGCTAAGCGTTGCACGCTACTCGTGCGCCTAATTCACATTACGTTATTGCTCTCATTTTACCACAGCTCGACTGTTTCTATAAGTCTCTACGTATCACCGTAACTAGTTCCTATCTATGGGTGCGAGGTCGGTGGTCAGAGGGAGCGGTTTAAGGTAACTAAAGAATCCGCCTCCGCTTCCGCTGTCCACCGCACCGCACAGCACAGTCGTCCACGGTCGTGCGACGCTAACTTACCTTACCAGAACTATAAACATTCTTACGCAAAACGGTGCAGGCCCTGGCCATAAATTGACATTATTATCTATATCGCATTCCATATAACATTTGAAAAATACATACATATTTCAGCTATTCTTGGAAAGAATGATTTTGAACATTTATTTATAGGTACTTTTATTGCTTATCATTTTCACGGAGCCAACGCAGTAGCCACGCCTTCTTAAAGTGTATGTGTTTTTGCGAAATATACAAAGGTGTATAGAAGTTCATAGAGAAATCTTTCGTTGTATATTTCCGCGGCAGCCTGTACTATGCAGAGGAGCCGCCCTCACTGTCGTCCTCGCGGCAGCACGCCATCTCCTGGTGCTTGTTGAGGTAACTCTTCAGCGCGAAAGACTTGCGGCAGCGGCAGCACTCGAACATCTTGTCGATGGAATGCGTCATCATGTGAGCGCGCAGGTTGGAGCGGTCCGCGAACGCCTTGCTGCAGACGCCGCAGTTGTACGGCTTCTCTCCGGTGTGCGAGCGCTGGTGGCCCTGCAGCAGCCAGGGTCGCGAGAACTGTTTCCCGCAGACATTGCACACGTGCCCCATGCGGTGCGTCAACACGTGCATGGCCAGCGCCGGCATCGACACGTACGCCTTACCGCACTCGCCGCAGCGCTTCGCCGAGCCCGAGTCGAGGCTGCGGTGCGTCTGCTTGTGCCGCGTCAGGTTGGACGACGTGGCGTATCTTTTACCGCACTCCTTGCAATCGTATTTACCTTGTTTTTCCTTGATGGTGGTGGTGATGATGCACAAGGTGTCCTCGTCCGATTCGTCGTCCTGCTGTTCCGGCGGCGGCGGCTCCTGCTGCGGCGGCACCGGCGCGATGACCGGCACGTGAATGGGGGCGTACTGCTCCGATTCAGGTTCATTGATCTCCTCGATGGAGATGGTGGTGAGAGTGCCTTGCTCGGAGGTCGGTGGCGAGCCGTCCATGACGCACTCCACCTCCTGCTGCGGCGAGGGGTGGAACTCGAGCGGCGGCGGCGCGGGCATCATGTCCGGGTACGAGAAATAGCCGACTTGCTGATTTTCGATGGTGGTGTACTCCATCTGCCAACAATGATGCTCAGCTCAAAAATGTTTCTAATTTACATTTATATTTTTATACCCGTAGAAAATAGACTTGTGATCCCTAATAATTTGGAGTAGATTCCGTACCTGTTGTACGGGGAAAGTTTGAACGGCATGGTACATCGGCGCAGGCTGTTCATCGGTGAGGATGTAGATGGTGGTAGGCTGCAGCGTGTAGGTGTAGAGGGGTATGACGGGGTCGGGGGGGCGCAGCACGGTGAGCACGGTGGCGGGGGGCAGGGGGGGCACGCCCGCCGCCAGAGACAGCAACTCGTGCGCCGCCTCCGTGTCCGCCGCCGACCGCTCCGAAAGGGGGGCACTGCGTAGTTCCTCGTACTCCGCCGCCGATCGCTCCGAAAGGGGGGCACTGCGCAGTTCCTCATATTCCGCTACCGCTTGCCCTGATTCTGACACCAAAAATAGAGATTATTTAAAACGTGATCATAACCATTATTTGAGTTGGCTTTAAGTTGGAAAGTTGGATTTGAGGTGGCTTTAACTTGGATTTGAGTTGGCTTTAAGTTGACTTTAAGTTGGCTTCAAGTTGGATTTGAGTTGGCTTTAGGTTGGATTTGAGTTGACTTTAAGTTGCATTTGAGTTGGCTTTAGGTTGGATTTGAGTTCTCTTTAAGTAGGATTTGAGTAGGCTTTAAGTTGGAATTGAGTTGGCTTTAATTAGGATTTGAGTTGGCTTTAAGTTGGATTTGAGTTGGCTTTAAGTTGGATTTGAGTTGGCTTTAAGTTGGATTTGAGTTGGCTTTAAGTTGGATTTGAGTTGGCTTTAGGTTGGATTTGAGTTGGCTTTAAGTGGGATTTAAGTTGGCTTTAAGTTGGATTTGAGTTGGTTTTAAGTAGGATTTAAGTTGGCTTTAAGTTGGATTTGAGTTGGCTTCAAAATAGGTTATCTATGCACTAGCTGAATTCTAAACACGAAAGAAAAAAAAACATCTTTAAAAGAGAGAAAAGCATTAAAATAGACACTAGCATATAAATACGTCGTTAGTGACCGCTAATGAACAACCCTTTGTCGATTAAACTTTGATGAAGTTGGTTCAATACATCCACAATTATTAGCTTGCTTGCACTTTAATTAGCAGTGGCGAACCGCTGGATATAACTGGACTGCCTTTAGTGTGTAGCTATGTCCACAACTATTGTAACACCCACCAGTGGATGACCGAAGTGGTGCGGCAAGCGAACATATTGCGGGTTCAATTTCAGCTTTGGAACAAAATATTTGTATGTTGCAAATATCTATGTATGTCATGTAATGTGTTATGTATTTCAGTCATCTAGTACCCGTAACACAAACTTAGCTCGGGTTAGATGATGCTGGGGATGCCAGGATAACTTATTTCTTTATTCAAGTATCACCAGAGAGGCTAAAACATCACGTGATTAATGGAAGATGATTAAAAATTAATATAAGGTATTATTGCCAATAGTGGACATTTTAAGGAGCCGCCATTTTCATTGTGTATCACTACATAGTATAAAACAAAATCGCTTTTTCTGTCCCTATGTCCCTATATCCCTATGTCCCTTTGAATGCTTAAATCTTTAAAACTACGCAACGGATTTTGTGCGGTTTTTTTTAATAGATAGAATGATTTAAGAGGAAGGCTTGTACGTATAATAAAACGTGCAAAGCCGGGGCGGGTCGCTAGTTAATAATAAGAAACTAAATGTAACGGCAAATGAATTAGATAAAATCACGAGCAACATGTTCCAGTTATTGGCTGAACCCTTGTTCGGAGTATATTTACTGCCAGCAGTGTCATGCTGAATTAAATTTTTGCTTTCATTAAGAGAAGAGCTTATTGAACTATGATACGGGTACGTTTTAATGTTAAATTTAAACTGAAATTTTATTTATTTATTTAATTCGGATTGCCATCAGCTTAACTAATTACAATAGAATTTAAAATAGATACAGAAAGCTAATAATAGGCATTCACTTATAAAATCATATTATACTATATAAGTGTGAACACAACTTTTTTTTTTCGTCGACAATTGCGTACTTAATAAAGCAATAAAATTAAACTAAAAAAAAAAACTTTAAGTAATAAGTAAAAGTAAAACTAATCATGTGCAAAAGAAACTGAGAGTCATACTAAAAAATATAAATTTTCTTAGGGCGTAACAAATTTCTTTTTCATTTTAGATAAACAAAAGAATAATGTCTTGTTTATAGTTTGTACAGTACCTACTTTACCAACAATTACCTAACAAGAGATTTATTTAAGTTTATGTACCTATTTAGTTTCCGTATTTTTAAGTTGCTGGTAATAATGATCTATTCTTTATTAACAACGAAAATTACAAGCAAGGAATAGAAAAATTGCAACTAGTATTTACAATTGAAACCATTGAGCTAACTGCTTGATGTAACGGTAATGATACATCTTACCTTGGCTGAAAATGGTGGTGTTCTTTCAATGACAGACGGATAATTTGAATTTGTATTAATCTACCCTTAACCATTAATCAAATTACCTTTTACACGTCGAAACGAAATCTTTATCTAAACTAATTATCCGAAAAAGGTTGCGTATTAAAATTTCATCTCGCATGAGCATGAGTTGTACGTTTTAGAACACTAGCTTCATAACTTTGCAGTCAAAGCGAGCCCTCGGTTTATTTAATTTCGCATCCGCTTGCACCGTTTATTTTTGGCGTATTGTTTAACATGGTGAAAACAAACACGCGTGATTAAATAAATATTTTACGAGCAAATTTAGTAATTAACGTTAACTTGACGCCTCGTAATTAGCGGTTGAATTAATGGTGTTCCCAGAATTCCATCGATACCAAAATTCAGTTTAAATATGCTAAAACTCAACGTTTAAACATTATATTGTTCCTAGCCTCTAGCCCAGCCATTTCGAGGGCATAGCAGTGAAGCCCTAAGCTGTAAGTTTGTTATTTTATTATAATAGCGATGAAGCTCTCTCGCGAAGACAGAATAATTCACTCGACCTTGTTCAGTCTTCGTGAGAGGAAAGTGGAGGAAAAACGAACCATAGAAATCAAATTTATTTATATGGGCAAGTATTTCTTAAGTCCGCGCTGATTTCAACTGCTTCGTTTGCTTTTTCTCTTAAATATTAGGTCCTTACATATGAAATTGGCGTTTTTCGTACTGGCCACTTTAATCACAAATTTCTCCTCTTTGGTAAGGAATTCCAAATTCAAATTTGTACAGCAACATGTATTTTTGCTTCGATGATCGTCATTCATTTGTTTTTTTTCTTCTGTTTTTTTCTGTTTGCGTCACTCATTTTACAAAATGGAAAACTTAAAATATCGCATTATTTACGAGTACGAGTTCCGCCGTGGCACTAGTGCTGCGGAAACAACTCGAAGGGTGAATGATGTGTATGGCGGTCGTGTTGCAAAAGAAAACACAGTTCGTTTTTGGTTCCAACGTTTTCGTTCTGGAAATTTCGACTTGCAGAACAAGCCCCGTGGACGGCCTGAGACTCAAGTTGATAATGAAGAGTTGAAGGCTATTGTGGAAGCGGATCCATCGCAAACCACGTCCGAGTTAGCTGCAGGCTGCGGTGTTAGTGATAAAACTGTTTTAATTCACTTGAAGCAAATTGGGAAGATTAAAAAGCTTGAAAGGTGGGTACCTCACGAATTGACTGAAGCAAACCGGCAAACGCGCGTCGACTACTAAATTAGAAGAGCTTCAATTGGAAAGTCTAAGACATCCTCCGTACTCCCCGGACCTTGCTCCAACAGATTACATTTTTTTCGAAATTTGGATAACTTCTTGCAAGGGAAAAAATTCAACTCCGATGGGGCAGTCCAAATCGCCTTCAAAGATTTTATTGATTCCCGTCCGACTGGTTTTTTTAGTAAAGGGATCAATGAACTACCTATAAGATGGCAAAAGTGCATAGAAAATAATGGTTCATACTTTGATTAATTAAATATATTATATTAAAAAATATTCGACTTTTTGTTCCTCCCATACAAAACGCCAATTTCATATGTAAGGACCTAATATATTTATGAAATTTGATATGGTAACAGCCTGAGTTTTTTATTGACAATTAATTTCTCTTTCCTGTCTACAAGTTGTTTTCTTGACTAAAGCTAAATAAACCAACAGAACCGACCATAATTGAATTTGATGCAGAGAAAAATATTATTCCAAGAGACAGAACATGCAATGTACATGGTCGTATTTCGCCGTATTTCAGCTCTGGTTTTGGCTAGACGCTGTGTGGATTGTCTATCATTCTTTAATAAATAAATAAATATAAATAAAATAATAATATATATTCTAGATATATTCTAGTGATAAATGTTAGTAACAAGGATTGTTCTAGTGACATCTATTTATCTTTATTCATATAAAATCTGGACTGCATTTTACTCTTCTGACCATACGTAACCTAGTGTTTTTCTCGGGAATTTACATTAGAATATTATATTTTGTTAAATGTAAGTTTTCTGAGCGAATGACGCAATTTTAATTTTTTAATTTTTAGTGTGGATCGTCTTATTTTTTTGTGAGTTTTAGGATCATCGAAATCATCAAATTTAATTGAATGGCATCTGTTGAAACAAAACCAGACAGAAAAAATAATTCGACAGTCAGACAGGATTAAAACAATGAGGAATACATAATATTTGAAAATAATATACAATTTAAGTAACAGAAAACCAAGGTGTTATGACTAAAATCACGAAAAAGTGGGGTGGAGGGGTGCAGTAACTATAAGTTCATGGGATGCTGGGACACTGGCAGAATTGTGTCAAACCTGACGCAAAGCCATATCGAAGAATTCATTCATTCCACAATTCATTCTTTGTTTATAATTTGGAGATCAGATTTGACGATTTCTTTAAAGAAACTGGTTACAACATTAATTTACCGTAGCGGGCAAGAAGAAGAGATTGGCAAGTGAACAACCTAGGAAAAATGCGGGCAAGTAATTCCACAAACAAGCAAGCTTAGGACACGTGGTGTAGAGAATTGAAGAAAATAAAACAAGATATCAAGCTACCTTCGTTACATGATGACAAACAAAACAAAATCATTCGTATCGGCTCTGTTTTTTAAATACCTACACAATGTTCGGTAGGATTCTCCGTTTAGCATATTTTGTTTGATGTACCTACCGATTAATGCTTTTATAAAATTAAACATATATAGGTATTATTAAGTCAAAATTTGACAGTACTAAGACAACACTGTGACAAAAATGGCTAGCAGCATTTGAGAAAGTCATTACTCAACTCAATTAATTAGGCACCTACCAGGGGAGGTCTGTAACTAGCTGGGTTGTGTATTCTAATCCTACTAATATTATAAACGCGAAAGTTTGTAAGTATAGATGGATGGATGTTTTTTACTCTTTCACGCAAAAACTACTGAACGGCACATTTGGCACAGACATAGATTATAGTCTGGAATAACACATAGGCTATATTTCATCCCGGAATTCCCACGGGAACGGGAATGACGCGGGTGAAATCGCGAGGCGCTGCTAGTATAGAATAAATAAATCACAATCACCAATCCAATTTATGTTAATCAAGAAAATACAAAAGTATCATATTGAATCAACGGTTGTTGTTGGTTGCGTGTTAACACTGTCCAATTTCAATCAAATAATGTTAAATAATTTAACAGCACTTAAAGCTTCCCTCAAACGAACATTCATTGATCGCAAACATGTAGGTATCAGTTGCGATTTCAGTAGCTTCTATATACAACTAACATACAAACTTAGGTCAGATGTATATGAAGTTAAAATGACAAATAAAACCGGCCAAAATGAGGACTCGCACACGAAGCGTTCCGTACCATTATCTGTAAAAACACTCGACTTGTTGACAAAATGATCGCAAAGGGCGGCGCGGGTCTCGTTTCATAAATAATATTAAGTCATGGAAATGCTTAATATAATTTATGCTAGTAATAGAAACCAAAATATGTATTTTAGATTAGTTTGTTTGTGTAACTTGTAACTGTGTTTAATAGCTTACATAAAAATATTGTTTATTGTTCTGTCGTGTAGCATTGCCTTAGGGTTAAAAAAAGAAATCTGTAATGATGTTATGATTAATGAATAAATAAATATTCAATTTTATGGTTATAACAATGAATATTACTGTGTAAATAGCAAAACTTAGAAGGGAAACCCAGCCTATGCATTGCATGAAAAAGTGGTTCGTTCTGAATATTACTTTTTTTCGATGAGATGTTTAGGAAGACATACGAGGTTGACTTTGGTGGTCACCAAACTCTGTTTTCGTATCTCTTCCTAAAATAGACAAAATGAAACTACTACGTCAAAAAAGCTTATGAAAGGTTTAACAAACTATATGTATGAATTTTGGTAATTCTTTGATTAACGGAATTATATGATAAAATAGGTAACGCCACTGTAGGTGTTGTTTGCGCCATAACAAACGACGCGACGGGAAAGCGCGCCAAACATTTATAATTTTTATACTCGTACAGTTGCTCATTTTGCCCCAGGAATATTGTGAATCATTAGTTTTATGTAAAACTGTCAGTAGGTATCGACATTCAATTGCAAATAACTGGGTATATCGATAGATAGCGCTTTTAACACTTGACTAATTTCATATTTTTTTCTAAAAATAAAATTTGTCAAGTTGAAGAAAAATAAACGTGAAATATCAAGCTCTTTGAGTTTTCGTGGACCATGAGTAAACAAAATTACTTCGCCACGAATCAAAGAAGGTTTGGGTTTCGAGTAGCTGATCTTTGATCCTTAAAAATAATTGATTTTCCTACCTTGTTATTGCCAGCATCCTTCCGCCAAAGATCTAGCATTACTACGTTACTATAAAAAATCTTTGCCTACGGCATCTACCGAACGAATTATTATTCAATAATTTTATACCACATTGTAAATTTGACAAAATTATAATTGAAAACATTTTGACAAAACGAATAACTCGGTTTAGTTTGATACCCGTCCCTGCCAGAATGGACCCAGTTGGGGTTTATGGGCAAGACAGTTTTATTTCAGTTGTATCACGATATATATATATCAGATTCTAGATGAGCCTATATTACAAATGAAAGAAAATAAAATATTTACTACTACGAAGTCGGTTGTTATGCCACATTTATTATTATAAAGTGGTACTTTATGATGCAAAATACAAATAAAGAACGTATTGTATTATGAATCATTAATTATCCTAAATTATATTTAATTTAAGGCATGTATGTAGATTATGTTATAAATGTGAAATAGGACACTTCCTACACATACTAGCAAACCGTAGTGATTTGTCTATAATGTCATCTTATACCTACTACTTGTTTACAACCTGCCAACTCGATGTTATTACGAGTGCGGTGAAAAATGTGCATTCTAAAATGAATCTTAATGCAAGGGACGAGAATCGCTACTACGCCGTAACACAGTGTTTCAGTAGTACGGCGCGGGTGATAAAGACTCTTTAACTTGTCGCAAATTTACGTAAACAAACAAATCGTATGATTGTTAGAATGTTTTACCTTTTTTCTTCATTGTATATTGTATAAATTTATGTACCTATCTAATTATTTTAAAGTATATTATAAGGTGGTTTAACTAAAGTATTAAGTATTATTATTACAAAGTTATTTGATATAATATCATCTAAGCGGGACAGCATCGCAGCGAAAAATACTGTCATTTTCAGTCTCACTTCTACGCGACTTTTACTGATATTATAAATGAGAAAACAGCTTAAAATTCACCCTATTATCAGTAGATAAAAGTCTTATAGTGAGTATATTGAAGACTTTCAAACAATTATGTAAAACATGTCAAGAAACTTCATTGATTTAATTAGGGCGCTTACAGGAGATAAAGTAGTGCCACCCTATTTTATCATATAAAAGTAATTTCCAAAATTCACACGTATCTACAGTTTGTTAAGATGCATTAGTATAAAACTTATGATAGGTTTATCAAATTGTACTTGTGAATTGGGAAATTCCTTTGTTTAAAGGAATTATATGACGGCGGTGGCGCAACTTCAGCTCCTGTTTACGGCTTAATTAATATGCATTTGTGTTGGTGCAGTGAGTTATCTTTACGCTTGTCTTAACACTACCGCTCACAATATCAGACAGTATCCATAGTTCGACAAAATTTACTATGACACATGACATAAACATAGTGTTGGGATGGCAAGGGACATATATTAATACCTTTAAAATCGCGCACCATTTGACTTAATTAGAGGATTCGATTCCGGGATCCCGGGATTCGGGATCCCGGGATCCCGGCCCATTTTCGATCCCGAAAATTTCGGGATTATTTTTTCCAAATCCCGGGATTTTCGGGATTGAGAAAAATACTATGATAATCGTTAAAAATAATAAAAAATGAAGCGCGTTAATTTAAGAAACTCAACAGAATATTATAGGTAAACTTTAAATTATACCAATTGCTTATCGGCACCATTAAAAATAACTAAAATCTGATCATGTCCGTTGACATCGGTTTAGTTTTATTTTTAAATTATGTTTACTAAAAACAGGAATTATTATTCCTGCATTTTGTTATCAGAATAAGCACAAATAATACCATTTAAAATACCATGTAGCATCCTCGGTCGCATCGTGGTCAAAATTGATCTAAAATTATTTTTTGTCGATAATCACGATTTGCTTTTTAGTTAAAACAATACGTTTAATGATCATTAAACTTTTTTACTGACTGATAACTAGCGATTAGATATTCGGTTGCTGATATTCCTAAAGGTGGGGCAAAGACACAAAAAGGAGCTTTTAAAACCAACTTTTTCAGGAATCCTGATGAATTACCAGAAATCAGAAATCAAATCGCCGGAATCTTTTTATAAACAAAATAAAAGACACTTTTATTCTACTGCGTATTTATACTAAATTTCGTATAATATACGTATTTTTTTGGAAATTCGTAAATAAAAATCATTACTGTTCCGGATATATCGATTTAAGTGAAAAACGAGCCATAAAAAGTGTGTTTTAAATTTGATTGACCTATAAATAAAATGCCAGCGCAAATAAATAACACTCGATATTTTGGGATTCTTCGGAATTTATATGAATTCCCTAAAAAAGATTTAGTGTTGTTTGGTTTTAATAGCTCACGTTGTGTCCTCGCTCAAAGTTAAGGTAAATAAGAGCCCGAATATCCGATCACTGCTGATAACGTTACCATTATGTGGTTAGGTAATTAAATTAGTATTTTGTACGTATCTACCGAGGAAAAGTAGACTTTAAAAAAAGTATTTTTTTAAATTTTTGTATAAGGTGCAGAGGGGCAATTCTGTACAAAAGAAATCAGTCAACATTTTAAACAATCGTTGTATTCTCCGTGATTGATTTTCGTGAATCTGGCAAATTGGTGCTAACTAATCTTTATCTGACTTCTTCTTAATAGTGTTCATATATAAGAAAATCCTGAAATTAATGGTGAACTATAACTAGTTAGACAAAAACTGGAAAATACCCGAATTGCCCCTCAGCAGGGCTTTTCTCGCAGGTGGTAATATTATTTGCTCCTATGATGCTATAATAGTAAAACTAGAAGCTTTACAAACTGGACAAGTCAGTACATCCGAATTTGAGTCTTCTAAACTCCTGAGAGATGACGCGGGGTAATTCGGGCACCACTTTTTAGTCTCCCATACATGCTAGTGTTGAGGCTTTGACTATCGACATCGATATTATTATCGACTCAAATTCGGATGTTCGTTATCGAACTCGGTAAAAGAAGTGGATATTAATTATATTAGTTTTTGAAAGTAAGAAGAAAAGGAGTGTTGATTTCATGTTAAGTAAAAACAACAAGTTTTTATCCATTAATTTACTTATTTAGTAGTAAAAGCATACTTCATTATATTAACTGAATATAAGTATTCAGATAGAGGACACTTAGACAAATTAAACATTTTAAATCACATAATGTCCTAAAGTGTCAGTATTTCTCTCAGTTGCCACGAGCTTGAATTTTTTTAACGACATTTACTTCAATGCTGTGAACATCACTGGTTTTTTCAACTTCATATAAAAACAGTCTGGCAATTTGGTCAGCCAACTCCGAAAAAATAACCTCCGATCACAATTTTGTAGGGCAATCATACCAGGCTCAATAACTTATGAAAAACAAAGATTAGGAACGAAACAATTACATTAAAAGAAATTTCCAGTTTAAAAGAAGTATAATTAATTGCCTTGTCAAATCAGCAAAAAACCCGCGAAAACCACTAAATTCTGTAAAATTTGAAGACCTTGTCACAGGTGTCAAAATGTCGACTGACAAAATAATGTTGTATATCGATCAGTTAATGCGGTAGCAATTCCTTCTATAGGTGATTGAATTAACCGTTGTTGCTCTACCCGAACATAGAGGTCTCTCTTGAGTAAAAGCTACCGAACCAAAAATATGACCATGTGCCATAATAATCCCCCTGCCATAATTGCCCCTCTGCGCCTTAATTAACTGAATAAATAAGTTTTTGTGATTTTAATTGATTATTACTTTGTTTGTGAAAGTAAATAGAAGCTGATTTTCATATATTACTTTGATATTCTTACTTCATCTACGATCCCGGGATTATCCCGGGATCCCGGGATCGCGTTTCACCAATCCCGAAATCCCGGGATTGAAAATAAAGACCGGGATCGAATCCTCTAGACTTAATACTTTGGAAGCTCGGGTAGATTCCTTTGACGCCATTCAAAGAAACAAGGTTAGTCTAGAGTTGACAGGTGTAAAAACTCTCTATAGGTATATATAGCATATATATCATAGCCAGACTGGTCGATAGAATATTTTCGACAAATCTTTATAAACTATGGGTGTTAATTGCTTCCTAATAAAATATAATAATTAGATAGGTACTTACATACTGTATTTTTTATATTAAGAACTAACGTATGCATCCAGCTGTTTTTGACTAATTGTTTAATTTTTATCTATCTATACTTATAATAAAACTGTAACAGGTCCAAATCTGTACATTGAAGTTATTTTGAATTTTTTTTTTGGAGGGCACTCTATTATCGATTCTCAAGCCAAAACTGTAATTTTTTTCATTCATGTCTGTCTGTCTGTCTGTCTGTCTGTCTGTCTGTCTGTATCGTAAACGCGCATCACGCCGAAACTACTTGATGGATTGAAATGAAACTCGGCATGATTATAGGTCATACTACGAGGAAGGACATAGGATACTTTTTATCCCGGAATTCAGTAAGGTTCTCATAGGAGAGGGTATGAAAGTAAAATTCCTTTACCGCGCATCACGCCGAAACTGCTGAATGAGTTGGAATGAAACTCGGGACGATTTGAGTTCATACTACAAGGAAGGACATGGGATACTTTTTATCCCGGAATTCGGTAAGGTTCCCCTGGGAGAGAGGGTGAAAGAAGAATTCTTTAACCACGCATCACGACGGAAGTGAATGAATTCGAATGGAACTCGGGACGATTGGACATGGGATACATTTTATCCCGGAATTCAGTTTGGTTCCCCAAAAATTTCTCACAGCATCTGAACGACGCGTACACACGCGTCGTTCAAATGCTGTAAGAAATTTTTGAAAACCCGTTTAGCCCAGGGGAACCAAACTGAATTGAACTGATAAACGCGTAAGTTTGTAAGTATGAATGAATAGATGGATGAATAGATTGATAGATGGATCTGGATGAAATTTGGCACAGAGATAGATTATAAGCTGGAATAACACATAGGCTTTATTTTATCCCGAAAATCCCACGAGAAAGGGAATTACGCAAGTAAAATAGCGAGTACTCGAAATACTAACCATGCGCAGACGAAGTCGCGGGCACCAGCTAGTACTTATAATAAAACTGTAACAGGTCCAATTCTGTACATTGAAGATATTTTTAAATTTTTTTTTGGAGCGCACTCTATTATCGATACTCAAGCCAAATTTTTAATTTTTTTCATTCATGTCTGTCTGTCTGTCTGCCTGTCTGTCTGTCTGTCTGTCTGTATCGTAAACGCGCATCACGCCGAAACTACTTGATGGATTGAAATGAAACTCGGCATGATTATAGGTCATACTACGAGGAAGGACATAGGATACTTTTTATCCTGGAATTCAGTAAGGTTCTCATGGGAGAGGGTATGAAAGTAAAATTCCTTTACCGCGCATCACGGCGAAACTGCTGAATGAGTTGGAATGAAACTCGGGACGATTTGAGTTCATAGTACAAGGAAGGACATGGGATACTTTTTATCCCGGAATTCGGTAAGGTTCCCCTGGGAGAGAGGGTGAAAGAAAAATTCTTTAACCACGCATCACGACGGAATTGAATGAATTCGAATGGAACTCGGGACGATTGGACATGGGATACATTTTATCCCGGAATTCAGTTTGGGTCTCCTGCTGTGTGATTACGCTAAAAACACCCATCCAAAATTGATATATGAAAGCCCTTTTAATAGTCTTCATAATATGAAATTCTACGGAAAAGACGCGCGCGATGGCCATTGAAATGGCTCAAGAATGTCAATTTGGATGGGTGGTTTTAGCGTAATCGCTCAGCTGGGCTATACGGGTTTTCAAAAATTTCTCACAGCATCTGAACGACGCGTACACACGCGTCGTTCAGTGATGCTGTGAGAAATTTTTGAAAACCCGTATAGCCCAGGGGAACCAAACTGAATTGAACTGATAAACGCGAAAGTTTGTAAGTATTAATGGATAGAAGGATGGATAGATTGATAGATGGATGGATGTTTGTTACTCTTTCACGCAAAAACTGCTGAACGGATCTGGATGAAATTTGGCACAGAGATAGATTATAGGCTGGAATAAGAAAAAGGGTTTATTTTATACTAATCATGCGCAGACGAAGTCGCGGGCACCAGCTAGTATAAAATATATTTAAAGAAAAAATATTTAGTGATCTGTAATATAATGAATTTTGTATACCTACTAAAGTGCTATTTGTGTTTTGACAACATACCCCGATTGCATAACAAAGTACAAGGATTCAGGTATATTAAACATTTATTTGAATACTTAAAAGGCTATGAAAGACTGACTGTATCTATTATTCAATTTACCAAGAACATATTGAATAGACTTATTGAAAAGATACATGAATACTTGAATAGCTATGGATCTTCTGTCTGAGCAATTCGTGCGTCTTCATTTTGGTCTTGATCATATCTATCTATACTTATAATAAAACTGTAACAGGTCCAATTCTGTACATTGAAGATATTTTGAAATTTTTTTTTGGAGGGCACTCTATTATCGATACTCAAGCCAAAACTGTAATTTTTTTCATTCATGTCTGTCTGTCTGTCTGTCTGTATCGTAAACGCGCATCACGCCGAAACTACTTGACGGATTGAAATGAAACTCGGGACGATTTGAGTTCATAGTACAAGGAAGGACATGGGATACTTTTTATCCCGGAATTCGGTAAGGTTCCCCTGGAAGAGAGGGTGAAAGAGAAATTCTTTAAACACGCATCACGATGGAATTGAATGAATTCGAATGGAACTCGGGACGATTGGACATGGGATACATTTTATTCCGGAATTCAGTTTGGTTCCAAAATTTCTCACAGCATCTGAACGACGCATACACACGCGTCGTTCAGTGATGCTGTGAGAAATTTTTGAAAACCCGTATAGCCCAGGGGAACCAAACTGAATTGAACTGATAAACGCGAAAGTTTGTAAGTATGAATGGATAGATGGATGGATAGATTGATAGATGGATGGATGTTTGTTACTCTTTCACGCAAAAACTGCTGAACAGATCTGGATGAAATTTGGCACAGAGATAGATCATAAGCTGGAATAAGAAATAGGCTTCATTTTATCCCGAAAATCCCACGGGAAAGGGAATTACGCAAGTAAAATCGCGAGTACTCCAAATACTAATCATGCGCAGACGAAGTCGCGGGCACCAGCTAGTAGTGACTATATAAATGGCAGCGATTGATACTCTTATCAAAGAAAGTTTCATGGAAACAAATTACTAATACCTTCTGAGACTTTGTATGTTTAGAATAGGTACACAAATAAATTCAACCGCAAATTAATACCCTATGACACATGTGTTAGAATAGCAAGTAGTATCCATATCCGGGAATTCCCACGGGAACGGGAATCACGCGGGTGATACCGAGAGGCGCTGCTAGTATAGAAAAATGTGTAAAAGGTAAAATAAATAATATTGATTAGTTTGTTTACCTGTGTTAGCGTGTCGTTCGTCCGGGGGTTGGTACCCGGGCGCGACGCTGCCCTCACTGGGGCTACCCGGGGGCGGCGGCTCGGCGGCCGCGGCGGCCTCGACTCGTGGCGCTCCTTTCTTGACCATGTAGCAGCGCGGCATTACGCCAGGCGCTGCCAACAAAAACACCTATATTAGTCCACTGCTGGACATAGGCCTCCCCTAATGAGCGCCATAGCGCCCTGTCTTCAGCTAGCATCTGCCAGAAGTCCTTCGCAGATTGTCATCCCACCTGGCCGGAGGGCGTCGTACACAAATTATGCCAATCGTAAAATAAATGCACAATAATTGTTCGTTAGACAAATTGAAATAAACAAAATGATTTATTTGCTATAAATGTTGTAACATAAGTAAAATCAAGAAACCAGCCAAGTGTGATTGGTACTCGCACACGAACGAAAACATTTTCCTCGCCCTGCTGTAAGCAACAATTTTCCCTAGAAACAACGAAGCGAAGGTTTTAACATTTTTGGATATGTGATTCCACTTTGACGATATCTTGTTCGATCTTTTCTAGTAGAATACTTTTTAGCTGACTTCAATAAAGCAGGTTCCTGTTGGTATGTTTTTTGGCCAGAGTTACCGAAGCTAACGAAGATCTCGCTAACAACTTGGTTGTTTTGACTGCATGGTGCTTTAATCACTTTGATCATACCTGTCCAACAGATTCGATTTGTGTACAGAATATGTTTGCAGATTAATATCTGTTGACATATCATGCGCCAGCCATTTCCGAGAAATGTCCTGGTAATTTAGCGTAACTAAATCCGTCAAGGGGATTTTGTGAGAATCTCATAAAAAATGTACCTACATACGTAGGTTTACTCCACATTTCATGTTTGTTTCTTTTCTACTTTGATTCTGAAATCAAAAGCAAAAACTGTTCATATCGCTGTTTCATTTAGTAAAGATTATAGACTTTGTTCTTTAATGGCTACAGTTTACAAATTTTGACAAACCATTGTATTAGTTGCTTTTATATAGGTGTTTTTATTCAAATTAAATAGGATGATGTTCTTTGGACCTAATTCATAAACTAAACGATGGTAAAATTTAAGAGATGGCTCGTTGTAATAACACGAAGTAGTAAGTAGGTACTCTTTTCTAACCAACAAAATGGCTGAGTTTTACTTTTGAACAGAATTGCACTTGACTACACGATGAACCTCAGGACTATATTGCGAGGGGCTAACTAGTTCATGTATGTTCGTCGGTTTACCGTAGACTCATTTTAATTATTACTTTACTGTTCTATAGGGAAAGATCCCTTAAAAATATATTCCCAAGGAATCAGTTAGCTAAAAAAATCTTAATTAAGTTTAATGTTATCGAATCGAATGGTTATATACTTTAATAATAATATAATCGTTTCATTTAGTGAAACAAACAATGGTAACAAACAATAGTCAGTCATCCCGTGACCACGACAGAGTGTAAACCTGTTGAAACGTCGGGAAAAATTGGTAAATAAACGCGATAAATACCCGTACCTAAATGTAAAAAAGGATATTTAAACAAATTGATTAATTCCGACTTATTCCTAAGTATTTATGATTATTGTTTCTTAATTTTACTTTAAAATAATAATAATAATTATTCAATTTGTAAATAGCGCTAGCTCCCACCCTAGGATAACCTGTGTTGTGGGTAGCTAGGCCCCTTTCGTGCAAGAAATCAAGTTTGATGGAACATACACTAAAACATGGTACAATAAGTATTATATGAGACAGTTTATATAATAAGAACATAATAAGTATGGAATCAATGATTTGTGGTCTCTCCCGAGGTCACTAGTCTCGTAAGATACATATATCTATACGTATATTTTGGCAACTCATTCGGGTTGCTGGAAATAGAGATCGATTTAGGGGAAAAATAGATATCAATTTCCATTGATGTGGACAAGAGGTTTTAATCAATGTTAATCAGCGAACGAACAATGGACAGAGCTTTTAATACCTAATAAGGTATTATTGTTGGGCGTAATTCAATTATTTCCCGAATTTCCCCCAATACTGTGCAGACAGTTTACTAGGATTTTATTCATTAGGTCCTACAATTTGACGGACGTCTATTCTTAACTAAAAGCTGTCCCCGTATCCTAAGACCTTTATTTTAAGCAATAAAACATTTACTTCTTAATAATTTTACTGAAAAACTTAAGCTACTATCAATTGTTTTATAATTATATTTATTATGTATATTTAATGAAATACATAAATATTTATAATAATGTACTCTCAAAAACTCCGGCGGCAGTTTGAATGTACACACAAAATCGTTTCTCAACCTTGGATATCTCAGTTCAGAAAAAGATCAGAATTTATACTTACGTAAGCCTCGGTGCATTTTGAAACTTTATCTAAAACTTCTTCAGTTTCGACAGTAACAACAACAGGACAACTGTTGATTGTATTCACGTACAAAGAAGAATCTCTCAGTTCATAAAACTCACAAACCACAAAATACTACACTAAAGTATTTACGTCTTATCTCATATTTAGAAGAAAACACTACCATTGTACATGAATTATTCTAGAATATTCTTAGACGCACACTATTTTAAAAATCTAAACTAAAAAATAGCGTAACACTGCCTACTCGTCAAGCGACTTAATCACTAAGTTAGGTCGCTAAAGTTCCCTAAAACTAATATAATTCAAAAGAATTCACTACACTCATCAAAATATTTACAGTCACACAGTCTAAGTCAGCAAAAGCACTCCAATTAATGTCACTTCATTAGTAGTTCCCTTAAAACGAATATGAAATACACTTTTTAATAATTGAAATATTTACATTAGCAGTCCATGTCTGCGAGCTGCAAAAGCACTAAACTTATTGTTGTTAGCACATGCAATTATATTTTAAAGAATCCTTATTTCCTCCACGAATCCTTATTTCCTCCACGAATCCTTATCCTATAGTATTTTCGACTGAAGTACTTTAACTTATCGTAATCGTAAAATAAAATCAGCGAAGGCTTCAGACCGGGATGGTTGCCCAACTGAATTGAGAGAAGAGAGCGACAACGCGCGCGGGGTACAGTCGCAAATGCAGTGCGGTGCGTTCCCTGCGACGGCTAGGTCTAGACTAGCTCTGGCCAGGTAAATCCGAACGCGAGTATTCAACCTGGACTACATTGAATCCTCCGAAATCTGAATATCGCCTATACCTATAGTACAGTATAGTAGTATTTGCTATAACCTTAATTGCTAAAAAATAATTTTTAACCCAGTAGTTTTATCTTAACGGTGGACGTATATATATATATATATATATATAATAGTTTATGTATATAATAGTTTATGTAACTAATAATGACAGTCAAGTAAACGTTTCACGACCGCTTGAGTATATTTTTGGGGGATTTGTAAATTGTTCGCGTGTTAAAAGTTTTGAAATATCAAAAATGAATAGATAGCCATTTAAGTAAACAAAAATTATTGTTCTTCACGAACAAAACGTTCCTCATGAAGCTAGGTAAACCAAGACAGCTTGGGATAAGCGTAAGTGTATTTTTATTTAGTTCTATATTAATTCGTCTTACATATATTGAGCATAGAAAATTAAACATTTTATTTAACTTTTAAGGTAGGTAATAACAGTTCGACTTTGGGTGAGAAGATACGCTATGATTGGAGATGACTTGTAAAGGCAAAGCAATCGGGTCCACGCCCATTACATTAGAACGCCATCGACAAATTGTGAATACTCATAGCTATGTCTGACACGGATGGTTAGAAAATACTTTCGAGGAAACAAAATGAACGACTCCTACCACAAAATATACTACCTGTTTGAACACGTGGCCGAATTACCCTTGGTAATATGTGATATAAATAATAAGTATTAGAATTCAAATTCTGCTGCAACATATATATATATATATATCTTTTACGAGTGCCTAAGGGGCCTATCTAGTAAATGACCAAAAGCTTTTTTTACGTCAAAGTAAATTGCCTTTTCAATTTAATATACACCCCTACTAACAAGTCTTGAGAAGTCAATGTTATTTTCAATTTATTGGGACTGAATGTCATCCTTGGGTCCAGGAAAACTCATAGAAATTGACAGCCCCATGAATGGGAACAATAGATCCAAGTGTTGAAAAAAAGAGGGCCACGTCATATTTTGTGAAAGATGACTGTGCAGTGTGTCAATTTACGCAAAGAAGTGTTTAGATCATGGGACAAAATACGTGGAAGTGATGTAGGTTGGAATATCGTTCTCAATTGAAAAGCAGGCTAGAACAAATTTTACTAAACGAAGGTTATCCAATTTGAAATTATTTTTTTGTTAACAATAAATTAAATTTACTAATTCTTGCATGCTTTTCATTTAGCGTATTGCGTAATTATGCTCAACATTTCTCACAATGCGTAAATAATAGTCTGTTAGACACGAAAGATCTAAATTGTTAATATTTATTAGATACTGTAAAGTAGACCTTACAGTATACTTTGGTTTATTCTAATAATAACAAAACATGATTGTTCTACTTTTGTGTTGACTTTTATTTACTAGGATTTCAAAACAACACAGTTATATGAAAAGGAACCCAAATTATAATTAAATACATTTTAATTACTATTCGTTTAAAATGTTATTAGTTCACTGTTATGTTGTTAGTTAATTATCATGTTATTTATTTTAGGTTATTTTTTCTAGTGTATTTATAAAATAATAACACATAAAATCTGAGATGCGTTTTTTTATTTTCCAATCATAACCTATTTTTCTCGTTGGTGCTACATATTACTTCAGTTTCTCGTTTGTCGCTTTGTTAAAAAAAGCAGAAAATTACTAAATAATTCCAGAATTCGAACCTGGAATTTCATTTAAGTGGGGCAAATGATGAAAGCCTCTGTATCTTGCAAATCAAATGTAGCTCGGAAATTCCGTGTATTTCTTTTAATTGCTTGCCGTAGGATTTTGTTGGATCATGGGTTCCCAGAATTCCATATTGGCCCGAAGCACAGTTTTCGCAGAATCACCAAACCAAACGGTATTTACCAATGAAAGAGCGGTTTTTTAAAACAAGTTAACGAAAAAACAATCCATGTCTTTGATATTTATCAATTAAAGTAATCACGCATGCAATCGGGGCATCTTTCATCATCTTCTGTCTGTAGACGCAAGGCCTGGCGAGTATGACGGAAAGCCTCCAACCCCAGTAACTTGGAGACCGTCTGTTGTGCAGCATAAGCTCGCGAACGACTATGGGGACGAGCGATTGACCAAAGCTGGTTGGAGACGCGCGAACTTCTCCATCATGGTCGTGATATGTGATTGATAAGAAGTATGCTAGTAAAAGGTACAACTAAAATTATACATTTCGTAAAATAAAAGTGTAGATGTAGGTTTATTCTATTTTATTATGTAGATGTAGTATTTAATCTATTTTATTATGTAGATGTAGGTTTATGTAGGTGTATATGTAGGTTTATTCCGTAAAATGTATAGATGTAGGTTTGAAGTGAATGAATCAAGCGGAATAACTGCAGGTATACATGATCTGAACGTGATCTGAAGTTAATTGGTTTTAAATCCGGCATGATTGGTATAATCTTTTTGACAGTATCATTTCTTAATTAGGTCACGGATCGTAGTAGCTTTCCAGAACGCGATTGATTTTAAATTTCTGGTGGCGCTGCGGAAAAGTCCAGCTATACTTTTTTCCGAAGACCTAGAGACATGACCACGGACAAGGCTGAATTCTGCGAACCAATCGATAGACTAAGATAATGGGATCTTCACAGAATCCATTAGATAAATGAAACTAGATATACCGCGTGCGTGTCTGTTTACACGGTGAAATACATTACAATGGTTAGAATATACAATGGTTCAACCTTGACACTATTGATAGGTGTCTCTACATCTGTAGTTTCCATCATCAGACATGAACTACCAAATATGCTCAATATAACATGATAAATTGAGTGGAATAGTTCCCAGAGTGAGCGTTGGATAATTTACTAGAAATGTTTGATTAGTTTATATGAGTACACAACTTAGTTCTTAAGTCTCCTTGTCTTGTATGTTAATTTTTCCTAATATGAGCTGTACCTACTGCTTGAAATAATTTTTTTTTAAACCTTAGGCTGATGTTTTTTTAGAATAATAACACATTCGATGTTTTAGGTCTATAAGAACATCTTTTAAACTAACAGAAAATATTTTCTTTCAATGTTCCGTGTTTGTTTTATTAAGCCGATACCATTCCTGTATTCCCAGTCCTCGATAGGGGGGGTAGAAAAACTTGTTATAAGTTATTGAACCAAGCCTCCCTTCCAATTTAATCCAATGCAATCTAATCTTACGCTATGCTTTACAGTACTATTTACACAGTATATATATATATATATATATATATACTAGTTATAGTTATAGTATAAATATATACTAGTTACACAGTATCGGTCTCTGATTTAAACCACGGACAGAAGTGCTGAAACTATAAGGATTCCTTGCTGATTTCAAAAGACTACAAACTTCAAAAAAATTGAATCTTGTGTCTACTATTTAGTATATTTTGCACAAAAATAAAGTTCAACTTGCCTCAAAGTGACCTCCACATAAGAAGAGCGCTGGGCAATCATTATCATCATCATCAGTCATATATGCGAGGCAAACTGGGCAATACCTCTGTTGATTCAAGCTTTCCCTATTTAACTTCTTTCTGCATTACAAAGTGAATCAACTCGACCGAGTTTTTTGATTTATTATTAAACTAGCATCGCCTCGCGGTTTCACCCGCAAAATTGCCGTTTCCATGGGAATTACGGGATAAAATGTGTTATTCCAGGCTTTATAGAAAAAAAAAACATTTTTTTAATGAACATTCCTAAGAGCAACTCAAAAGGCACTCATCAGGATCAAATTTGAATGGGACATCACAAAGTCACAACAAGCATCAGCTTCCAGTTACCGCATAACATAACACACATGTTAAAACAAGAACTGATAACGATATATATCCATATGTCATGCAGAATTGAGAACTCCTAAAAATTAGGCCTTTAAACGTTTTTGGTAAAATGCATGAAAATCACAATGAAAATACTATAAAAACCTACTGGTTTTTTTTTTTTTCAGAATGAATGCCGTAGAAACAAATCTCTTAGACTAACACATGAATACACCATACGTCGTAGATCTCTACGCCGTAGAGCGTCTATGTCGTAGAGCGTCTACGTCGTAGATCCACATACAGTATAGCGGCCATCGAACCAATGTTACAATATAATTGTTTGAGTATCATGAATTGCCTCTATTAAAGGCTTCACTCAACCCTTTCATTAGTCAGAAGACAATTGGATGGCCACTTTCATGAAAGGAGCCAGCGCCAATTAAATACAATATTCAGTAAATAATACTCCATTATTTAAAATAAGCTTATTTCAGAACAACGTTTGCACTACTATACAGTTAAAAACTTTGTTCGATTTACAATTTGATATTCAGTAAAACAATTGCGCTCTTTGTATTGAATAAACAGTTTAGTATTTTCATATTTTAAACAAAATGTTGGTTGCAAAATCATTGTCTTGATAAGGGTAGCAAAACTAAAGCAATATCAGTTTCCACTCATTGATAGAAAATATTATCTCAACAATTATGCCAAAGCCACATAATGTTGGATAATTGGAGGTCTAATGTCTCGGTATTACTTTCACTAAACCTTCTTGTGACCTGGAAATGGGAGTGCTTTTTATAGGTCATGAAGAATCTAAAGCAATATTCTCTAGCAAGCCCTATAGGAACTTCATCTTGGCAACTAATTACATTGATAGTTTCATGAAAGCAGCCATAAGAGAGTTATCAAGGTTCAACATCAATGAATAACAAAATACAGTATCTAAATATATATTTTAAAGAAATATTTGCAGATCGCATAAAGATTTGTCCCAAGGCGAGAATCGAACTCGCAAACTCTTATGTCACGGCGGAATGTCGCCCGACACTTCGGTCGCCAGATGATGCTGATAAAGAATAGTCTTTTCAGAGTTGTATTATAATACAAAATCGAATGCGGCTAGGTTTGCTATGATTATGTCATCCTATTCAAATTCTAATGCGCCTGTTATATAGCTCCTGATGCATCAATTGGCGATTGAAGTGTATAACTGAATGGGTCCATTATGCGTTCAATCAATCACCATCTCTGTTTGAGCCGTACCAGAGGTTCCAAAAGCCTTTCAGTTCTACGGGTAAGCGAACAATAAGGCTAGAAGCAATCAAGCTATGATACTGAAAAGGGATGCTGATTGTTATTGAAACTGGAATTGAACTTCAAAGAGCAGTGATGCCAGATGGAGGGGATTCCCTGCAAATTCGGGGTTTTTTTTCGCCTTTGGGGGGAGATTCGGGGGGAAAGGTTTGTTGGGGGGATTTTCGGGGGTAAAATAAATACGATATTCATTGCCAAACGGTTGTATCAATTTCGTTCCGACATCGCAAATGATAAGAAAGTATAATTCGGAAAACGTGTACCTACATGTTAAATAAAAATGATAGTGATTGCGAAAATAATTGTATGATAATATTTGAAGCTATAAGTGAGGTTGAATAATAATTAAAATATATTTGCTTATTTTTTTCTCCTATGAAGTGTTTTGGGGGCTTTTTTTCACAAAAAGCTAATTTTCGGGGGGATTTGGAATAAAGTTGGGGGGAAACTCACATAGTGATCTGGCAACACTGTCAAAGAGGTCGACCACTGGAAATATGAGAAGACGAAATTCTGGTCGCAGCAGAAAATAAGGAAAAACGCGAGGGACAGAGAAGAATGGCACTCACAATTAAAACGGAAAAAATAAGGAGTTTACATTCTTTAAAGGTTCATGGAACCAAAATATAGGTGTACGCTGCGACCTATCTGTAGACTTGTAGTGTACTTTTTGTTTTGACGTTGAATGGATAAGTTAAAAAATAAGTTAAAATTAAATAAACAATGTTCTGATCAAAGTGTTCACCATCAATTAAGAAAAAAAAGCATTGAAGACTAATGTTTATTAAGTAATTTAAAGTTTCTAATTATCCTCTTTTAAAGGGAAGCCCTATAATTCTGTACTTAGTGCGAACTTACAAAGGCATTGAGAGCAGAAAGGAGGCTCTTTGACCGGGAATCCCGATATTGGATTACTTATTGGTTATTCTGTACTAGTGTTTAACTTAGGGAATTCCAAAAAGGAATAAAGTACTGGGTATTTTCACTGGTTATTAACTTACTGGGAATTCAGTGTATAACTTATTGCTTGTTTTACTGCTTTTACTTACCGTAAATTCCAATATTCAATACCAACTTCATAAAATATTCTTAAACCTATACTCTGATTCAGAATCATAATTTTTTTTGAAAATATGACTATTTTTATGAGAAATTAACTTAAGAATAACAGCAGTGTAATAGCAAACTAACAACTAAAAACCAAAACTTGAACAATGCATAATTAATTTCTCAAGCACAGCGAAAAAGATGAAGAAGTTCGAGTTTGATAATAAATAGGAGACCAATGGAATGATGAATGAAAGAAATCAAAAAACGAAATATTTGGAGGTTCTGCAGCTTGTTCTGATGATACCAGTGTATTAAAACATGTTCCACCAATATTCCTTTGGTTTTGTAACTTATTTGTTTACAAATAAATATATATGTTTTTGAATTGTGGTAAATTGGTCAATCGCTACAACGTGAGCTTTGTTCCTGACTATTCATTTTATTGAACTAAAGAAACAAGTGATGAGGAGGATGAGGATATCAGTTATCTAGTACCCATAACACAGGGTCTGCTTAGCTTGAGGCTTTATGATGCTGTGTGATTTGTCAAGCATTATTTATTGTAATTATCTAAATCATTTTTACACCAGAATAAAAAGTACATTTATTCACATATTCTTCTCAGCGGTACTATCAAAAGACCCAGGTTTGAATTAGAAACAACTTTGCGACCACTTCAGAGTTCTCCATTTGCCGCACAAATGCGGTGAGAAAACCTGTTTTAGAAATGGTAAAGTCCAATAACGTTATAGCCGCTATTTTAAGCAAATATTTGACAGCATCTTGTTCAGAGAGCACATAGTTTAAATCATATATATTATGGTATTTTGTTTATATCTTACCTATTTAAATAAAGAAGTTCTCAGTTTAACTGTTTTCTTTTGCTACCAGAGATTTTGTTTCTAGGTGAAACGATTGTGAATGTTATTATTAAGGGGCAGGCGATGGCAGCTTATTTTGTGGTATTCTGTATATCAAAAATTATGACTGAAAACTTTTATGATTCCGGACAAAGTGTTGTTAATTAGTATGGCCTATATGAAGGCCATATACGCTACGGTCTACCGGAGAGGTACATCAACCGAAGAATGGTAGCGTGTATGGACGTCCCGGTGTATCGGAGCGGTCTTCAGTACACCGTACGGTGTCACTCGAAAGAATCGATTTTCGATCTTGCGCCGGTCGCCTGCGCAGGTGCAAAAACCTGCACAGGTCTATTCCCACACACATTCCGATCTACCTGCGCAGGCATACCTGCACAGATTACCTCTCCGGTAGACCGTAGCGTGTATGGCCTCCATTATGGAGGCCATTTTTAATGCATCTACCACTGTTTAGATTAGTTTAATTTTGTCTAGTTTAGGAAAAGATACGAAGTTGCTATTGGTGGCCACCAAAAACTGTTTTCGTATCTCTTCCTATTTCTCTTACCGATCCCCTTCTTGATCCCGAACAAATTTTATCAATATAAAATAATATTTCTAGCATTCACAAGGCAAGGCGATGCATGACTCTCAGCTTCTTTTGCACATGATTAGTTTTACTTTTACTTATTACTTAAAGTTTTTTTTAGTTTAATTTTATTGCTTTATTAAGTACGCAATTGTCGACGAAAAAAAAAAAGTTGTGTTCACACTTATATAGTATAATATGATTTTATTAGTGAATGCCTATTATTAGCTTTCTGTATCTATTTTAAATTCTATTGTAATTAGTTAAGCTGATGGCAATCCGAATTATAAATAAATAAATAAATAAATATTAGATCAGTAGTTCTTGAGTTATCCTTAACAACGCGTTTAGACTTCAAGTTCATTGATGTTCTCATTTCATCATCATCATCATCATCAGCCCATATTAGTCCACTGCTGGACATAGGCCTCCCCTAATGACCGCCATAGCGCCCTGTCTTCAGCTTGACGCATCCAGCATCTACTAGTCTTTCGCAGATCGTTATCCCACCTGGCCGGAGGGCGTCCTACACTACGTTTACCAAGTCGCGGTCTCCACTCAAGAACACGTTGACCCCAACGGTAGTCGGTTCTTCGCGAGATATGGCCGGCCCACTGCCACTTCAGCTTGCTAATTCGCTAACTTCGGTTCTCTGTCGGATGTATTCATTACGAAACCTATCCTTGATGTTCGCATTTATATCCTTTAAAAAATTTCAAATTATTATATTTTAGTTATAATTTGACAAAAAACGTCGCTTTTCCGCCGTAAATAAAATCAAGGTATATTTATATGCTTTTACGCCAGATGGATTTAATAAAACGGTAACATGTTTAATGCAGTTTTAATGGATATGCCTAAAGCTTGTTAAGTATTTTTGTGTTTTTAATAAAAAACGCAGCTATCAGAAAATTTATTTTTAACTATACTATAACAACACATTTTCTTCTTGAAAGTCTTATGTGGAAGAATACCAGCTATTTTCCACTTGATTTTTTGTAAGTAAACAAATTAAGACAAACAGATCAACAAAATTGTTGTACCAATCGTCACAACTATTAAGTCAATTCTATTGGAAGTAGCGGGACTTCAATCGTTTAACCAATTAGGCAGGCGATGGCACCTAACAATTATTCCAATCAACCTCTCTTAGCTCAAAGCTGATTCAGGATGGCTGCCCTCAAACTGAATAGCGGTGCGTTTCACTAACAGATGGGCGAGTCTATGGTTGAGTGAAAGCACTACGTTGACTGTTCAACCTAGGATACAAACATATGCGTCATTGGCCATGAAAGGGTAGGTAATTGATGACGGCTTAGGTGGATTCATGCATACATCTCCGAAACTAACATACAAAAAACTTTAGGTAACACATTTAAATAGAAATAAAGTATGTTTGAGAACGACCTCCTTTTTAACCGAATTCCAGAAATAGGAGGTTCGATTATATTTTGATAATAGGTATTTGTTTTATTTGAAAGCTTCTCATGTCATCAACATCAACCTATATCCACAGCTGTACTACATAGGCCTCCCCTAGTGAGCGCCATAGCGCCCTGTCTTCAGCCAGCTGCACCCAGCATCTGCCAGCAGTCTTTCGTAGATCGGCATCCCAGACCGGAGGGCGTCCTACACTAGAGACGTTTACCCCAAAGGTTGTTGGTTCTTCGCGACATATGGCCGACCCACTGACACCTATCTTGTCCTATATAAATAAGATCATGGTCTGACCTGACTGAGTACTGACCTGAGTAGTTCATGTAGAATTTTTTATTTTTTTTGCTCTACCTGGTTTGTTGTTAGCCTACCTATTTTTTTCTGTATTGTACTAAACTGTTCTGTAATTGAAACAGTAACAAAACGACTAAATTAAAACGACTAACTAACTAAACGACTAATCTTTATCCTTAATAATACGTTTTTTATTAAGTTCAAGTATATTGACGATGTATTCATTTCAGCTATATAGGTTAATCGTTTTTTAAAACACGCCAAATAATCGTTTTATTTATTGAGTATATTAAAATAACACTGTTGTTAATCGAACCCGCAACCTCTCGCCAGCGACACGGGTGGTGGCGTTTTCGATTCCTGCCTTGGGTCTAATCTTTGTATGATCTGCAAATATTTTATTTCGGCTGTTTCACGGGAAAGTAAAATTTACCTTCACTGTTCTAGTAGTGCCAAGCAGTAGTGCCTAGGAAAAGAAAGGTTTGTTTTCCTTTAGACCTTACAGGACTCTTGGACACGCCATAAAAACTGCAAGAAAGTCTGGCTAGAGGCTTCAAAGACAAAGAAACGAGTATTTACCTGCGTCAAAAACCTGTATTAATGTTCCAGCTTGCAGAAAGCACTCTTGTGCTCTGAAAGCTTCTGTCGGCTTCTGTGGCTTCTGTCGTGATATTCTTGTTTCACAAACCAAGTGGAAGACTTAAAGGTCTTTACATGTTTTCAAGTGCAGGCGGTACCGACGTTTAGTGTTTAATGTTCGCACGGGCTCTCTTTGCTTTGGACAAAGAATTAAAAAGTTCAAAAAAGTTCGTTGTCGAAGTAGGAAGCCTCAAAATGCTGTCGACCTTGAAATGGAACCGTTTTGGCATCGTGTTAAGATTTTTTTTTTTAAGCTTTTGATTACATTAATTACAGAAAAACATTATGGATTGAACTTCTTTATGAACAACGAAAATAACAATCAAGGAATAAAAACAAATTAAAACTAGTATACACAATTGAGCTAATTGCATACGGTTGAAATCAGTCTAGAGGTAGCTCACTGATCCATGTCAATACCAGTCGGAAGCGTCCCCAAGACACTATATATTTACAATTATAACAAATTCCTAAAAATCTATGCGGTCACCAGGAACCAAAGTACCTACCCAGAATGCTGGCAGCATTGCCACGTTGAATGGCAATGCTAATTCGTTGACCGAAATAGAAGCCGAAGACAAAAGTTATAACCACACACAGTTTCAGTCACATTACCACCAAAAAGGATGTACGGGACACCTTTTATGATACATGATACGAAGAGTAAATTGATAAAAACTCCTACTTATATTGATAAATTTAACAAATGATAGTTGAGTACGCGCCTACCGTGATGAGGTGAAAACGTGAACTCACAGTTATGACCACATTACCTATCGTTAATGTTAGACCTAAATTGAACTTTTGGCAAAGAGCTATGTTAAAATTTAAGGCGAAACAGCAGTTACGCTACCGCCACCACTTATTTTATCATTCATAATAATTACGATAAACAAAGGAATTTCCAAAATAGACGACCGAAGTGGCGCGGTGGGCGAAGGTCCGCCTGCGACGCAGGAGGTTGCGGGTTCGATTCCCGCCTCGGAACAAATTTGTGTACGATCTGCAGAAATTTGTTCCGTTGGTCTGGGTGTTTTCTATGTATATTAAAAAATATCTATTTATGTAATGTATTGTATTAAGTATATCAGTCATCTAGTACCCATAACACAAGCTCTGCTTAGCTTGGGGCTAGATGATGTTGTGTGGATTGTCCGGAATTATTTATAATTGTTTATAAAGTATTTAAAAAAAAAATCACACGTACAATTATACCTAATATAAGCTTTTTTTAATGCATCTGTAATATTTTTAATTGTCTAGTCTAGAAAGAGATACAAACTTAATCTTGGTGGCCACCAAACTCTGTTTTCGTTCTCTTCCTAAAAGAATACTACACACGCATAAAAAAAGCTTATGTTAGGTATAACAAACTGAACGTGTAATGATGAAATAAGTTCTTGTACTATTTACTTGATTTAGGTTGTTACACCTTATATTCAGAGTAATTTTTTACGAAAAGTTCTTTACATATTTGATCAAAGGTTAACAAAAAGGCTGATTTAAAAAGAAGTCGCGACTTTTCATTGCTTATCTCTGATCCTTGGATTATACGGGGATCAACGGATTACTGAAGTCTATCCCGAAATCCCGAAATAAGACATAAGGGCCCTTATATCGTAGCACGAGTGACTCCCGACAACCAAACACTTCATAAACCTTCCTAGATGTACCTATGTCAAAGGGAAATGACGATGTCGACTAGCGAACTTTGTAAAGGTACCGAAACCGCAACCTATGCTAATGGCGTCCTGCGGTTTCTCTTGTCTGCCACCCACAGTGCGACCCTCACCGTATTCCCTTTATCCGCGGCAATCTACACACCTACTTTGCTTGATTATAACTACCTACCCTAAGTAATGGCCATTTTCATAAGTTAGACATTTACTTAATTTTTTATTATACCTACTTCAATAATGGTGATGGTAACTTGTGGTCGCTAGTGTCGGAAGCCAAGATCCAGTTTCAAGGTTGTCTGGAAGAGATCGCTTTTAGCGATAAGGCCGCCCTTTATACTTAGTTTGTAGTTTTATATGTACTATTTTCTTTCTGTGTGTGGTAGGTATAAGAAAAATAAAGAATTTTCTATTCCATTCTAGTTCGGTTAACTGCCACGTAAGTTAGTAAATTAAATTTTACCAATAGGTATAGCTTGGCAAAAAAGAGTAGAAAATAATGAGGGCGCCACTGTAGGTCCTTATGGCAACACCTATAGCGCACCAAGCTAATCTTGATACTTAGGTGTACATTTTTATATCCACACATAGTATACTAGTATCAGTAAATATTGTTTAATTGAGCAAGGTTCTCGTTATGTAAGTATACAAAGAAAAAAATATAAAGTAAATTAAAATTAAATACATTGTTATTAATACATTGTAAGTTCTCTCTCACAGAATTCCTTTTCTATTTTTATTACGTGCTGGCACGAATTCTTCCAATCCTCCTCCGTAATAGCTTGGAACCGTTCCGTTTTAGCACGCTCAGCTGCTTCCTATAAAGAAGAAACTTTTTATGATACCTTTATCTTACCTTTTTCAGTTTATTATTTAGGCACCTAATTTCTAGACCATTTAAAATACAAACGCTATAGTAACTTTATTACAAAGAAATAACACAACATTTATATTATGTAGAAATAGATTTACATATTAGCTAGTCTAGCTCAAGTATCAAATTCTATGCCCGCGCTATAGCAGAGTACGCAGAACAAACGTAAACATAACCTAACTGCCCGATGTTTATTGTTGAATATTTCACTTGTTTCGTGGAACTCTAATTTAATTCTGCTTTAGGACCATCAAGTTACCTTTGATTCAACTTAAAATTACAAAACAAACTCTCACAAACCTGTCATATCAGCGGTTCTTTGAAAAACATTGTTGAGATCTGAAAGAATAGTTCTGGCCTCAAATTCTGCCAGACATCGCCTGTATACCTTATAAATAACCTCCCTGGCAGCACTTCTAACTGTTTTATTCATTTTTTTTCACTTTTCGTCACTTTATCTCCACTGCTTGACCGATCCAAGTAAAAAATCCGAGAATTCGTAATCTTTGTTTACAATTTTACATCAAAAGTCATTGTTTTAAGAATGTTGCCATTTAACAAAAAAATTAGTTCCGTTTCAAGACTTTTTTGCCAAGCTGTAAGAGATTATTAATGTGCGTTTAATATTAAATTGGCTACACATTGGGCCAAGATTGACACATCTTTGAGGGCCAATATATCATAGTTTGTTTATACGTTGGCATGCTGATCACTGTGCAAGGCACTTTATTAAAGACTAGCTGGTGCCCGCGACTTCGTCTGCGCATGATTAGTATTTCGAGTACTCGCGATTTTACTTGCGTAATTCCCTTTCATCATTTAGTAACAAACATCCATCCATCTATCAATCTATCCATTCATACTTACAAACTTTCGCGTTTATCAGTTCAATTCAATTTGGGTTCCCCTGGGCTATACGGGTTTCCAAAAATTACTCACAGCATATGAACGACGCGTACACACGCGTCGTTCAGATGCTGTGAGAAATATTTGAAAACCCGTATAGCCCAGAGGAACCAAACTGAATTCCGGGATAAAATGTATCCCATGTCCAATCGTCCCGAGTTCCATTCGAATTCATTCAATTCCGTCGAGATGCGTGGTTAAAGAATTTTTCTTTCACCCTCTCTCCCAGGGGAACCTTACCGAATTCCGGGATAAAAAGTATCCCATGTCCTTCCTTGTACTATAAACTCAAGTGGTCCCGAGTTTCATTCCAACTCATTCAGCAGTTTCGGCGTGATGCGCGGTAAAGGAATTTTACTTTCATACCCTCTCCCATGAGAACCTTACTGAATTCCGGGATAAAAAGTATCCTATGTCCTTCCTCGTAGTATGACCTACAATCATGCCGAGTTTCATTTCAATCCATCAAGTAGTTTCGGCGTGATGCGCGTTTACGATACAGACAGACAGACAGACAGACAGACAGACAGACAGACAGACAGACATGAATGAAAAAAATTACAGTTTTGGTTTGAGTATCGATAATAGAGTGCCCTCCAAAAAAAAATTTCAAAATATCTTCAATGTACAGAATTGGACCTGTTACAGTTTTATTATAAGTATAGATGTATGTGGTATAATCCAGTCAACTCGACTGGATTAATTTATACAGTACATTAATTATTATCTACCTAAAAATAATAAAATAAAATAAATAAATAAAATTTTAGTCAAAGAAACTCTTACAAAACATTAGTGCATTAAAATAAATAAGTATAGCTATGTAGTTAAGCCTGAACTCAGTAATCTTGTGTTTCAGGATTAATGCAGTAGATACCAAAGTAGACTGGACTATTAAATTGCTTCATTACAGTACTTTTCTCTAAATTTTCTTTTGCAAACGAATGACAACGAACTAACGAACGTGTGAAAAATGTTAGTGGTGCTCGCCAAAATCGTTTGATGTGTGTGCGGAGTACGAATACTCCGGTTTTTGGACAGTGTTGTCACCAACAACAAACACCAAGCAGCGTTGGCCTTACGAGGTATCGTTTATTCATATAGGCGATGGCTACAATGATTTGTCTCAAATATAATTTTAAACTGTATAAAGTTTGTATAATTAGGCACTATCTTGAATGCTATATCAGTGACGAACAATAATGAATTGAATGAATAATGGCAAGCCGAACAGGGCGCTATGGCGCTTATTAGGGGAGGACATGATAAGATTTAATATATTTAAAGATTACCAAGGTTTAATTAATCTATGAACTTTGTTTTAAGTAATCCTACCAAGTTTTTGTTTTTAAACTACTGTGAGATTTTAAAGTTTATATTTAACCGGTCCGTAAAGTTATCACAAATTATTATGGCTTTGTGAAAAATAGCCAATTTGTTTTAAATTTAATAAATGTATGTAATTCCTGTTGGCTTTATGTTTTATCAAAATGGTCCTAATTCATTTTCAAGGGCTGTGGATTTTGTTTAATAAATAAGTACAGCGAAATTCGTCCCTTTCTTTGCCTATTTTATATGGTAACCGAACATTTTCTAGGAAGTAAAAGGGCAATTCTCCCCTGCACACCGACCGTGAAGATTGTGAGAATTGTCCCCAAACGGTGCTCCTCAGAGGCCTATGTCCAGTTGTGGACCATTAAGATATGAGTGGACTATTAAGATGATGAAGTTTTGTATCCCAGATTGATGAGCATTTCTTATGTCATTCGTCGTCATAGGTTCAGGGGCCAAATTCCACCAATGTCAAAACAAAGGTCTCAATAGTGCCATTCAGTCAAGATTTGTGAATTTGGTATTCTAGAGGTACTATTTTTTGCGCTTGAAGAGACTTTCATAATTATGTAGAATGTCAAATTGGTAGTTATAAAGGTAATCGTCACAGCTATGAATGAACCTCAAAAAGTTTGTGTTAGTAGAATGCCAAAAAGAGGTAAACAGTGTTTAAAATGTCAGTGTTTACTAAACACTGACATTTAAACACTATACTATTTGAATGGTGAAGCGATTTATTTAGTGGAATCTGGGCCCAGGATGCGTACTATTAGAATGCCCTAGCATTCTGAATCTTAAAGTTTCACTTGATTCCTTTATTTGTCAATCTCATAGTTTAAAAACCGAGGGAAGTAGTCCCTACTATATTAGATATAAAAATATATTATATAATATTACAAATGCGAATGTAACTCTGTCTGTCTGTCTGTCTGCTAGTTACGCTTTCACGCCTAAACTACTGAACCGAATTAAGTGAAATTTGGTACAGAGTTAGTCTATAGTCTGAGAACTGACTTAAGCTACTTATTATCGCGAAAATAGGTTGTATTGGTTGGGTTATGGGGTTTAAATAGGGGATGAAATTTTGTATGAATATATTTAGGTTTATGTGACTGCCCAAAGTCACTACTCCACGCGGACGAGGTCGCGGGCACAGCTAGTAGATACATAAATAATACTTGTACTTAATATCCCTCAAGAGGCCGCAGGTATAAGCCCTCCCTCCTAAACACAAGTGCCAACTTAGAGCGAGGAGTCACATTGACTTTGAAAGGTTAACTTCATGTACTACTTTATTTTAAAACTTTTAACTGTACAATAGTCTTAAATACCTACTTGTTAACTTTTCTTGAATAAATATTTATTAGGTACTATTATTTACCTATTCGAAACGTAGTCGTATGGAACGTAGTCGTCGTAGTCGTATCTTTGCCCATTTTTTAAGGACACTGTTTTTGATGACAACCGATGTGGCGCGGCGGAAGGTGCGCTTACGATGGAGGTTGCTGGTTCGATTCCCGCTTTGGGACAAATGTTTGTGCGATCTACTCATATTATTTCCAGGGTTCTGGGTGTTTTCAATGTTTAGTAAAAGTCTATGTATGTACCTACCTAATAAATATCTAAACCTACACCTATAAATCCAGAAAGATGTTGTAAATTGAAAAAAACAATTTATTTAGTCTCATAACTGTATGTTTAACCATACTATGTGTATATATAACCTATCTTTATGGATTGTCCAGCACTATTTATTTTTATTTATAACACGTTGGTAAAATTGGTTACTATTTACACACTTATTCTGATTGGCTAGGGTAAACCTGTGCGGAAAAGAATAATATTAATCGTCCGACCACTATAATATCTGTTTCAATTTGGTGCTTTTCGAATTAATTTAAACCTCAGGCTCAGGACAGCCCTACGATAGACTGTCTATGGAAGTGCCTCGGCAGATGTCATTGGTGTCTGTTCCTAAAGCTGGGTACTCACAAGCGAGCTAAAGCCGACTATGACCAACCGATACAGTCAACAGCTTATGGGTGTGGTACGTGTATGTAAAAGGATCTTCACCATAGATTCCTTCAGGCATTTGGACCGTTCTCATCAGTCAGCATCTTTTGGACCGAGGGCAACCGTGAATTGTAATTAAACAATTGTAATGTATAAATAAAAACAAATCCTTGTTTTCCTTGGTCACGCCGTAACCTGACAATTGACTTTACCATTTTCATTTATCTCTCAAAATATTGGATATTTTCAGGAGAATTAGAGACTATTCTTATTACTTCGTGTTTGACAGCTCGCGCGTAGGATGACCTGAATTTAGAATTTTTGTTTTTATATGTAGGTATAATAAAAAATAGTCTATGATTATTAAATTTAAGACAGGACTTAATATTATTATGTCGTAGACATACGTCCATGTTGTGAGATGGTAGATTCGGGCGGTAAAAGGGATTGATTATCCCTTTTACCGCCTTTTTATTTATTTATTAAGTAATTAACTTTAAATATCGCGGACAGGTCCGGTTACATTACTTAAAGGTAAGGTAAGTACATGGACATCATATCATGGTTAAACATCATCTATGTCTTGACTTTATATTATTTATCTCTCTTTTTCTTTTTTTAAGGTTGCAGCAAAAGTCGTTTGCCAACAGCTCGCTAGTGACAAACCGGCCTAACAATAAGCTATACGAGTAGTACGATTGAATTCACGCTGAGGGAAATGAAAGATGTTACGGCTGAACGGACCCATCTAGATTATCCAAGACTTGCTATTTTACGCGACTCCGTCTGTATTTATTTTATATTTGCTTCCTGCTACGCCGCTTACTATTAGGGTGACAAAACTAAATCGAGCTGTGCTGCGCTGTACTGCGCTGTGCTATGTTTGGTCAACTCGCTCGTCTAATATTTTAATGAGGATACAAACTAACAATGCTGTGCTGCGCCGTGTGAGGCTACGCTGTTTCTATTGACCAAACATAGCACAGCGCAGTACAGCGCAGCACAGCTCGATTTAGATTTGTCTCCCTTAAGCACGCATATGTTTAAATAAAAAGTACTTTCTCGGGATACAATCATCTATCTCCCCAAATTTTATTAAGATCAGCCGTGTAGGCTTGAAATTTTAAGAAGTAAGTCGGTCAGAAAATATTTCTTTTGTTTTTTTAATATTATTGGTATTTACACTTCCAGCCACACGTTCATTCATAGCTGTGACGATTACCTTTTCAACTACCAATTTGACATTCTAATTATGAAAGTCTCTTCAAGCGCAAAGAATAGTAGAATACCAAATTTTAATGTTGTGCATTCGTCATCTGATATAACGGCACTATTGAGACCTTTGTTTTGACATTAGTGGAATTTGGCCCCAGTCATTATGCCATTCACACGTATGGCATCATGTTCATTGTATGACAGCAAAGCTTAAAATGGTGGCATACCTTTGCTATCGATCGAGTCCTACAGAGTGGCGAGTTTATACTTAGTAGGTACCCACTTATTATGCACCAACAAAATAGACACGATCGAAATTTGCGTCACAAAGAGAAGTAAAGCGAAAGCCGCTCTAATGAATGAGCTTTTGTGTTTTAATTAAGTCAAAAAAAGTAAATAAGTAATAGTAACATTATTAATGTAAGCGGGAAAGTTCCTGGTTCTAACCGTGTAATGTAATTTGAGACCACCTTAAAACATACGAGCTAATAATCGAATTTCTCCTGAGTGATAGAGATATTTTGGTTTAATTACACCTACAGTGAAAATCATCGTTTTAGAATTTGAATAGTGAAAACTCGCAAGTAAATTCAAATTGGAACAGCAATACGCGCTCGTACATTTTCACTTGGTTATTTTAGGGTTCCGTACCGAAAGGGTAAAACGGGACGCTATTACTAAGTCCTCACTATCCGTACGTCTGTCTGTCACCAGGCTATATATATTGAAAAGTGATAGTAAGACAGTTGAAATTTTCACGGAAGTATGTTACCGTTGCAGCTATAACAAAAAATACTAAAAAACAGTACCTATAAAATAAATATTTAGAGGGCTCCCATACAACACATGATTTGTATGGCGTTTTTATAGAAAATGGTATGGAACCCCAAATGCGTGTTTCCGACTCACTTTTGTTTCCTGCCAAAACGCGTGAAAATTGCTCAGAGTTTTCCGTCCCACGTTTTACTACGCCTGCAATTACCTACTTTCTAGCTCATGTTTGGAAAGAGAAAAGTCACTTTTTGAGCATATGAAACACGTACCTATGTATAAAAAGCATTTGTATCACAAACTTATGTACTAAATTGGTAGCAGACATATTTTAGCGCAAATAGGTAGAGGTGCTCCGGACTCGATTCGGTCCATTATGCGTAATAACTTGCTATCATAGCCAGCCTAACTCCGTCCAAAAGCGCAGGATCTTCCTGGAATCTTCGCAGGCTTCGCGGAGTGACCTCGGCAGTTTGAGGATTTCTGTTCATTGTGCTTTTACTCCTACATTTCAGGACAACGTGGGCAGATGTTTCGTCATCACTGAGACATCCTCTGCAGAGAGGACTGTCCATCGCTCCGATGGTGTATAAGTGTTTATTTAGTGGAACTCTAGTGTTCCTACCAGGATACGCAGGTTCAACTAGGTAAAGTGAGCGTTTTGTTGGCTTTGGTGATATCGATGGAAGCGTCGTTCAGGCTTGTCTGCATTCAAGCAGGCGTGGCCATCGTTCGTTATGATATCTCCAGTATACAATAGCGTAGACTAGCGTAGATTCTATTGTGATATCTGTGATTGGTAATTAGGTACATACAAAATGATACAACACCGTGACGCGTGACTTCAAATAAAGTTTTAAAAGAGTTTTAGTTCGAAATTATATTATGAAATTATATATATTATATTATCAGAGTTGACTTCTAAGGTAGGTACCTTAAATTATTTAGGTTTTTAAATTGCATCATTATTGTTCTTCGCATGGGTTGGCAAAAACATTTTTATAAAGGCTTTCGGTTTTCATCAAATATTTTATACGTAGTAGCAGTGTGGTTGCGGGACATAATCGCAAGTCGCTTTCTCTGTCTCTATGTCCCTATGTATGCTTAGATCTTTAAAACTACGCGACGGATTTAGATGCGTTTTTATTTAATAGATAGAGTGATTCAAGAGGAAGGTTAACACGTATTATAAAACCGTGCGAAGCCGGGGCGGGTCGCTAGTAATTTATAAATAAAACAAATTATTACAGTAAATATCATAAGAGGGTGAACATTCTATAATGTCTATGCTATATGTTAGGTATAAAGTTTTTGAAAGGTATTTCACAAATTAAATAATCCTGATAAAGATAACAGAAATAACAAGGTAACTGCAAAGCTACTAACAAACAAAAAAGGATAATCCGCTTGTGCACAGTGAAAACGAACAAATTCGAATCCGAACACGGACAAACGCTGTATATGAGTGTATATGTATGTCGAATAGAGGGAAAATAGGATCATCTTCATGATCATCTTCATAAAACTGGATTCAACTCAGAATTTTACGTAGTATTTATATTCTCTTTGCTCAGAATAATAACAAAGAGAATATAAATACTACAGAATACTACGTAAAAATAATAAGTTTGAAAATCCAAGAGATCTTCCTGTCATCTTGCAACCAAAGTCCTCCCTTTCTTTTTTTATGACATTTGTCTATCAACAGTTTGAATCACAGGTTCTATGGACAGGCCGCGCATAGAGCAAAGAGACCGAATACATAACCAAGAAGTTATCATTACTCTTGACTATGAAATGCATGGTATCACAAGGAAGGCTCGCAAGTACAAAATAGAATTGAGGTCTAGAAGTGCAGCGATCTGCAACATGTAGAGGTATATATTTCGTTTATAGGTGAATTTAATTTTGTTTGTTAGTGACCACGAATATAGGAACGTTTGCATCAACCAGCACATTATACATTACTCGTTACATTACTAGCACGTGCCCGCGGCTTCGTACTCGTTTTTTATATGGAAACATTTCAAGATAGGTATCTCTATCCCGTGAGAACTAATATATGGGATGAAAAGTATGCCTATGGGTTATTCCAGGGCTAGAACTACTACGAGTATTCAAAAGTTCAACCTGATCCGTTAAGTAGTTTTTGGGTGAAAGAGGAACAAACATTCATACATCGATACAAACTTTCGCGTTTAAAATATTAGTAAGGAAGTAAGGATAGAGAGATACATTTCTACTATCATATTTCCCAAATTGCGTCGCCATTACTAAAGCTATAAAGGCACCCTCTTAAACAGGTATAGAAAATTAACTCGAGTTTTGAGTAGAAGGTTCCAATCATGCCTATTATTTACAAAAAACTTAGCGAATGCAAATCGATAAGTAGATGTATCTAGCGAACCATGGAAGCATTATAAGTGTAGTTAACAATCGTATTATAACTCTAGCGGAAACTCACGCATGTTAGTGCTCCCCTATTATTTCCACGAAATCCCCGGAATCCCCACACCGTACATAGGAAAGGGGAGACGAGAATATTTAGATTGATTTCCATAACCAGAGAAAACTTATCATTCATTTTAAAATTGTATGTTCCATTTCAGAGGCAAAGAATTAGCAAGCGGAAGTGGCAGTAGGCATATCTGACGAAGAAGCGACAACCGTTGGGTGTGTAGGTACTTGAGTGGAGACTGTGACTTTACAAAAGTGTAGGACACCCTCCAGCCACGTGGGATGACGATCTGAGAAAGACTGCTGGCAGATGCTGGATGAGATAAGCTGAAGAAAGGGGCGCTTTGGCGCTCAGGGGAGGCCTTTGTCCAGCTGTTGACTAGTATAGGTTGATGATGATGATTTTAGAGGTACCTACTTAGACTAACGTATGAGAACTCATTTTCCAGCCGTTTTCAATTTCAATTAGACTAATATTGATGTACGAGCAGCTCATTTAATATTCGTGATAAATGTTTTTAATGTAACCGCAATTCTGGCGCGGCGCAGGCTGGTTGGCAGGAGGTTTTCAATCTGCAGACGTCTGCAATTAACCTTCTCAGCAGTATTTTATGCGTGTCCTGGAAGTTACAAGACTAGGTGTCAACTCACCTGGGGTCACGGAGCCGCCATATGGTTACAGGGGACTGGGCAACAAGTCGCGTGTGCGCGGGCAATGTAGTGCGCGTCCCACAGGTTTTACGTCGGGCTCTAGCACAGGGGTTGCGTGCGGGTGCCGCGCCGGCTCAACAACAATAAGCGTATCTTCCTAAGAACTCAAACCCTCGGCGACCCTATTTTACGAGCCCTCTCATCGATTTTCTAAATATCTGTGTTTAGGGGAAGTATTTTCCAAAAGCAAGACCGGCAACTTAGCCCCCTCCGCAAAATTTTCCAAAAGCCATGAGTAGCGCAGCTTCGAAGCGACCGCCGCTCGCCGCCGTTGCGAGCTATCAAATGGACTGGCTGGAAGTTGGCTGAGAATCGAATCATACTAGTACTAGGTACCTAAATATATACGGAATTCTTGAAAATCCTTGCTATTGGTACTTTTATCAAAATTCGTGTAGGTATCTATTTAAATTCCCTGATAACGATGCCACCATGTGTTGACCTGTTGGAGCTGACATACCTGTGGCTCGATCATCACTATAGCAGAATAGGTATTGGCTATATTCTAAAGATGTGAAGTTTGAGCTTATCTACCGTTTTACCTTATACGGCGAAACCTGAAACTACAAATAGTGAAAAAAAACAAAAATCTAAATTGGCTAGTCTCATACGATTTACGATTCAAGCTGAAGACAGGGCGCTATGACGCTCATTAGGGGAGGCCTATGTCCAGCAGGACTAATATAGGCTGATGATGATGATGATACGATTTAATGAATTAGTAATGGCTTTACAAAATAAATAATATCCGAAGATTACTAATATAGACTGGGTGCAGTTATAATGATTATGAAAGTTGCGGCTGTAACGTACCTAACATTGTAGGTATCATCGCGAAAAGGTAGGGGGTGGTGGGGGGAAGGAGGGTGGGCGGTCCGGCCACAAGTCGCCTCCCGCCGACAGCCGGACTCATCCGGCTCGCAGTGCTGTCTCAATCGCGGCGGACGCAGCCCGCGTTTCATGGTAGAGCAGCCCAAAAATACGTTGTAACGTTAATAAAAATTTATTTTATTTATATATTTAAAACTTTATTGCACTAACGTACAAAGGATGGGCTTAATGCCGAGGCATTTTCTACCTGCCAACCAAAAACACATGTTGAGACACAGGGTTTTTATTTATTTATTCAGACAATTTGCCGTCCAATATGTTTTTAAGCTAATAACTAGGGGTTAGTATTTAAACACTAATAATGATTTTGATCTACTAGTTCAAAATCATTAATAGTGTGTTAATAAACAAATAACCATGCACATTATAGATCACAGAGCGCTCTGCGCCCCGGCTAAAATACTAAAATCCGAATTTGCATATTTTGCTTTCGCGATCCAAAACGTGCCCTCCATTATTCTAAGTATTAATATTAAAATATTTGTGATGGGAGGGCCCCATCTCAAATATTTTAATATTAATATTTTCATATAAATTTCAGATTTGTATTTTTTTACAAAACGTTTTGTAAAAAAATACATGTTTTATAATTTAATTTGTAGATTATTTATTTATGTATGTTACTTGCGGTTGCATTTACACCTAAAATAAACTTACTTACGTAATTTTTGTGAGTTTTAACTTACATACATAAATTATTACAAGCCCATTTACATCAGTAAATGGATCAACCAGTAATAAAAATGCTAAAAATAATACTGAAAAGAATGGCACAAGGAATTGAAAATCTGTTGAAAAGGAGTTGAGATAGAAGTCAAAGAAGACACGGATCTTTCAATTATCTTTATGAATGAATGCTTCAGTTTTGAATTTCTTATGAAACAAGATGCACCAATAATCGAAAATAATGCGTTAAATTATAAGCAAATGTTACGATTTACAATCTATCGACAGATCATAATCTCGCGAGAAAGATTATAAATTTATATTCTCTTTGGATTATAATATAAAGTTATTTGCAATTTTACGGTGACATATATAACGACACATATGACATATACGACGTTCCGAATGTACATATTATGTAGGTACATTCGGAACGTCCATGTTACAATGAAAAAAGAATAAAACCACTCCGTTATATATTGCAATGATCAATGATAGAATCACGAAACAAGACAGGGTATATAATGCGTGAGCGTACCCAAAAATTATTATTGGTGTTTTACCCATAGACATAGAATTTTTTCACCTTTATTCCGCCCACCTTCTATACCGATACCGACCCAAGAAAGGATTCAATTCTGTCCCTAACCTGAAACCAAAATTATTCTACTACGTTCAAAAATTAAGTAATTTTTTTCTGGAACCAACTTGGAAAAATTGAAAATTCAGGACGCATCGATATTTTTTTAATTTTTAGGACAAGCCATAAAGGATTCTTGACATTGATTTTTTTAAGAGTTCCTTGTGATGCTATCTATCAAAGATTATATTATAGTAACTAGATGTAACATTATAAAAACGAACATTTGACACTGTTTTGACTTCTTGCTCTTTGGGAGTATGCCATATGAAAAAAAAAGATAGATATAATTTTTCAGTTCAGTTTCAGTTACATTCAAATACGTATGTGGTCAATCTGATTCTTGTCTGACATTCTACTGAAATGTGAGAATAGTGATGTGAAATTCTGTACTTATCGATTAAATTATGATTTCAGTAAGCAGGTTTGTTGTAACCGCTGCATTGTATGTTGATCATGACGACCGATGTAGCGCGGTGGGCAAAGGTGCGCCTGCAACGCAGGAGGTTACGGGTTCGGGAATCAAACCCCTCAGAACAAATTTGTGAACGATCTGCAGATATACCTATGTTCCGTTGGTCTGGGTATAAATGTACTATAAAAAATGTATATCTATGCATAATAATGTATTTAATAAATCAGTTATCTAGTACCCATACCACGAGCTTTGAGTAGCTTACTTTGGGGCTAGATGGTGCTTTGTGGATTGTCCAGCATTATTATATATTATTATAAAAGAGTATAATAAATTCAGTTATGTTTAAAATCCGCAAGCTGTCATTTTACTTGAAAAGATATACCAATATTCATTAATCACCTATATTTTTTTGGTGTTTGTGGGGTTTTATATTAAGTTTGGAGTATGTGAGTCAATAATGATTAAATCAATCAGCTGGTAATGATTGAAACTACAACCCCCTCAAGGATCTAGATCGACTTAACCGGTACCTGACCCTGTAGGTATATAAATAAAGACCTACTAAGGTTATTTTGTTAAAACTTACATAAACTTGATAAATCTTCTTGATAATAATTATGTTTTTATTTAAAATGGGGTTAAGCGGTGATGGTTGTTTGCCGTCGTTATTTAGGATATGAGCAGTGAGAAAACTTAGGTAGGTACTTACTTAGTTACATTAACATAAACGAAATTATTTTTAAAGTATTTTCACGTCGTATACTACTATACTTAACTGAAATATTTTGTGCTTAGATACCACTTGGATGCTATCATTTAACCTTTATTTTCAAAGTTTTTTTGTAAGTCCTTTGATATCCAATTCTGTGGCACGAAACATGGAAATGTAAAAAACACCAACGAGAATTCTATGATGGCTCCCAGACATGTCTTCTCAAGTTTTGTTTCCATTTTTCTTTTGTTATTGGATATTTTGTATATCTAGAAGTGAAAGATAAGAATAAGTTGTGAACTTCTAGCTACATTGCAATCTTTAGTCTCCTAGATCTTACTAGCGACACCATAATCAAGTTTTGATTTCTAACTCCAACTTAGTAGGTCCATGTAGGTACCGTAGCACTATCTCGGTAGGTAGGTATAATTCTCAAACTACGACAATTTACTTTTGAATCATCATTTTGTCAACCAGTATTAGACATTCATCGACAATAAATTATCGACAACTACCAGTACTTCACTAGGTGGCATCAAAATGGTACATCAGATGTCAGTTTTTCGTATTGTACTTTAATATTAGTGAATTATAGAATTATACTGCTAATGAGCTGTAAATAACGTAGTAAAACAGTTATTATATTCTATGTACAAAAAACTATTCAACATATTGCAAAGAAAATACATGTAATATCCGCGTAATATCCGCGTCTATCACGATTATAGACTTACCGATGAAAAGATATCTTGCGTTTATCTTCACATAAAGATCCCAAACGGCTTTTACAACCCACAGCTACACAAGTCATTATATACTAAGTTCTCGATTAAATATTATATATAAAACACAAAATTACAAATAAAACATAAACACAAATTTTCATTTTCTCAATCTGACATTCACGTGTCACCGTACGGTATCAAACAAAACCAAAACAATATCAAATCGGCTACAAAGAATGAATGCCAATGAACTCTTTTTGACTACCTACTTGGTTATTTCTTTTACAAATATTTTTACTTCAACTAGTATTTAAAAATCCACACGCACTAGAGTAGTTTGCCCTGACTGATAAATTACATAGGTTGTTTGTTACATGGAACGACAGGATTCTTGAGAGGTTGTGAGTGCATGCACTATATTTCCCCGGTAAACCAAAATCCACACCACTATATTTCGAAGTGTCAGAGTGTTAAGATACCTAATATTTTAGGTTAACTGAAAATCACCAGAGACCTTTCAATATCTGCTGATTTTCAATAAACCTTAATCATATCTCTAAGACTGGTTTCACAGCTTTACGGGAGATCCGTAAGGGCCCCCGGAGCGAAGACACAAGTGACGCGCTAGAACATCATTTAGACTAAAATAGAAGAATAGAAAAATCATTTATTGCCTATAAATTTCTTAACCTAAACTAGAATTATAAACAATAATAAAAAAAAACTAATCATAGGCAAAGGGAGTAGATTCAGCTATGTGCTGCATGCAGAAACATGCGGCGCTGATTTTAAATCTACTCCCCTCGGGTAGGTGGTCACCGAGAAGTTATGACAGCGACACTGATTGATCCATACAGGACTCGCTGCGCGTAGAGCCCGCATCCCGCAACCCTGAGCCCCGTGCTCCGTGAGTACAGAATACAGATACTACACAGAGCGTCCGTCTTCCGCCCCACCCGTAGGTATCGTACTGATTAGACGTGCGCGCCGCGCCGGCGCCGGCGCCGCCACGCCGCGCCGCTGTTTTCACGCGCCGCCGCCGCCGGGTTCACAAGTCGGCGCGCCGACTAGCCGCGGACCCGCGCGAGCGGGCGGCGGCGGCGGTAGGATAGAGGTAATCCTCTCTCTCCGCTCTCCGTGGCCCGGCTGTTGTTTTGAAAGTCATTGAAGTTGAATTTGGAAGCTCATGATGGCCGTAAATAAAAACAACTGCTGGACATAGGCCTCCCCTAATGAGCGCCATAGCGCCCTGTCTTCAGCTTGACGCATCTAGCATCTGCCAGCAGTCTTTCACAGATCGTCATCCCACCAGGCCGGAAGGCGTCCTACACTACGTTTGCCAAGTCGCGGTCTTCACTCAAGAACACGTTTACCCAACGGTTGTCGGTTCTTCGAGAGATACGTCCAGTCCACTGCCACTTCAGCTTGCTAATTCTTTGAGCTATGTCGATAGATTTGGTTCTCTGTCGGATGTATTCATTACGAATCCTATCCTTCAGAAAAACCCCGAGCATAGCTCTTTCCATAGCTCGCTGAGCGACTTTGAACTGGTGGACCAGCCCTACCGTGAGTGTCCACGTCTCTGCTCCGTAGGTCATTAGCCTACGGGTAGGAGGCACTGATTGAAAACTTTCGTTTTCAAACATTGCGGTATGGATGACGAGAAGACTAGACGTAGTTTCCTAAATGTTGCCCAGCCCAGCTGGATCCTCCTCTTGGCCTCTTTCTCAAAGTTGTTTTTACCTTACTGCACAATCTGCCCAAGTTAAGTGTACTCGGAAACAATCTCAAGGATGAGGCTAGGCCGTCCAGCATGAGATTCAGCTCCTCTAGCGACTCCGCCATTATGACTATGTCATCAGTGAATCGCATGCGCGAGATGTAATCGCCGTTCATGTTAATACCCTTACCTTCCCAGTAAAGCGTCTTAAATATAATAATATCTTCCAATGCGGTCGTGCACAGTTTCGGTGATATCACATCCCCCTGTCTCACTCCATGCGCAATTGGATGTGGTTAGACTGCTGGTCCTGTACTTGGACACTCATAGTGGCAGCTTCGTAAAGACATCTCAGCACTTCGATATAACGATAGTCGACTTTGCATCGCCTTATAGGATGACAGTGACCATATGCTCCGTCTACCTTACGGAACGTAAGGTACCTACTTGGTCTTAGCTATCTATCCAGAAACGGTAATTGTCAAAGTTGCGTCAAACCAGACGCGGAGCCATAATCACGCTATGGAATCGACCATACAAAATCTTTGGATATTATCTATCTACACTCAATTTTATACTGTAGTGCTTTTCACGAAAAAAGTCCCACGGCAACTGGTGGAACTAAAGGAGATCACCCAGCTCCCATACATTTTTGGGCTAATTTTGAAAGTGCCGGCCACCTGAATTAAACTTAATATTATAATAGAGTGTAACAAAATGAACACTTTTTATTACTAGACTAAAGCTGTAAGTCAAGTCTGTGAGATAATATTCTAACTCAAAACATCCATTATATTTGTGTAGTAAAACCTAATTTTTATTTAATTTCTTGTAATAATGTGCAAGTTAGATATAATAAAGGCCCGACCCGGCCGCCTCGCTATTCCTGGCTATGGTAGTGGCCATGGTAACGGCGGGGCAGGGGGTGCTAAGAATCACCGGCCTGCAGGCTACCACACAATTCCTAAACTGACCCTGGTAACGTACAACGGACGCACTCTGAGGCTTGACAATCATCTAGCGCAGTTGGAAGTGGAGTTAGAGAACATTAAATGGCATGTTCTAGGGTTGTGTGAAGTCCGTAGAGAAGGGGAGGACACCGTAACCCTAGACTCGGGCCATCTTCTCTACTTTCGCGAGGGTGATAAAACATCCCAGGGTGGCGTAGGTTTCCTCGTCAATAAGGCCCTCTCTAGCAACGTTCAAGAAATCTCCAGTGTGTCGACCAGGGTAGCGTACCTGATCCTTTGGCTATCTAAGCGGTATAGCATGAAGGTAATTCAGGTCTACGCACCGACCTCGGCACACCCGGATGATGAAGTGGAGGATATGTACGAAGACATATCCCTCTTCCCCCGGACCGCGAAAGCGAATAGACGTGTCAAGCCCATGCTAAATTTTAAATCAAAAATATTTGAAAAATCTGTGTTAAAATATTCCAAGAAGTACCAGGCGCCCATAGCGATACGGAGATTGACAGGCCGCAACGTGAAATAGAACGATTGAACTCCGCTCGAGAGTGACTGCGACGGAACTATACACAAGCTGCCGCCGTCTCTTGCGCCTGCACTAGAACACGTAGGTACGTAATTGACGTCACCTGTCACCTTACCGCATTTGTTCGATTTAGCGTGTGGTCCAAGCACAAGCGATCGAGCAAGTTTTCAAGATCGTACAAGCCTCTTACGTTAGGAAACATGGATAAATTTTTGTTTGACAAAAGGTTAACTGAGAAATCAAATAGCGAGAGCAACTTGACTAGTCCTAGCAAAAGTCAATTAGACAGTACTCCAAACTTCGTTATTCTTCGAGGCAAACGGGATAGAGATGATGATTTCACAGATTTTAAGGCGGAAGTGAAAACAATGATGGAGGGACTGCTTTCTGAACAGGAAAAGGAACTTAGAAAGTTTTTCTCGCCAACGCTTTCTGATATACAAAAAACAAATCAAAACATAGAAAACACTATAACCATGCTGATAAGTAAAAATGAAGAACTAACGAAGAAAGTGACACAATTAGAGCAACAGAAAAAGAAAGATGGTGAATATATTACACTTTTAGAAAACAAGATTGAGGATATATATAGAACCTCTAAAAAGAACACTATAGAACTAAAAAACGTTCCGAAATCTAAAACTGAGACCAAGGATGCCACCGTTAACATGGTAATACAGCTTGGAAAATCAATTGACTGCATCATTAACAGCAATGATATTAAAGATATCTTTAGAGCACGTGGAAAAAGGGACGAACAGTCCAATGGTCCTATCATTGTTGAGCTGGCGTCCACTATTCTCAGGACCAATATACTTAAGAAGTGTAAGTCCTTTAACATCCGAAATAAATCAAAACTTCGAGCTAAGCACCTAGGTTTCAAGAAAGAGGAAGAAACTCCAATCTTTGTCTCTGAGCATTTAACCGCCAAGGCATCCAGACTTTACTACCTTGCTAGAGATCTAGCAAAATCTAAGAGCTACAAATTCTGCTGGACTTCATTTGGGCGAGTCTTTGTAAGAAAAGATGAAAACGCACCTATAATTACAATAACAAGTGAAAGCCAAGTTTCTAGTCTAATGCAGGCTTCGTGACTAACTTTAAGAATTTTGACTGTAGGGCACTTTATTGGTTTGTTTTTTGTTTATATCTTTACCTATTGTTTTTGTCTTAATATATCCTTATGTAAACACTCTACACTTCACACAATACACAATCAACACATTCAAATCTTCACTCATCTTAAAACAATTTATCGATTTTTCCATAAAACGGCCATTACTGGACTAATGACTTTTGTCCATGACTATACTAATTATGGATAAGTCCTTATTTATAGCTGATGAATTGGATACATCTGATATTGCTTACTCATTTGAATGTAGAGTTGAAGAATTCCGTCAAAGGACTCAAATAAAAGCTAGTGATTTTACTGTTGTTACTCAGAATATTAGGAGTATTTACCGCAACTTTGATGACTTACTCGTAACACTAAATGGATTATCTTTTGATGTAGACGTAATTGTTCTCACTGAATGTAGACTCAAACTGTCGCGACCTATACCTTCTCTTCCAAACTACAACTCTTTTACTACAACGAACCACATGAACCAATGTGACGGAGTTGCGGTCTATCTTAAAAATAGTCACAAAGGTAACTTTTGTGAAATAAAATTAGATGATGCATCATGTTTGCAAATGATAATTTATAATATGGTTATCATATGCATCTACCGTTCTCCCTCAATAGGTAATGCTGAAAGGTTTACTAATTCATTGGCTGATCATCTTGAAACTGTAAAATCTTTTGAAAGTATTATTATTGTGGGAGACATAAATATTAATATAATAGCTAAATTAGACGAGCGTAGTAGTGACAGGAATAACAGACTAAATTATCTAAATGCTCTATCTCAGCACGGTCTTCTTCCTGGTCATAACATACCTACAAGAATCAACAGTTGTCTGGATCACTGCATAATAAAAATAAATAAAACTAAAAATGACGCAACTATTGCTGTTCTGGAAACCTCAACTACTGACCACCGCATGCTAATACTTTCCCTTTCTAGAGTTGTTAACCCAAATAAAATATCTAAAGCTAAAACTAAAATAGATTATGTACAAGCTATAAGAGATCTAGAGATGAACCTTACAGACGTTTTGCACATAGATGATCCGATATTTTTATGTAGTCTATTAATAGGTAAAATACAAGATTCTCTTAAGGATAATACAAGGATATTACACATAAAAAGAAGCAAGCGAATCATAAAACCCTGGATCACAGAAGGGATCTTGCGCTGCATAAAAAATAGGAACTCTATGCAGAAAAAACTAAAATCTGATCCTCATAATGAAGTTGTTAGAATTACATTTAAAAGGTACCGAAATTATTGTAATAACTTATTAAAAAAACTAAAAAGGAACTATGAAAGAGATTTACTGGCTAAGTCTGCAAAAAATAGTAAGACTCTCTGGAAAACCATAAATATTATTACAAATTACAAAGCCCCGAATACTCCAAATACGTCACTTCTCAATATACAACCTACTTCAAAACAATCAGTAAGCTACGTAAACTCATATTTCGCAAATATTGGACAAGATCTTGCTGAAAATGTGCCTGTTCATTACCATTACCCTTCTATTGAAGACTCTTCTATAACTCTACCATCACTCTCCCACCACTCATCATCTTTTGTTCTACTGCATACCGACTTTGATGAAGTTCTTAGTGTTCTTTCAAGCCTTAAATCAAATAGCGCTCCCGGCTGGGATAACATTCCAACATCCTTTCTGAAAATGTCGTTACACGTCCTGCTTCCTTGTATTTGTCGTTTAATTAATCTCTGTTTCGACTCAGGAATATTTCCCAACGAGCTTAAACGTTCAGTGGTGACACCTATATATAAAGGAGGAAACAGGGATGATGTAAATAACTACCGTCCGATCTCCGTACTGCCTTCACTTTCAAAAGTCATGGAAAAATTGATAAATATCAGGCTTCTAAACTATTTAAATAAATACAAACTACTTTCTAAATTTCAATTTGGTTTTCGGCAAGGCTTATCAACGGAAGACGCTATTTCCGAACTAACGAACATAGTCACAGACCAGGTTGATAAAAAACGAAAATGTCTGACTGTATTTCTTGACCTTAGGAAAGCATTTGACACAGTGTCTGTTCCGATTCTCTTATTGAAACTGGAGAAATTTGGTATTAGGGATGTGCCACTTTCTTTATTAAGTAATTATTTAAGTGGAAGAACGCAACGTGTAAGGATTGGTGATTTTGTGGCCGAGGATGTATCCATATCATACGGTGTCCCACAGGGGAGCATCCTGGGCCCGACCCTGTTTTTAATGTATATTAATGACTTGTGTAATATGACAGTAGATAATGGATACATTTTTTCTTATGCAGACGACACTGCCATCATTTTTACCGGCAATTCTTGGAGTGAAGTTAAACTAACAGCGGAAAAGGGACTCAGAAAGATAGATCTATGGCTTAGACAAAATTTACTTACACTAAATATAGATAAAACAAATTATATCTGCTTCACCAAGTACATAAGTACTCAACCTGACTCTACCTTTAGTATTAAAATACATAGATGTGCCCTTAATAACCAGCGTTGCGACTGTCCAAAGATTGACAAAGTGGCTCGTACCAAATATCTTGGAATTATGATAGATCAACGGTTAACCTGGCACTCCCATATAGATTTACTCATGAATCGGACTAGGAAGCTCATATGGATTTTTAAGAATTTAAGACATGTTGCTCCCCCCAATCTTCTGAAGAAGATATATATAGCTTTAGTAGAATCTACTCTCACCTACTGCATACCTATTTGGGGAGGTGCGGCAAAAACTCACGTCATTGACCTTGAGAGGGCTCAGAGGTCTCTTCTTAAGGTAATGTCTTTCAAACCATATAGATATCCAACCCAAAGCTTATACTTGGAATCTGATTTACTATCTGTTCGTAAACTATATATCATTAATTCAGTATTAAAAATTCATAAAACTATAGACTTCGACCCCGCAAAGACACAAAATAGAAGGAATAATATAGTCGTAAAAAATACACAGGTAAAATCTACTTTTGCATCAAGACAATTTCTTAGGCAATCTACCTTTCTATATAATAAAATTAATAGTATTCTCAATATTTACCCTAAGAAACTCTATGACTGCAAGTATGAGCTAATTAAATGGCTTAAGTCCTTAAATTACGAAGATGTGGAAGCACTCTTTACGGTTGTTTCCTAAATTTAATAGTATTATCTTTCGAATCGATAAAATATAACATTCACACAAACACATTCATTCACTGGTTGATTCTGTTGCCCGGACTCTTACGAGACCGGTGTTCTCAGGATCTCCACTCACACACAAACACACACACACACACACACACACACACACACAAACACACACACAAACACACAAAGTAAGGATTATAGGTTAAATTTTAATTTTAACAAAGTTCTTAATTATTACAGCTATGTTTTTAGTGAACGCTTTGAATTTATAACTTAGACCACACTACATCTCGCAAAACTCGAACATTGTATTCTATGTTCGTATATAACTACCCTCAATTTTGTAAATGTTAATTTCATTATTAGTATAAATTATGAACAAATTAAAATGTTTTAGTGTTATAAGATTTTTGTAACTACTGGCTACTGTAACTGAGGAAGAGCGAAACCTCCTAGCACAAGTATTCTTTACTTAAAAGGAGGCTTCAAAATATTGTTTAAGATGCATGAACATTGTGAACGAAATAAAAACATTTGTATTTGTATTTGTATTTGTATTTGTTATATCCAAAGCCTTACACAACACCACTAAGCCTCACTTAAACGTTGTTATGGGGGACTTTAACGGCAAGGTGAGAATCCAGACTGGCAACGTATCCCGAATAGGCCCGCATGGTTATGGAGTTAGAAATCACAGGGGGCAAATGCTTGTCAACTTCCTTGAGAAAGAGGGGCTGTTCTTAATGAACTCCTTCTTTAAGAAACAGCCCCAGCGGAAGTGGATATGGTAAAGCCCCGACACCGTGACAAATAATTAGATCGACTTTATCATGACGGATAGCAAGCACATATTCAGAGATGTCTCAGTGATCAATACCGGATCTGATCACTGAATGCTCCGAGGCACTCTGAATATCAACTTAAAGCTTGAAAGAAACCTGATGAAGTCCTCGCTCCGACCTAATCCAATCCAAATCATGGCGGGCACCGAGAAGTTTTAGTTTTGTTTTTTTTTAAGACGGTATTACTTCAGAGCTTCTGAAGGCAGGAGGAGCCCCCGTTATACAGAAGCTACAGAATCTTTTTAATACCGTCCTTCACAGTGGGAGAACTCCTAAGGCGTGGAGCGGGAGTTTGGTGGTGCTCTTTTTTAAGAAGGGCGATAAAACCCTCCTTAAAAACTATAGACCCATCACACTCCTGAGCCACGTCTATAAGCTATTCTCGCGAGCGATCACGAATCGTCTCGCCAGGAGACTCGACGAGTTTCAGCCACCGGAACAGGCCGGGTTCCGCGGAGGATATGACACCATAGACCACATTCACACAGTGCGGCAGATTATACAGAAGTCCGAAGAGTATAATCAGCCCCTGTGTCTCGCTTTTGTGGACTATGAAAAGGCCTTTGACTCCGTCGAAACCTGGGCTGTTCTAGAATCCTTACAGCCAGCGATGCCAAGTAGACTATCGTTATATAGAGGTGATGAGGTGTCTCTACAAAGCCGCCACTATGAGTGTCCAAGTACAGGGCCAGCAGTCTAAACCCATCCAATTGCGCAAAGGAGTGAGGCAGGGGGATGTCATATCCCCGAAACTGTTCACGAGCGCATTGGAAGATATGCTTAAGACTCTGGACTGGAAAGGTAAGGGCATAAACATAAACGGCAATTACATCTCACACCTACGATTCGCTGATGACATAGTCTTAATGGCGGAGTCGCTAGAGGAGCTGACCCACATGCTGGACGGCCTAGCATCAACCTCGCGACGCATCGGTCTTGGCATGAATTTGGAAAAAACCAAAGTCATGACCAATTGCCAAATTGATCCGGGACCGGTAGTCGTGAAAGGCCTCCTTCTCGAAATCGTTTCCGAGTACTTACCTTGGGCAGATTATGCAGTTGGGTAAAAACAATTTCGAGAAGGAGGCCAAGAGGAGGATCCATTTGGAAAACTACGTCGAGTCTTCTCGTTATCCATATCGCAATGTTTTACCGCAAAGACTGCTGGCAGATGCTGGATGCGTCAAGCTGAAGACAGGGCGCTATGGCGCTCATTAGGGGAGGCCTATGTCCAGCAGTGGACTAATATAGGCTGATGATGATGATGATGATGATGATGTTAACGGAAGAACTTATTTTATTTGCCTTGGTATATACCAACTCAAACAGGCACGTAGTTATTATGCAGAACATTTACAGGCAACTGGTAGGTTCATCATTGAACTCGGAGGACAATATCAGGGAATGGACTTAGAACTTTGGTGTAATAATAAAAAATGTTTGTGATGCTGAGTTCTATTCAAACCAACCTTTTTTTTTTGTTGGCCGGCAAAATAAATATTAGCCCAACCTGGGTGATCTCCTTTGACAGATTGTCATATGCTTGCTTGCTTCATTCGGTCGTACTACTACAGCGCTGCGTCTATATTAGAGGACTTCTTTCGTGAAAAGGACTCTACCTATTTCATAGTGATTAGTAGTTCACTTGAATTGACGTAGAGGAGCTAGTGTTTAAGTTGCAGGCATAGAACTAAAGTAGGGGCATTTCCGGAAATGGAAAATGACAAACTTTGGCACCTGAATCTAATTTCATATTTGTTGATATGTCAATAGCGAAAAGCATTTTTACTGTTTTCAGTGAATTCAAAGATTTACAGTTTATTTGTCCAATCCCCAGATTAATAATATAGTACTAGTCCAATCCACAAACTACATCGGTATGGTGGCCGCGGCGTGTTCGCGGAAAACAGTGTTTCTATGAAATAGATGCCACTACCGATTTTGGATTCACAACTAAGGGCACAAAACATTTAGTTACACCCATTATATACAGATTCTTAAAAACTGTTACAAAAGAAAATCACTCAAAAAAGTAAAAATGCTATTCGCTATTGACAGATCAACAAAAATCTCTAAACAAATATGAAATTAAATTCAGGTGCCAAAGTTTGTCATTTTCCACTTCCGTTTCCGTTTGCTGCCAAAAGGAAACGGAAATGGAATATGACAAAGGCCTGCAACCATAGATTTTTATATTTCTATGCCTGCAATAGCGCCTCTACCATAAGAATAGACAAACCTCTACGTCAATTCAAGTGAACTACTACAATCTAGTTGAAGCTTATCACAATGAAATACAGTCTAAAATTTACTGTAGATAGACGATTTTGTATTGTCGATTCCACAGCGTGGTCAAAGTCGAGCTTCAACCTGTATATGATATAGAAAACTATAGTACTCTAATGTCAAGTCTAATGTAAATTCTCTTTGCTCTATGCGTTAGCATCCTATTAGTTTGTGGTTTCTACTACTTTAATTTATTAATCTGGGGCTGTAGTTTTACGAAGTATTTATATTCTCTTTGGCTGTAGTTTTGAATACTTTCAACATTTATATTATTATTTTTTATAAAGATTTCAGTAACCTACGTTTAGTTGATTTAAAAATTACTTTTTGTACCTACTTCTACATTATTATTTCTGTAAGTTCCTGTAGCATGGATGAACTCGACCTATTGCCAATTTGATTGTTTGATACCTACTTACTACTTTGTATACCAATACCTACTACTTACACATCTGAGATTTTGTTTTCAATTCTATTTCAGCTTAATTAGCTCAAAGCAAGCTGGTATATAGTTGAACCTAAGATTTTTTAAATAAGTTATAATGGTCACCTCCAAGGACTCCAAAAAGAAAACCATCAAAAAGAACCCCGCTGGTTTTGGCTCTCGCACCGAAAGGTTCGGCAAAATAACTGTGCACCCAAACCTTGACCCGAGCGGCCTTTACACGGACCGGCGGGAATTAGCCAGCGAACCATGCTATTACCACCCACAGCCACTCCACGTCATATTTGAAGTCAATAGATACAGGAAGGGTGACAAAGATCCATGGAAATATAAAATTGAGCTGGAAGAATGGGCAATGAATTTGGGCTATAGGAACCAAAAAATACTTGCACAACGAAGGTGGCAACAGTCACTTTTGGGACCTGCGTGGCACGAGATAGACGAGCCTCCGTTGGGCACGAAACAGTGTGGCGAAAGCCCGTGCAGGAACATAGGTTTCGGCCGGACATCGCGAACGAAGCCACCTAGAACCTGTTATCCTGGCCCTGGCACCTATTATAAGGCAAATCCCTTCAAAGCCCCTTATGGACCACATTCTAAGAGACAGACCTTCGAACGAGAAGAGCCTTGCAGGTTCAAGCCCGACCCGAGGAAATGGTTACTCGCCCCCAACCGCTACAAAATAATAGACAAGGAATCCATCGAAGAGAAGCCGAACAAAGTGGTATCACTAAAAGGACCATATAACCTGTTCACTGGAAAACGTGATGGACCAGTCCGGAACCACTTCAACAAAACAAGACTTGCGGCTGCAACCTGGCCATATACTATGAAAGGGTGTCTAGAGACATTCAAGAGCTCTCAACTAGGAGTGATGAATAAGACCGGCAGAGACGTTCCGTCTAAGGGGCGTTTGACGCTCGTGGATATAAATATGTGTTTGCGTCGCCCAGACGATCCAAGTCCTGGGACCTACAACGTGGAGAAGCCGCTGGAGTTCAAACAGAACAAGCGGCCTTTCAACAGCACCTACGACAAGGGGCCGGGCTACCGGCGCACGGTGGTGTGGCCAGGCGTAGGCCGCTATAAGATCAAGACGCTTACCTGCGGCATTCTGGGCCAGGGCCATCGTCACGTATTCCTCAGCAAACAAGGCCGAACCATCGGCGCCGTTATTCCCCAGCCAATGAACTCTTTTTGACTACCTACTTGGTTATTTCTTTTACAAATATTTTTACTTCAACTAGTATTTAAAAATCCACACGCACTAGAGTAGTTTGCCCTGACTGATAAATTACATAGGTTGTTTGTTACATGGAACGACAGGATTCTTGAGAGGTTGTGAGTGCATGCACTATATTTCCCCGGTAAACCAAAATCCACACCACTATATTTCGAAGTGTCAGAGTGTTAAGATACCTAATATTTTAGGTTAACTGAAAATCACCAGAGACCTTTCAATATCTGCTGATTTTCAATAAACCTTAATCATATCTCTAAGACTGGTTTCACAGCTTTACGGGAGATCCGTAAGGGCCCCCGGAGCGAAGACACAAGTGACGCGCTAGAACATCATTTAGACTAAAATAGAAGAATAGAAAAATCATTTATTGCCTATAAATTTCTTAACCTAAACTAGAATTATAAACAATAATAAAAAAAACTAATCATAGGCAAAGGGAGTAGATTCAGCTATGTGCTGCATGCAGAAACATGCGGCGCTGATTTTAAATCTACTCCCCTCGGGTAGGTGGTCACCGAGAAGTTATGACAGCGACACTGATTGATCCATACAGGACTCGCTGCGCGTAGAGCCCGCATCCCGCAACCCTGAGCCCCGTGCTCCGTGAGTACAGAATACAGATACTACACAGAGCGTCCGTCTTCCGCCCCACCCGTAGGTATCGTACTGATTAGACGTGCGCGCCGCGCCGGCGCCGGCGCCGCCACGCCGCGCCGCTGTTTTCACGCGCCGCCGCCGCCGGGTTCACAAGTCGGCGCGCCGACTAGCCGCGGACCCGCGCGAGCGGGCGGCGGCGGCGGTAGGATAGAGGTAATCCTCTCTCTCCGCTCTCCGTGGCCCGGCTGTTGTTTTGAAAGTCATTGAAGTTGAATTTGGAAGCTCATGATGGCCGTAAATAAAAACAACTGCTGGACATAGGCCTCCCCTAATGAGCGCCATAGCGCCCTGTCTTCAGCTTGACGCATCTAGCATCTGCCAGCAGTCTTTCACAGATCGTCATCCCACCAGGCCGGAAGGCGTCCTACACTACGTTTGCCAAGTCGCGGTCTTCACTCAAGAACACGTTTACCCAACGGTTGTCGGTTCTTCGAGAGATACGTCCAGTCCACTGCCACTTCAGCTTGCTAATTCTTTGAGCTATGTCGATAGATTTGGTTCTCTGTCGGATGTATTCATTACGAATCCTATCCTTCAGAAAAACCCCGAGCATAGCTCTTTCCATAGCTCGCTGAGCGACTTTGAACTGGTGGACCAGCCCTACCGTGAGTGTCCACGTCTCTGCTCCGTAGGTCATTAGCCTACGGGTAGGAGGCACTGATTGAAAACTTTCGTTTTCAAACATTGCGGTATGGATGACGAGAAGACTAGACGTAGTTTCCTAAATGTTGCCCAGCCCAGCTGGATCCTCCTCTTGGCCTCTTTCTCAAAGTTGTTTTTACCTTACTGCACAATCTGCCCAAGTTAAGTGTACTCGGAAACAATCTCAAGGATGAGGCTAGGCCGTCCAGCATGAGATTCAGCTCCTCTAGCGACTCCGCCATTATGACTATGTCATCAGTGAATCGCATGCGCGAGATGTAATCGCCGTTCATGTTAATACCCTTACCTTCCCAGTAAAGCGTCTTAAATATAATAATATCTTCCAATGCGGTCGTGCACAGTTTCGGTGATATCACATCCCCCTGTCTCACTCCATGCGCAATTGGATGTGGTTAGACTGCTGGTCCTGTACTTGGACACTCATAGTGGCAGCTTCGTAAAGACATCTCAGCACTTCGATATAACGATAGTCGACTTTGCATCGCTGTAAATATTCCAGAATCCAGAACCGCCCAAGTTTCAACGGATTCAAAGGTTTTCTCATAATCCACAAAGACTGACACAAGGGCTGATTATACTCTTTGGACTTCTGTATAATTTGCCTCACTGTGTTAATGTGGTCTGTGATGCCATATCTTCCGCCGCCATGGAACCCGGCCTGCTCCGCTGGCTGTATCTCGTCAAGTATCCTAGCGAGACGATTCATGACCATTTGTGAAAACAGCTTATAGATATGCCTCAGGAGTGTGATGGTTCTGTAATTTTTAAGGAGAGTTGTATCTCCCTTCTTAAAAAAGAGCACCACCAATCTCCCGCTCCACGCCTAAGGATAGGAGTTCTCCGGGCGGCTCTGGAATCATGGTCGTCTCGTCGGGACGAGGGGCATGTGCAGTGTACAGACGGCCATAGAAATCATCTATCTCGGCCGAGATCTCCGGTTTTGATAATACGGTTCTCCCATCGTGCGTTTTAAGCTTCGTCAGGTGGCTCCTGCCAAGCTGCTGAGTGAATACTTTGGACCCTCGGTTTCGCTCTATTCCCTCTTCAATGATGCTTGTGTTGAAGCTCCGAAGGTCACGCCGTACTATCTTCGCAATTTGCTTGTTCAGGTCTGACCTTTCTGACGAAGTTGCTTGGGTGATTTCCCGTCTTCTTGTCATCAGCCCCGGAGTCTCATCCGAGACTTTGGACTTCTTGCCAGTTCGCTGTTTTTTGCAAAACTTCATGCCCTCATCCCTCAACGTTTCACGGTCTTAAACATATCTTCCAATGCGCTTGTGAATAGTTTCGGGGATATGACATCCCCTTCTCACTCCTCTGCGCAATTGGATGGGTTTAGACTGCTGTTCCTGTACTTGGACACACATAGTAGCGGCTTCGTAGAGACATCTCAGCGCCTCGATGTAACGATAGTTTACTTGGCATCGCTGTATGGATTCCAGAACAGCCCAAGTTTCGACTCAGTCAAAGGCCTTCTCATAGTCCACAAAAGCGAGACAGAGGCTGATTTTACGCTTTGGACTTCTGTATAATCTGCCTCAAAGTGTGAATGTGGTGTATGGTGCCATATCCTCCGCGAAATAATCAGAATCACCACAAGTGATTGATGATGAGTTTGGTAGCAATAAATCATTGTGTCTGCCATCTTGCCACCTGCCATCATCAACACATTTACGCCAACCCGCTGGCACAGTGTGTTAACTAAGCTGGGTTAGCATGTTGTTGCTTGGATTTCTGTTACAAAAGTGGCTCTTAAGCGTGAATAGAAAGAAATAGACGAAATACTGGAGCAAAACATCCTTTTGCAGAAGTCAGATCGACTCACACAGGTGAAGTCACGGATTAAGAAGACATCCACTGCTACTAGCCAGGTGACGTCTTTCTCCAGAATTCCGTTCATATCTATTCAATCTGGAGTATCTATTTACCCCGTTTTACGGTACCTACTTGAAAAATAGGAAAAAATCAAGACACGCCGGCGCGGCGGCGCCGCGCCGGGCGTGGGGGTCGGCGCGCCGCCGCCGGCAAATTTGATATCGGCGCGCACGTCTAGTACTGATCAGTACCTACTAGCACTACCTACTCTGATGGAGCAGTAGGTAGGTACTTTGCGGGTTGATGCATCAGAGAAGGTACTGCTACCCGTGTGGGTCTACGTATGGGTGTATGTCTCATATACAGCTGTGAAACCAGCCAAAAATATCCTTCGTGTTTAAATCGACACACCATTATGTTTTTAATGTTGACAACTTGTATAGTTTTTTAATATTTTAAATAAACCGTTAAAAAAATATAATATTCCTGAGCTTTCTAGGTCGTAAATCCGTGTAAAAATTATAAACAGTGACAACTACACTAAACCAGTAAAAAAATGAAAAACATGAATTTCACTTTAGCTTTTTTTACATCCCTCTACAACTGCCCAAAAATCGTGTCGAATCATTTACCCATCACCTGTATACTTGTACTTAAGCGTTCAATTATTTATATAGAAAAGGCGCGGTGCGGAGTTGAATGGTGTTCAAGATCTGCGTTGAAGACGCGCGAAGCATAAGCCGCGTACAGACTGCTGTAACGTAACATGCAATGTAACACGCAATGAAAGAATTTACCGTCCACACTGTCGCAACGTATCATGCAATGTAACAGAAAGCCCATAGAGTGGACGCCTTGCGCGCACGAACCGCGCACACTACGCGCACGAACAGAGCATTTCAGCTCGTGCGCGCCGAAAGGAGCATTTCGTAAGTGTGGACGTAGCGCGCGCACGAACTGAGAACGGACGTGTTCGCATCTTTTCCGGCATGTGCGCGGCGAACATAGCTCAGTCTGCCGAGAACACGCGGAGAGAATTTATTATACAATTATTACTGGCTACGATGGTTGTCGATGATTCAATGATTATCATCAATCATGTGAAAAAAAAAACGTAACGTAAACGGCTCTGCTGTAGCTATGTTTTCTTCCATTCTTCCAACGTTCGCGCGCGTAAACGCGTAAACGCGTTCGAGTAAACAACCCGCCACACTGGCGCTCCGCGCACACGGCGCGCCCCTTTGTGTTCGGCGAAAAAACCGACAAATGGCGGATCGCGGCGCGCACGAGCTGAAATGCTCTGTTCGTTCGCGTAGTGTGCGCGGTTCGTGCGCGCAAGGCGTCCACACTATGGAATTTGTGTTACATTGCATGATACGTTGCGACAGAGTGGACGGTAAATTCTTTCATTGCGTGTTACATTGCATGTTACGTTACAGCAGTGTGTACGCGGCTGTAAGCCTCGCGCGCGCGACGTTTCTTCAACGCACGATCTTTAACACCATACGGGAATGCTGATCGGTATTCTAGTGATTATAGCTGGCAGAAAGTGTTAGCACATAGTGAGTGAACCATGATTCCAAGGTGGATAGAAAATAGCCAACTTATTTTTAAAGCATATCAGTATTACAAAATCTCTAAGCAAAGGTGGTATAAGCCACGTACCCACCTAGCGCACAGCCTCGTGCGGCAGCCTCGCGAGCCAAATGCCTCGGCTGGTGTGGACGTGCCTCGGGCTGCCTCGGGCGCGCGTTTGCTCGGCTGAGCACGGCTCCGCCCCGATCCATCTGTTGTCGATAAACTTGAGGCGCTCAAAGGTGCCTCAGTGAGAGCTGTGTGTTAGGTAGGAACGGTTATGTTTTGGCTCGCGCGCGAATAATACTCGCGGACTTATGATGGCTCAGCATGCCTCGTGTAATTTGAACAGAACTACTGAGGCTGCCTCGGGACTCGGGAGCCATCGCTCGCGATCTGGACACCGAGGCTGCCGTGCGAGCCTGTGCGCTAGGTGGGTACGCGGCTATAGTCAACTCTTATTTTGACGACCGATGTGGCGCGGTGGGCGAAGGTCCGCCTGCGACGCAGGAGGTTGCGGGTTCGATTCCCGCCTCGGAACAAATTTGTGCACAATATGCAGAAATTTGTTTCGTTGGTCTGGATGTTTAATATGTATAATAAAAAATATCTATCTATGTATATAATGTATTAAATATATCAGTTATCTAGTACCCATAACACAAGCTTTGAGTAGCTTACTTTGGGGCTAGATGGTGCTGTGTGGATTGTCCTGCAATATTTATATTTTTATTTATTTATTTATATTTAACGAAAATTAAACTATTCCCCCTTTACAGCACTAAAATAAGTGCAATCCCTCTATAAACAACAAATGTTTTATATTTCTTTGCTTTTCTACTTCTTTCATAATGATAAAAGGATGGTATTATTAAAGTAATTATAAATACGATTACTTTTGGTGAAATGTTGTTCTTTGGGCTTCCTAAAGGTCAATATTCTAGGGGAGTTTCCCATAATTGGAAGTGGCCACGCTTGGCAGGTTGGAGTTTGTTCTGCAGACGTGCTAATCTCAAGCTATACTTATCTTCCGACACCCGTAGGATCCTGCTCCATGACGTTGAGTATCATCGTGAATCGTGATACATGTGTATGTGTTAGCTAGAAAACGTTGTATATAAATTTGCTCAGCCCTGGGAATTCAACCGCACTTTATTTAGCACAGGTTCTTAGAAAATGGTTAGCAATGTGCGCGAAACTACTTATCAGATTGTTGCGCATAAAATGTCTCGGACATTTAAATTATATCAATTAAATATTAAATTATATCCCAATTAGACACACTAACGCCGCCACCTTTTTTATCTTATTTTTAATTTAAATGAGAATTTTTGAAAATATCAATCGAGCCGTTTGTGACACCTATAAAAAGCTTTTATTATGACACAGGCATAAAAAAAGCTTGATAGTTATCACAAACTACTCGTTAACTGCTGTATAAGGTACGTTAACTGCTGTATAAGGTACGTTAACTGCTGTATAAGGTACGTTAACTGCTGTATAAGGTACGTTAAGTGTTGTATAAGGTGCGTTAACTTCTGTATAAGGTACGTTAACTGCTGTATAAGGTACGTTAAGTGTTGTATAAGGTGCGTTAACTGCTGTATAAGGTACGTTAACTGCTGTATAAGGTACGTTAAGTGTTGTATAAGGTGCGTTAACTGCTGTATAAGGTACGTTAACTGCTGTATAAGGTGCGTTAACTGCTGTAAAAGGTACGTTAACTGCTGTATAAGGTGCGTTAACTGCTGTATAAGGTAAAAATAACATAACAGGTGACGGCACTAAGTGTCCCTCGGGATAATGCCTTAAAATGGAACGCGACGCTAATTCAGAAAACATATCGTTATTTAGCAAATAAAAATCCAAAATGTCTTTAAAATTCGATTGAGGAACAACGCTAAAGTAATTGTATATTCGGCAATTATCAAATAAATCTATCAACATTATCCCATCGTTAATGCTCTTTATAGCAAGGCAAAATACGGACCGTGAGAAAATATCCACTTCTCTCAGAAAGAAGATTCGTTATTACATTTTGTTAAGTTTATAATTTAGAGGTACGAATATTCAAACTAGGTAAAATAATAGTAATCTAGAAAATGAACCATTCTGTCAGTGCGCATGTTAGCCCTGCTAAAATCTCTATCGCCAAGACTATATATATTTTGTTTAGTTTTGTTCCCCAATAAACCAATTAAGTTTATTGATTATATTATTATAAGTTTATTTCAATAATATGGTTATTAAAATCACTCACATTCTGACATCAAAATTCTTATCAGTAAAGGAAGTCATAATTATCAAAAACATTTGTTGGCGTGCTTGAATACCACGCAGAAATTCAAGTTAAAACCTACTTTTGATCCTACTACACCTTGACATTACTAATATAGGCATAATTAAATATTACATTTAATAGATAGCACAAACATGAAGCAAAAAATTGAAAACAATACATAGCCCGCTATGAATATATAAATTTAAAATTTCTAACCTAGCATTCATTTAAAAACAGATTTTTACAATGAGCCTAGATGAGTCATATTCATCATGTCACAATATTTTGCTTCAATTACACTTATCCGCAAATAAATGTTAAACCCTTTTAACAGTAACCTTATAATGCTAATTTTAGGTGATTAGTAAACCTAAAAATTGATGCGCCTTGTTACATTATGATTTGGATAAGTACTTACTATGTCTGCTCTAACAAGTGAGAGTATACAAATCTGAATAAATCTATACAGAGATGATTCCAAATAAAAGAAATCTGCATTCAATTGACCTACGACAAGCTTTATTATTTTTAACGACTTTTGACAAGCAATATCACATTATGAAATTAATTTTAGGGTAAGTATACCCAATCCAATAGTCTAGCGTATCTTATATTACATTTAAACACTAAACCAAAAACATATCTATTTTGCAGGTTGAGGTCCCTAACCACCATGCGTCATCTTAATTATCTAAGACTGGACTAATTTAGTTCAAAAAATAAACTACAATTAGGTAAATACCCAATTATTGGCACTATCATATTACTACATTAAGTCAGAATTAGCGTATTGCTTAGGAAATATTTTTTTTTAGGCTAAAGCCATATGGGCTATTAAATTTGCTGCTTTGCGTTTTTTTTAATTATATTGTACCAACAGTGACAGATTTACCCAATTAACCATAAATCCATAGAAACAATGAACAGAATAAGATATTAACAAGTGGAAAAACTGTTGTCCAAAATTTGCCTTTCAATTATTGAGATTTAATGCCCAGTGCCAATACTTGGTGTGGTGACAAAAATAGGTGTGTTCACCCTAGAGCGAAGACAATAAGGCATATCCCAAAGGTTCAGAATCAGCTATAATCTTCTATAGGCAACATTTTACCCATGCATTTTCATACGCAACGATATTAAACTTTAAGGTATAAAGTAAGTACTCACATTATGCTTTAGGGCTAAGCCTCACACGTTTCGACACAACTATCATTACAGAACTTATAGAAAGCTATGTAAATTTGTAAAGGTTCTTCAAAAGGTTTGTTCTTATACAGATTCACAAAATGACAAAGATAAATTGTACATAAAATAGTTATTATAATTTTCGTTATTATAAATATCTACGGGTATTTATCACGTTTATTTACCAAATCTTCCCGACGTTTCAACAGGTTTACACTCTGTGCTTCGCAGAGGCACTAGCTCCAGTACCAGTCATCCCGTGACTACACGGAGTGTAAACCTGTTAAAACGTCGGGAAAAATAGGCAAATTAACGCGATAAATACCCGCACATTTTAGTTCTAGTAATTTTTTCACTAAGGGGCTTAATAAAACTTTCAGTATTGAAAAAAAACTAGTGATGTATTTTAAACCAATATTAAAGTAGGAACAGAATGAAAATTTTTGATATACTAATTTTATATTTTTCTATCCCTTGTAATTTGTTATTACTGTAATTTTTTTAATCTATATTTTTATATGCATTTAATATCTCTGAATTGACTGTTGCTAAAATTTCAGTGGTTAAAATGAAAGATAGAAAAATCAATTACAATTGAACGACAGTTGTTAAAACCTATACATTCAGTTAATTGCTTAATTGAAAGGTAGGAAGTTAATTAACATTTTGATGATAACTGTTAAAATTGAAATACATATATCATATAGTGTTAAGATTCCGAATAGTGTTAAGACTCAGTTAATGGCTCAAATGGAAGGTTATTAACCTAAAATCTAAAATCATATCTCAGACTTTTTGAGAATTTGTCTTAATAAGGACAAACCTTTCAAAATACTATTGTCTTAACATAATAACTAAAGACCTAATTCAGCCTTTACGACGAACTAAGAAAACTGAGGACTTAATTAACCTCTAGTCCAATAAAATGCAGTTCTAGAACTAGCCTTAAGTAAACAGTTTGACAGTGCCTTACAAAATTTTTATTTCTATGGTTTAATATGTATATTTAGTATCAAAACATCAAAATTCGTGAAAGCATTTAGTTCAATAAAGTTTATAGATGACTAACAGTTTATAACTTCGTCGCGGACGTTTCGCCTACGACGCAGGAGGTCGCGTGTTGGATTCGGGACCTGGGAAATTTATCATACTTTTCGTCTAAAAATCAAATAGTACATTGTTACCCAAAGGTTGAAAGTAACTTATTTATTCCCGAGACCTCAGGCGCCAATACTTCGAGGGACTAAATAAGAGTAAACACTGCTTTTCATTACTCATACTCGGAAAGTAGGTCTGAAAATGCCTGAAGAGCGGGTTGAAAGTGATACTTTTCCGCCCTAGGGAGAATCGTTTTCAACTGACAGCTAACGTTACTATTGAACCATGATAGTGGTAGAATAAATGCTGAAGGTAAAAAAAATCGCCTAAGAGACAATTCACTGAATTCAAAAAATACGAAAGACAAGGCAGTATGGTTTTATGGCTTTCGCCTGTCTTAAATAGACTAATATCAAAAAAAACTTAGCGGCAATTTGATTAATTTGTTTTCTCACGTTTTTTATTTATATTTCTTGTATTCGTTATGAAAAGCACAGTGTTTACCTCGGGTGAAAGTAACGTAGTCCCTCGAACTATTGGCGCGTCTCGGGACTAAATAAGTTACTTTCAACCCTTGGGTAACAATGTACTATTTCATTACGAATACAAGGAAATTTAATAAAAACATGAGAAAACAAATTGGTAATCAAATTGCAAATTTTTTTTTTTTATATATGTGTCCATCTAGGACAGGCTAAAGCCATAAAGCCATACTGCCTTGTCTTTCGTATTTTTTAATTCATTGAATTGTAGCTAAGGCGATTTTTTTTAGCTTCATCATTTATTCTGCCATTATCATGGTTCAATAATAACGTTATAGCTGTCAGTTGAAAACGATTCTCCCTAGGGCTGAAAAGTATCACTTTCAACCAACTCTTCAGGCAACTTCAGACCTACTTTCCGAGTATGAGTAATGAAAACACTTTTACAATGAAAACACTCACAACTCAAGGAATAAAATATCCGCATAATGTACAAAAATCTGTCCTAAAGCGGGAATCAAACCCAAAAACCTCCTGTGTCGCACGGTACGGACGTTCGCCAACTGCGTCACAGTGGTCGTCAAACATGAATTTCAAATTATGAATAAAATACCTTTATACACATAAGTTGTCAAAACATACAATTTTAATATTTTACACCTTAATTCTATGCACTTTGTCTAAACTAAAACAAGGTCACCAATCAGACTCGAGACCACCTAATTTTGAGGATTTTTAATTAACGGCAAACCTTATCAACACTTTATAAGAATACAAGAATTAAAATTCCTACTTAACGATTTATTATTTACAATTACGCCTCGCCACAAAATGCACTCATCAAAATATCACGAAATGTACACAACACCTTCTTTGCTTTAGATTTGACTTTCGCACGTTAAACATCTTACCCTTGACGCTGCGCTCCTTCGGAGCTTACCTATCTCTCTTTTGAGTACCTACATTATATATAAAATAACCTGTTTTGGAATTCACCTTAAGTGCATCATAAAACGCGATTCGGTAGTTTCACTAATAATCGCTCGATTAGTTTGTGGAGGCACTAGAGTTACGATAAGTTCTTATAAAGTATAAATAAGGTTAAATTTAGGGCCTAAGACAGCTTACTGCGTTACGTAGTTATAGCGCGATGTGGAGTGGGGTGGTTTCACCGCGGCGTGTTGCGGCGCACGGCTTTCCGCACGCGGCGGCCGGCGGCGGCGTTGGGCGCGCTGCCCATGCTGAACTGCATCACCCCGCCGGCGGCTGGCGCGTTGAACTGGAACCCGCCCGTCATCCCCTCCGCCCCCTGCATACGCTGCATCGCCTCGTTGGCTTGCTGAAACAACACGACCACACGATATAAGCCTTAATTTCAAACTATTTACTGTTTACCCTACTATTGCGGTTTGTTTGTAACTTGGAGAAAACAGCCTTCTCCATTCCTCTCAGTCCTGTGTTCTTCTTATCCTGCCTGCTGTTTTGAGAAGCTCACCGGCCCATCGAGTGAAAAGTTGCCCCTGATTATTTAACCCCTTCTGAACATCACCATCTCAGCCGGGACATTCACTGCTGGACATCGGTACGCCGCTCCCATACACCGCAATGACTAGTCTTGTGCTAGTCCACATCCAGCGGTTTCTCACTACCTTTGCCCAGTCAGTGGTTTACCATGTGGGGGAAACAAACTGCCTATCAATGATTAGCTAGGATAAAATATCATATGTTACACTGACAGAATAGAAGGGATAAATCGCAGTTTCCAGTGAGATACTTTTCAATTCCATTCAATACTTCCGGAGATTCTCACAAACAGTTACAATATTAAAGTGGAAATAAAGTTAGTAAGCTGAATACATTTGTTAGGCAATGTCGTCCCATCAGCACCGTTCCGGTATGGAACTAGGAACCAAAGAAATATGAGTGGCAACAATTTGCTGACAATTACCTGACCGAATCCGAAGACCGCAGGCGAAGACTGTGGACCGCCGAAGTTGAAAGCAGGCGTTGACGCGGGCGCCATTGCGGGCGCCATAGCGGGCGCCATTGCGGGCGCCTCGAAGGTGGACATCGAAGGGGTTGAAGCTCCGAAAGGTGAAGCATTGGGCACTCCGAACATGGGGACCGATGAGTTTCCGAATATGAAAGAGGGTTGTTGAGTTGGAGCTGGATTAGAAAACATAGAAGGCTGGCTGGTGTTGTTCTGATTCATGCCAAACACATCTTGCGCAGGTTGCGGGGTCGCTCCAAACACGAGTGGCGCCTGAGCGGTGTTGTTCAAAGGCGTCCCGAAAGGCGCGGGAGATGGCGTCGCCCCAAACGTAAACGTCGCCTTCGCTGGAGTGGACATGAACGGATTCAATTGGTTCGTCTGTTCAGAGGTGTTAGGCCACATACTCGTGTTCTCTTTAGTGGGCGCGTTAAACATGGGAGCGCCGGTCGAGCCGAGGAGGCCGTTACCGCTGGCCGCGGCTCCCTGAGGGTTGCTGGACATTCCACCTCCAAGAGGGTTGGAAGTGATTCCGCTTCCGCCCATGGGGTTAGCGGGTCCATTGGACAATGGATTTGTGGTAAGACCAAAGGCGCTCGAGTTGCTCTGTTGCGTTGCACCAAACATAGGCGTGGTCGTACTCGAACCGAAGGTGAAGTTAAACTTTTTGGGTTCGCTCGGTGCGGTCGAAGAGTTTGTGCTCTGGGTACTTCCAAAATTAAACATGGGCGGAACAGCGGCGTGCGCGGCGACGGTGGCGGGCGTGGCGACAGTAGCGGGCGGGACGACGGCTGCGGTTGCGGCGACAGCGGCGGGCACTGCGGCAGGTGATGGCGCGGCCGCGGTGGCCGGCGTCGTGGCCGCTGCGCTCATTCCGCTGTTATTCTGGAAGGGAGACGCCGATGGCGGATTCTCAGACTTCGAGAAAAACGAAACTGTAGGAGATGGTACGGTCGCGTCCGATTTTGCGAACATTCCTAAAATGGGCGTTTGAGTCGGTGCGCCTTGCGTCGTCGAAGCGCTGCCTGTCGCCGCGGAAGCCGGTGGAGTGAACAAACCACCACTACTCGGCTTTACTGCAGAAAATGTAAACTGTCGTTTCCCTTCTTTCTTGTTCGGAGACACAGTCTTACTTTCTGAAGAATTATTCAGGAATGCATTCATAGCGTTCAGAGGGTTCGGCGTGGTGGCAGGCGCTGCAAACAGGCCTGTCACAGTCTGCGGTGCCTTCAAAGAAATGGAGGGTACTTCTTGCGGTTTTTCAGTATCTTCAATTGGTTTTGAAACATCCGATGACTTGGTTTCATTCAGCGGCTTAAAGATGAAATTACTGGCGGATGAAGAATTTTGTTTAGGAATCCCAAATGAGAAAGATGGTTTTGGATCTTCATTAGTTTTAGGGCTATTAAACTTTAAATCCTTGTTTTTGGAAGGTATAGTAAAGTTGGTTTCTGGAATAATATTATTGTTCGTTTCAGATTCTTTCACTTTATTTTGAAGTTTACTGTCTCCTTTTTTATTTGTAGTCAGATTCTTTTCTTGAAGTTTTGGATCTATACCAAATTTGAAACCCATATTAGGGTCTACGTCAAACTTAAAATTAGTGAATTTTGGGGGAGATTTCTCTTTGGCGTCTTTGACAGTTTCACAACACATGCACGCAGTTTTATCATTGGCATTGCTTGCCAGGCAAACGCGACATTCCCAGTATGACTTCTGGGTTTCAATTATTTCAGCCAGTTTATCGTCAGGTTTGTTGAAAAAGTTGCTTGAACTGAAACTTGGCAGTGTCTTCGAGGCAGGCTTCAAGCCAGGTTTGGCACCACCGCAGGCCAAGCATTTTTCTATGCTAGGTTTGTTTGTAATAAAACAATCGTCGCACCTCCAATCTTTAGCAGGTGCAGACGTCACTGAATCAACCTTGTCAGAAACAGCAGCAGGGTTTGATTTTTTATTGTTTCGACTTCCGCAACAAACGCAGTTTTCCTTGCTATCATCATTCTCGACCCAGCAGTCGTTGCATTTCCATTTCTTACGATCGTCGCGACTTTCGTTCGCGCAAGCTTTAGCGGCAGACATTACAATGTCTGCTTTGTCAGGAACAGCAGCAGGTAGAGGGTTTGATTTTTTAATGTTTCGACTTCCGCAACAAACGCAGTTTTCCTTGCTATCATCATTCTCGACCCAGCAATCGTTGCATTTCCATTTCTTACGTTCGTCGCGACTAATGTCCGCGCCAGCTTTAGCGGTAAACATTACAACGTCTGCCTTGTCAGGAACAGCATTAGGTTCAGCTTTTGATTTTTTAGGGTTTTTACTGCCGCTACAAACGAAATTGTCTGTGCTATCATCTTTTTCGACCCAGCAGTCACGGTATTTCGATTTTGTTGAAGTTTTATTAGCAACTGGAAGTTGATTTGCCGTTGTTTTTGGATTGCAAGCTATTTTTTCACAATTTACACATTTATCTGAGTTTGTATGGCTGTTAGCAAGTTTACAAATGCTGCACTTACTTGTGGCTTCGCTAGCTTTCGGCGGTGTTTGTTTTGATACCTGCCTTGCTCTAGAACAGACACATTTTTGCTTATCCACTTTGTTAGATACCTTACAATCTGGGCATTCCGTTTTTGATGCAGCTTTGGCAAATGTTATAACAGATTGTTCTTTACTTTGATTTTTGATATCTGTTAAGGGGTTGGTTATCGCATCACTGTTTTCATTTCCAAATGAGAATTTAGGTGGGGATGTATTGGCCGCCGCCTTGTCTGGAACGCCGAAGTTATATGCAGGAGAAGGCGAGGAACTTCTTTTCCTATCCAGATTAACTGGAAGAGGGCTCGAAAATTTGAAAGCTTCGCTACTTGGTAGATTCATTGAAGTTTTAGAAACAGATTCTCCAAACGAGAAATTCGGCAAATCGTTATTGTCAATTTGCAAAACCGATGTGGGAAGGTCGAGTGGTTCCGGCATGCCCATGGAGTCTTGCCGACTGATCCTCGTCAAATGTGTTTTGAGTTTAGATTGCGACTTGCCCGTTCCTAGGCCAGAATAGACTTTATCTCTGAAAAAAAAAATATCTTTAGTCATTATCGATCAAAGTAATAGTTAATCTCGCGTATACAAGGTATAACATATTACCCCTGCTAAGCCGAAGGGGCAGGTTTCGGACCCCAATGGTGATCAGTTGTGGGGGGGAGGAAATTAAAAATTCCTATTTTCAGTTTCCCATACAAAAAATAATAATTTCCTAGTGCCAAAATAAAGTAACAACCCTATTCAAGTCAAGCAACCTAAACCTACCTACTACTTCTGCAGGTAGGTAGGTAGGTATTTATCTTCGTAGATTTCAGCTATGGCGGGAGATTACTAGACGATCTAATAAATGCGTGATAATAATAAGATGCTAAGTAGTAGCTATGTGTTTTAATCACAGACATGTAAAGCATTCACTTCAGCACTAAACCATACAGTCTCAGCGCAGTCAGCGCAGCCAGGTCGTGATTTTAGCTGCATGCACCCACTTGTAATAATCAAAATTCACCATTGTTCATAAGTCTTACTGATTTAATTTAGGCACGAAAAATAAAACTAGTAAGCCACTCACTACCACTGTTTTTATCTATTATTATGACACTACACCCGTCAACGTCAAGTCATTATTTTGATTTTACCATAAATATTTTTAGGGTTCATTTTCAATTTTAATAAATCCAAAGGTGGCAACATGAGTCATCATCATCATCATCATCATCATCATAGTACTTAGGTAGGTAGGTACCTGTTCTTATTTTACATAGGTATTTCAAAATGTAGGTTCCTGCTACACACACATACACTTTGCGTGAATTCAGATAGTAGGTAGAAATACCTGCTACAAAATCCTGCTTTTTTGAGGGTGACACATGTTTCATTTAAAAAATATTTCCTAGTAGGTACCTACCTCGTTACTTATGTAAGTTTAGTAGGATCGGACTGTAGGTAGGACGTGTGATAAGATTCGGTTTAGTCGGGTGTCCCACTACACTTCACAAATTAAGTATCTGTTAAAAAAGTAGAAAACGAAAGGATTTAATCTATGCTTTTGAACAAACGAATTTCAAAAAAATTGTTTAAAAAAAGTACGGAACCCGGAAAAAAATTTTTCGGCGCACTTGGACAAAGACAGCGCTGAAAGACCTCTTCTGTCGAAATCATAGACATAGAATTTTTTCTCTACATTTCATTCATTGACATCCTAAGTATAAGGTCAAAATACAAGTGTCAAAGAATAATGTAAACAAGAAACAGCTGGCTTTAGGGTTGTCACTTCGTAAAAAATCAGATGTTCATGTTGAAATTTTGTTGCAGTTTTTTTCAGAGAAACTAATCGAAATTAGAAAAGTCGTGGAACAAAAGTTGTTCCCCGGGGGGGTGGAAATACGCACCCTTTCGCTTAATACATGTATATTGTTACACCGTGTATAATGGTACGAGGTGCGTAATCTTATTTATAAATTTACGATAGCCATGAAACAAAATACAAACATACCTATTGATTGGATCATAGCCATGAAATGAGAGGGTACTACTGTGCGAGGCAATAATCTGCCTGGCCGCTTTAGTAGAATCCATCAGACGACTTCTCGCTTTCATGCGTATCACTGACGCTGTTGACGGTATGTACAGCTCTTGTGTCTTATAAGCTGCAAGCAAAAATTATCCATAAATATAATACAACCAACAAATTGATATTAATTGGTTTGTATTTTTGGGCCTTTAACCAGCAACCCACAGAGCAGTGTTATCTATGAGTGGAACTGTAGCTTCTACACAAATGAACAGTTCAGTTTGTTTTGTTTAGAACATTTTAATCAAACCATTTTCTTAGCTATGTTTTAAGATAATCGATACAGCCATTCTGTCATGATGGTTCTAATTCAAAAATTAAGCGTACTTTTTCGATATTTAATCAAGTTGCATAGATTTTCACTTACAATTCCTCCTACTAGTGTTAGGGTCGGGCAAACTCCTGTTGACATCTGTTAGCTCCGAAAGCTCATATCTTGGTATCCTCCGCGCGTCAATCAGTGGAGATGAGTAGTTCTCGAGGAGATCCATAATGCGTCTCGCTGAAGTGCTCAAGTTAACGGATTCAGCATCTTTGGATTCATTGACGTAAGTCGTCTTGCGAAGTTTGATATTTGGTTCATTGATGTAGGTGGATGACGCTGCTCCTCCGTACATAGTCCTTCCAGAGTAGAATGGGGAACAAAGGAGGTTCGGCTTGAAGTGTGGCTGTTTTGGATCCACCATGTTGGAAGCTGTTTTTGCTGAAAGAAAAATGTTATTGGTTCTGGTTCTGGTACATTAAGGTATTAAGATAAAAAAATATTAATGAAAAGACTTACCACAAGCCAGCAATACTTGCTTGTGTTGATCATCGTTATTGAACAGAGATTTTCTTTTCAGTGAATTAGGTTGTTCTATAACTGATACAGTATTTTGTTGATGTACATCATCTGTCTCGCTCCTATCCAGCTTTGGATTGATATTCATGCTCATGCCTTCAGATTGTGATCTTATGGGTGTTGAGTTAAAGTTGGTTTCCTGCCTGTAGGTCATTCGGCCAGCAGGGGACTGTATACTCTCGTACAAAACACTTCCAGATTCAGTGACAACATTACTGGTCAGTGTTGTCTGTAACATTAAACATATTTTAAAATATATTCTAAGGAAAAGAAGATCGTTAATTGTTTTGAACTAGTAACTGAGTACAAATTTCTTAATTTTACGTGCATTTAAGTAATACGACCTATGTCCAGCAGTGGACTAATATAGGTTGATGATGATGACGAAGTTTCTACAGAGCTAATAATTCCCTAATAATGAGAATAAAATTTTATAAAACAAAGTCGTTTCCCGCTGTCAGTCTGTCTGTCTATTCCTATGTATGCTTATCTATCTTTAAAACTATGCAACATATTATTTTAATGCGGTTTTTTTTTTATTGAAAGAGTGATTAAAGACAAAAGTTATACCCGTGCGGGGACTGTGCGGGTCGCTAGTTCTCTATACAATAGCTAAAGAATTATCCAGATAGGTCCATGTCAGTCGACAAACATACAAAGAGATCATAGAAGGTCTCCTCTCAAAATCGGTTAAAAAACGCGATCAGTATCATATTTGCTCATTCCGGTATGATTTAATATCGGTATGAAATATTTCATAGACAGTTGCTGGGTGATTTGTTCAGAATATTTTATTTATTGATTTTATTTTAGTTATTTTTCAAAAATGGAAATGCAAATCAGTCGATCTCAAAAAATATCGGGAAGTTTAGTATAGTCGATTAAAGAAATTATCCACGTTATTTTTTCAACAAATTAATTAAATAGGACAATCCCTATTTAAAGTTTACCACAGTTACTCAACGAAAAAACGAAAAAAGTCAACTGTCTTTTTTTATTCAAGAGAAATGTGTGTCATGACATCTCTTGAATAAAAAACTAATATTATGTAATACCTATTCTGATTCTAAGAGTTATATCATTTGATGCTCGAATATGTCTGTAAAATAAAATAAAAATCACAAGATCAATTATTGCTTCATAAACAATATTGACTATCTTACAAAATCATATCCTTAAAGCATTACTGATCAGGGATTTAAGGTGTGAAAAGTAAATGAGTGAGACAGTGAAGCTTTTCGTGGTTTTGTTCATGAGCTACATGGATAAAACACATTAATTACTTTCTAGCTGCGCCCCGCGGCTTCGCCCGCTTTTAAACGTATTTGTCAAGGAGAACAATAAGGGTGTCAAAGACTGTAATACATTTGATTCTGTGATCAGGCTTTTGCATCCTGAGGAAGGCACGTTTTGGATTGCAAAATTATATTCGGTTTTTTTCATTTTAGAGCCGTGAATGCGCGCTCTGTGAATTCTTTGATCTATCATTTAGTGTTTATTTGTTTGTTTGAATCATGTTATATTTTAATATGCATGTGTTTTATTTTTAACATAAAGCTTTTTATACCATTTTTGAGTAAATGTGATGTATCAGGGATTTATTTTCCTTCAAAGTTTAGAAATTTGTTGCATTATGTAAAAATAAAAAATATGTGTTTCACTTCATAGTTTATTGATACCGAGTTTGGCATTTTAGCATGATGTCACAATAAGTGCCTTTTAGACCCTTTTCACAACAATATTATTAAATTAAATGAATGTAACTAAGCTCCTGCTCAAAAAGAATATGCACTCACCTCAGAAGTAGTCAGTTGAGAGAAATTTACAGGTGATGAAAAACGAAGCCTCTTTGCCGGTGGTGCAATAATTGGGCTCTCGGGGCCCTCGTCTTCTGTCGAGGAGTCTGTGCCATCAGCAACAGCCGATCCATTGGCCCTGGATGAGCTTGGACTACTAAACCACTTAGTGATGCCTGCTGGTAGGAGGCCCGACACTCGTGATGTTACATTTCTCACGAAAGACTGGAAAATATATTTTTTTTGGATTTAATAAAATTTGTTAGACACAGAAAGACGAGCTGAAGACTTTGGCGTTCATTAGGAGTGGCCATGTCCAGCTGTGAACTAGTATAGGTGGATGATGAGAACTCCTCTTAACAAACCTAGTGATTGGTGAACTTGTGGATGGAGTTTAATAGACTAACTAGAGTCTGAAATGTTCAATCATGGAACAGATGAGTGGTTACAATAGTTATGATACATTATGATCAATGATTTGAAAGTTTACATTACTATAGCTTAATTTTAACTTTGTTCTATTTTCATCTGCAATCAGTCTCTTGACTATGAGCAATTTTGATGCGAGTTGTTTTAAAGGTATTACAATACTGCTACTGATAAATAATAAAATATACTTTGCCAAAAAATCAAGCCAGTAACAATGGTAACTGGAAATTGATTACCTGTGGTGGGCGCAGTCGGAATTTATTCAGTATTGTATAAAGCATATATTAAACTGGACTAATAACTAAATCACAAATGAAGTCGATCTTGATTACCGGTTGAGTTAAACAATAAGGCCCCATGGTCTAAGATCCGACTGCAAGCTTAGCCCGCTCATCGTTTTTTGCTTAAAACCAAATTTTTATGTTTATTTGTAAGAAGGAGAATATGTATAGATCTACCAAGTTGCCTATCAGAATTTGGCCGCAAGTATTTTTTTGTTTCATAGATTTTTGAGAAAAAATTACGTTCACTTGTTTTTTAATAAAATGACTTCTACATGACGGCAATTTATGTAAAGAATCTAAAATAATCACGTTTGCCGTTGCTCACCTGGCCGCGCCAGGCAGGTATAAACAGGTATATTTTCAAACATTTATACGTAATGCACATTTATGAATTATATATCAAATTAAAGCTAAATTTTTTTCTTTATTATCATAAATGCTTGCCTAGTAAAAACCGGCCGTAAATAAGGGCCAGTTGTTAGAGATCATAAATATTAATTTAAAATACCTACTTGCGGCCAAATTTTGATAGGCAACCTGGTATACAGTAGAGACTCGATTATCCGGCCCTCAGTTACACGGATTCGCGATTATCCGGACTACCGACCGCGAAAAATATTTTAAATACTTAACTACAAGTAGAATTTCTGTTCGGGGGATAGCTGCCCACATATTTCATTATTGTTTTAGTAAGTTAGCAATAATAATTTTAACTAAGTTCTGACTTGTATGTAAAGTCTACTCACATAGGTATTTAAAAATGTCAAAACGTAAGAGAGTGGTGTTATCGTCGCTGAAAGGCAAAATAAATATTATTGATTAATTAAAAAAAACGATCAATTGTGCAACCGATATCAAGTCCTTTACTCTGTGAAAAATCATTAAGTTATATTTGGTGGCAATTAATAGTTGTGGCAAGAAACGGATGATTGTACAGATTAGAATATTGTCATAGAATTACAGCTAATTTACATGCAGTACCTAAACTCTTTTAAAATTGGTTTTAAGAAATAGAATAAAATTAACTATAACTTTGATTTTGTTTATAATGCTGATGAAACTGGATTAAACGAGAAGTTGAGAGAATTCAGTTGCAGGATATAAAACTAGCAAAGAGCGGGTTACAATATTAGTTTACTCTAACGCAACGATGGCCTATCATCATCAACCTATATTAGTCCACTGCTGGACATAGGCCTGCCCTATAAATTACATAAATTACATCATACTTATTTTACTAAACGCGGAGATGTCATGATTCGACAAAAAAGGGCCAAGTTTCAGAACCTGCTCTACAAACCACAATGTTGTAAGGATATTTATAAGAGAAATGTTTTTAATATGTGTATAATTATTTATAACAAGCTACCAGAAGAATTGAAGGACTTGAATGGAAACTTATTTAAAAAAAAGCTAGATATTTGGTTGCTTTCAAATTGTTTTTATAGTGTAAATGAATACTTAAATTTTAAGAAAATTAATTAACGATCTTGTTCTCATAATAATAAATTACATATTATTATTTAATATTTGCACACCTGCTTGCGGGTTGAATACATTGACATCTAATAGCTATAAGATCTTGACATGTAATTTATTGTATTCTGCAAATAAATGATTGATTTGATTTGATGATATGCACAAAACCCAGTACTCTTCATACATTCGATTATCCAGATTTTCAATTATCCGAATGTGTAACGACAACAATTAGTCTGGTTAATCGAGTTTCTACTGTATATATATTCTCCTTCTTACAAATAAGTTTGGTCTTAAACAAAAAACGATGAGCGGACTAATTTTGCAGTAGGATCTCTTACTAGCAGTAATAAGAAATCCTAAAATAATGGAAGTTTGAGCATGAATTTCATTTGTATCAACTTCACAACACACATGGGTCTGCCAGGGTCCTCACTGAGAATTTCATGGTAGTGCCTTGGCAAAGTATTTATTGGAACAACTTCAGACTATGTCAAAAATTAAAAAATATCGGTATACCATGCATTGCAACACAATAGAGTTGTACACAAATAGAACGCTTTTGAATCTGTTTAAATTGTGTTAGTGTTGTTGCATTTTGTGAATAATTATTCACTTTGGTGCATTGTTCTATGGTATAAGTAGTAAAGTTTGTGTACAGGACACCTTTTATTAAATGATACGAAGAGATTATTGATAAAACTCTTATATTGGCGACTTATACCTAAATGCACGGATGCGCTGCACCATACAGTTTGTAATAATTAGGGTGAGAGTTAGTGAATTTCATAGTATTTATTTCTCATTTTCAAACTCAAATAACAGCAAGAAGAATTTCACCCTTTTCATATAATTTCCAAATCAAGCTAAATATAATTGGTGGCTGAAAGGTTAAACAATAATGAATTTTGAAGGATAGAGGGGCCTCTTTATTTTACATGAGTTTTTAACTGAAGTACCTATGACTCTTTTTGAAAGGCGCGCGATGCAGAACGTGTGTCATTGATTTGTACTGACCCCTGATTTTCCGTTGGATGATGAGTTATGAGTTGTAAAAAATGTTTTTTGGCATATATCCTTACAGCAATAGTGAACTAATAGAGGACTCAATCAAAGACGAACATGGTATGATATAAAAGAAATAAATTGGATCCCTTACTAAATAGCTGTTAGCCGTGTAGAATGCGTCAAAATAACATCTACGCGTGAGGCCTAGAAAGCCCCACGGACTAATAAGGTGGATGTTATCAATAGCATGACAATCGAAGCGGGATTTAAAACTTACACTGTTTGAAATCCCAGTAGAAGAACGCGCACGCTTCTCTTTATTTTTCGAAAAGACGAAACTCATTTTGTATATTTTCACACAGGTTCATTGGCGCAATAATGCGACTAAAATTGATTTTGGCTACCAAAATTTATTCACAAATGGCAAAAACGTGACTAACATGGCGGGCGGCGGGCGTGAAAGATGTGAATAGAAATACGCGAACTAACTGTCACTGCATGTTTTGCGTTCACTTTGAAGATACAACTTCACAGTTTATCGACTAACACCAAGGAAATGTTTAATAATCCAAAATTAAACTATTTTCATGCTGAAATAAATTGATAAAACGCCGTGATATGTAGCTGGCAGTGTTGCCGGCAATCAAAATGAAAAAGCTCCGATTAGTGGTTGGTAGATACGCAGTGCAACGGTTTATAAAATTCTGAACGAATGATTCAATCGCGGATAGGGATGTTTCTTTGTTCGAAACTACTAATGATTCTTACTTCTTACTAACTTTCTATTATAATTAATGAGAAAGTCTGTGTGAATGTTTGTTAGAGTTATAAGTAATCTTCGTGACTATTAAATTATTTAAATGAAATTTGGTAGGTATGTAGATAGCTTAGGACCTAGAATAACACATAGATATTAAAATTTGTTTAACCTCTGCGGGGGTTGATTAGGGTGGTAAATTATGTATGGAAAATTATTTTTTCTTGGTTTGATACACTTTACACATGGTTTAGATAAACTGCAAAGTAAATCATTGAACACACATTTTTTATTTTTACTGAAACTACGCTGATAAATTAATGTAATAAAGAAGATTGGCGAAAATGGACCCAATAGTTTGGGGAAACGTACATGGTCAGAAATTGGAACATTAATTCTTTTGGTTATGGGGCTTTTATTCTGAAAATCTCATAATTTTTAAAGTTGGGAATCGTAAGATATAAACGTTTAAATATTTTCAAAAATGTAATAACGAAACGATAGAAATGATGCAAAAACCAAGAGAAATAAAATAAGAGCCAATAATGGAACGTTCAAACATCAAAATGGCAAGTCAGTTGACATGCGTGCAATGTTTTCGAATAATCTAAGGCCTCATTCGCACGGGAGCTTAAAAAGCGTTGCGTTCAATCCCAACGTTGGTGCTTTTATAACGTTCTCGAAAATATTTTTCATAGGAACGCTTTTAGCGATGTTACCTGTATTGTAAAATGACTGGCATTAAGATAAGTAAAACAATTAAGTAACGAAGTTTCATAGAATATGGTGTATTCCCTTTAATGACCAACGCCCAGCGCTCAAAATGTAACACTGCTCGATAAAAAAGCGTCGCGTTTTAAAAGCGCTGTCGTATGAACAAGTATTTGGAAATGTATAATATACATTTTATAATAACATATTATGTTCTAATAGTACGCTTTTTAAAAGGGCGTTATTAAGGCTCCCGTGTGAATAAGGACTTAAAATGGGACAGGAACTTCAAAATGCCAACTTCAAAGCGATGACTATTATAATAAAAGATGATAAATATGTTGCTTTTGTTATCAATTAGATCTTGATAAAATGAGTCTCAGATGCACATCAACAAATTCCAAATCATCATCGAATTTGCACAAGATTTAGATAAAAATGTCAATTAGTCATAAATAGGTAGGTACAGCTGTACAAAGTACCCAGTCAAAAAAGTAGGTAGGTTTACAACTTTTTCATGAAAAGCTAAAGTACCTACCTAATTGATTTAATTCCCTGTTTTAGATAAATGCAGGGTCATTTTTTAATGAAAAAGTCTTGTCTGAGTCAAAATAATGGTCACAAAATAGTTTTATGTTGTTTATTGTAGGAAATGACAATCACTCAATACCTATATTATTATAACCTAACTTCGTTAATTGTTCATGTAAGTAATATCTTTTTATTCCCAACTTTAAGAAGGTAAATTCTAGTATCATTTTGTTTATCTTGCTAAGGTGTACGAATATTGATTGATTTCGTTCATGAACGCGGCAAAAAATGGGTGGGGCTGAGAGTCATAGAACTTCGCCAGACTTCTTTGTAATAATTTTTTGAAGTTTGAGAAATAAATTTCCATGCGGCGAAGCCGCTGGGCGCAATTAGTACTTAATATGCTGTTGTAGTAATGAATGACTGTTTTCATTGATGTGCTAAAGATCTCACCTCATTCACTATAACCGTTTTATGCCGGTTTCACACGAGGGCAGAGCAGTGAGACAGATCAAGCAGTCGGACAGAACAGTTCGAAAGACAGTTTGCGTTCAAACATTGGCCAACCAGATAGTAGCTTGCGAGCGGCGCTGACTTAGGGCAGATTATGCAGTTGGGTAAAAACAATTTTGAGAAGGAGGCCAAGAAGAGCATCCAGCTGGGCTGGGCAGCGTTTGGAAAACTACGTCGAGTCTTCTCGTCATCCATTCCGCAATGTTTGAAAACGAAAGTTTTCAATCAGTGAGTCCTACCCGTAATGACCTATGGAGCTGAGACGTGGACACTCACGGTAGGGCTGGTCCATCAGTTCATAGTCGCTCAGCGAGCTATGAAAAGAGCTATACTCGGAGTTTCTCTGAAGGATAGGATTCGTAATGAATTAGGAGTGTGTCGTTATTTCACTAGATGGTTAAATAAACCGTTAACAGGATTCCACAACGATAACGTTATGCCTCGATTCAATAACTATCTATAAACTTCTTAACGATCTTCACGCACGACGACGATAACGAATTTCAACGAAATGGCGACGTGCGTGCACCGCAACGTTCGCGAAGACGCTAAACGGATCGTGAAATCAAAACCAGTGAAATAGCGAGTGAGTGCATATAAGCTATCGTTAAATTTTGGTTTGTGAGCGAATGAGTAAGTGAACCAAACACGTGAATTTAGTTTAGTTTGTAAACCATTGTTGATTCGTTGATTGACTTTGAATTTGATTGTTGGGTGAAAAATAAATACCTGCCTAAAAATGTAAAAACAGGACAGGAAAAAACAAATAATAAGTTGTACAATGGTTGGCCTTATCGCTATGAGCGATTTCTTCCAGGCAACCTTTAGATGGACATGGAGTGGAAGTGTAAAGTGAATGTTAACGTTAGCTTATCGTCAAAATCTCGTTTTATAAAGTTTTTTAACGTTGCCTTAACGTCAACATTCTCGCGTTCAGCTACATCTCTCGTGAAATTCTCAACATCCTAGTTTTTAACGATTCTTAACGATAGATAGTTATTTTAACGGTTATCGTTGACCATTAGATAGTTTCGTTAAGTGAATGGAATATCTAATAACGACCCACTCCTATAATGAATACATCATGCGGTGGGCGAAGGTCCGCCTGCTACGCAGGAGGTTGCGGGTTCGATTCCCGCCTCGGAACAAATTTGTGTACGATCTGCAGAAATTCGTTCCGTTGGTCTGGGTGTTTTCTATGTATAATAAAAAAATATCTATCTATGTAATGTATTATATTAAGTATATCAGTCATCTAGTACCCATAACACAAGCTCTGCTTAGCTTGGGGCTAGATGATGCTGTGTGAATTGTCCGGAATTATTTATTATTTATTATTATTATCCGACAGAGAACCATAGTTATCGACATAGCTTAAAGAATTAGCAAGCTGAAGTGGCAGTGGGGCCGGCCATATCTCGCGAAGAACCGACAATCATTGGTAAACGTGTTCTTGAGTGGAGACCGTGACTTGGTAAACGTAGTGTAGGACGCCCTCCGGCCAGGTGGGATGACGATCTGCGAAAGACTGCTGGCAGATGCTGGATGCGTCAAGCTTAAGACAGGCTGCTAAATCGCTCATTTGGGGAGGCCTATGTCCAGCAGTGGACTAATATACCTCTAAAATAAATAAATAATTCCGGACAGTCCACACAGCATATGGGCTGGTGATGATGATGAGCGGCGATGACATAGACGTCTATAGTTTTACACTTCTCAAGTCCTCTTTCTCTCGTTAGTGATGGAACGTCGACGATGAAAACTTCAATATTTACGTCACTTTCTTAAAATTATAGCACAAATGGCTCTGGATGAACTAATCGAAATTGGCGTGTGTCAAATAAATAGGAAAGAAAAACTTTGACGCAGAAACTGGATAGCAAGTGATTATATGCCTACCGCCTAGTGCCTTCAAAATAAACACGTACCCACAAGTCGCGTGCGCCTGTCCTGCTCTCACTCCACTGTATTCCCTCGCGGTCACACGAGTGCAGTCTCAAGACAGTCGAGCGAAAGAGGTGGTTGGGGAAGCCAACTGTCCCGAAAAAATAGACCGGCCGGCTATTAAATCTTCATTTTGAATATACCATCTCTTAATGTAGTAAATCATAGTGGAATTTCAACAAAAAAAAAATGTGCCACAGACACAGTCAAAAAACGAGTTCTGGGAGAATCACCCGTTTACATCTTTGGGTATCATTGCAGAGCCAATTTCAAGAAGTTGTTGTGTTGCCATTCTCTCTCTATTCTCTTCTCTATGACAAGCGGATTCTTTTCATACAAAACGCAAAATAGAAAAAGTCTATATTATCTTTGACGCAAATCTTCGTCAGTTTTCGATTGCGACAATCATCTTTACTTTAGATCCAATTTCTCTTTGTTTAGATCTACGAACATTAGTAAAGCTGTCTTGAATGTATTATTTGAATAATTTTTATGTTATTTTGTATTTCGACGTCGTACAACGATCGTCCTCAGTTTCTGAATGTAATATTTGGTAGAGTAAGCAAAGTGCACTTGTACCCACATGTGAAGTGTCATTTTGTGTACGACGTTCGTTGTTGATGTGTGATGTAAATCAGGGTTGGGCTTTTGAGCAGCTGGACCTAGGACCATGGATAAAGACCATCACCCTAAATTGAACCCGGTGCGAGCATTCCAAGGTACCAATGTGCAAACATAAAGAAACTCGTGTCAGACATAGTTTACCTAAAGTCCTTGAGGTTTTTCTGTGGGTGTGTTGTTTGTTCATTGCGTTATCTTTATTTCTGCAGCTCTCCATGGCAGTATGGAAGAAGATTCAAAAGATACTAGCTTGTCAGAATTTCATGACTATGAACCAAGTTTGGAATTTGATGACTCTGAATTAATTCAAGCACCCGGTCTTGGTAAGTATTTTTAAGAATAAGGCTCGAATTTACAGGTTCTGCTGTGATTCAATATCAATCAATTTTGTGTATTGTGTATATGAGGGATTGAACTCTCTGTACAAGATGTAAAAATGTATAGAAATTATTTTACATAGGTAGTACTCTCAAGATGAGAAAACATGGTACGCTAGCTAAATGATGATATGTGGGTAGATGTAATTTTTTTTTATGACAACTACCCACAATCACCACTCCTTTACCGAGTAAACCCATTACATTGGTGACTGGAAATACCTACACAAAATATACTTAGTCATATTAGTAAATTGTTAGTGGGACAATGTCTGAATAGGAGATTTGTGTTTTGACTTCAATCCCCATTTTTGTTCAAAACGACTTAGCCAACAAGTTCTGGAAATTGAACAAGCAATGGGACACTTGAAAAATACCATTTACCATTTATTTGGAAGCAGACAAACTATGTAAAAAAGAAACAGCAGCTTAATATATAACCATGTCATTATACAGGGATATTTAAGACCAGTTCAAGAACAAAGAGGAAAATAAAATAATATATAATTATGTTTCATGAGAAATTAAGGTGAATTGGAGTCTGGAACTATATGTATTTGAAATGAATAAAATGACCCCCAAAACTGTGTAAAAGATTTGTGCACCAACAGCAGATTTTGGGATTTACTGGTAGTAGCCTATGTGCGGGATTGCTGAGAGAAATTAATCTGAACGATTGACATTTGTCTTTGCGGAAGTGGTGAAAATGAAAAACAGAAAATTTGAAACTACGTGATCATCACCACCCTCGGCAACTTAACTTGGTGGTAACGTCACATACTAATCGCACTTACGACCTATGCGATGAATGAAACCTTCTATGTGAGCTGGCCCACGTTAGAAATGTTTTACATAAAAACAGTGATAAACTGCTATCAGTGCTAACTCATCCCGGCACTAGCTATAAACCACACAGGAGTATGGTGTAACGTAAACCATAATTTTTACAATACATAACGGGCGTGACGGATAAAGATGCAAACATCCTGCAAAAATCCTCGATAAAAAACTATTTCCACGCCGCTTAAAAAGATCGTACACTACTTGCGCACGCCTAAAGACACATTCCCACTTGAGAAACCAGGAATGTATGAGATCGACTGAAGCAGTGGAAGCTCCTACATATGCCAAACGAATCGCACTATTGCCTGTAGATTCAAGGAGCACATATGTGCGGTAAAGAATCGGGCAACTGAGAAGTCAGCCATAGCTGAGCATCTTTTAGAGTCTGGTTCGAATCACTGGATCGAGTTACACAACCCACAAGTAGGTAATTTAATCTCAACAGAGCGACATTACATACTAAGAATGGTACAGGAAGCCATTGAGATTACCAAACACAGGAACCCTGTTGTGCGGATGTGCAAAAACCAAAGAAGTGATGTACGAATGGCCGCTCCCTTCGTACATTACTTCTTTGTGTAGTGGTAACGTTCGTAGCAAAAGACGCAAAATGAGGGTAGATCGATATATCTGCCAATAAAAACTCACTCGCAGTGACCTGTTCTTTCGTGATCAAGGCGGTTGAAACAATGCCGAAAAATAAATCAGATCATGGTAAGTATCCCTTATTCAATGACTTTACTGTTAAAAACCATGATATCTTCATGATCATGCGGAGACGCAATCGCAATCAACGCATGTACCTACACAGAGAAAACCCTTCGCTAGGCAGCGCTCCTCGCAAGGAGGCGCGGCGGCGATGCTGTCGGGAAGGACTAGTGTAGGTCACGTCCTGCTTTTCAATACTTGTTAAACACTTGTTAAACACATGTTAATGATAAATATTTCGCTTCTTCCATTAGTGGAAAAAATTTAAAGCAAAAAGAAAATCATTTGACACTTTATTCTTACACTATTTTGATAATTATGTACTTACCTATAGATTAATATTTGACTTGTCTAAGTGCTTATTTTGTAAGCCTAAAGAAACAAATTTATTGATTTACTTGTGGACAGTGGTGGATATGAAAGCGCCGGTTTGATTGTTTGTCAAAAGTGTGGTGGTGATGAATGTCCAGTGTTTGGACAACAATGTTTCAAGTGTAATTTGGTGAATCACTTCTCTGGTATGTGCTGAGTGATGGAGAGGCAATCAAAAGGAGTGTGTGTGTGTGAGTACACACAAATAATTGTTCATAAAATTATCCAATTAAATTTAAACATAATACTGGAGCTGAAGTAAATATTATTCCTAACTAGCGACCCGCCCCGGCTTCGCACGGTTTTATGTGAAATTAATATCATCAGATTATCCTAATTCTATGATTTAAAATTTTATACAGGAATCAGTTTTGTTGTTAATTACCTTTCATAACAGTTGTTAGTAGTTGTGTAGGTAACTAGATTTGTAAAATTATGTCATTTTATGTATCTCTCCGTGTTATTAATTCTTGGTGGAAAGAATGTAAGGTTTTAGTGTCTTAATGTTGATTCATCACACATAGTTTGCTTTCGTTAAAGAATTAAGTTTGATTTCTTACACCATTATTATTATTTCAAATAGGGAGTTGTCAGTAGATAACATGTATTTTATAAAATGTCATCATCATCAGCCTATATTAGTCCACTGCTGCACATAGGCCTGCCCTAATGAGCGCCATAGCGTTCTGTCTTATAAAATGTAGTGAGATATAAGTTATAATAAATCGAACATAGAATGGCTACCAGAGTTGTTTCAGAGTGATCTCCCTATAAAATAATACTAAAACACCTTACAAGGAACTGGTTAAAGCTGTTTGGGGTCACGGTGGAAGGTTTAGTATAGAATTAATTTTGGAACCAACTATGGCTGGCTGAAGGTTTGCTACAAGAGATAGAGTTTGTAATGAAATTTGCGCATTTTCCAGCATTTTATTGTTAGGCTTTTTAAGCAACTGGTATAACAATAAATAGCAGTAATGGCCGAAGTAATGAAGCCGTTTGCATAATCATTCTGGGCCATACCTGTGGTGCCAGTGGTAAAGAAATAGGGGAGAACATGACTGTGTGGAAACTATTGACTAACTGTACCAATACTGGTACATATTCACAAACCAAAAGAGAGGTGGCAAGACAAAATTAAATCGGCTGGTATGGTTTGAATGAGCAAAGCAGAAGATGGAAAAATATGGAGTAAAATGGAGGAGACCTTATATAATAGACTTGATGAGAGGTCTAATAGACCAGATTAGTAACACATTGGATTTTTGATCTTTTACGCTTGTGTTAATCTCAGTTTATAATAAAATGATTTAAATAATTATTTAACTGTCTGGTATATAATAATGTACGAAATCTTACTTCTTACTATTATAATAAATGGGAAAGTCTGTGTGAATGTTTGTTTTTTAGATGAAATTTGGTACGTAGAAAGTTTAGGACTTAGAATAGGACATATGCTATTAAAATTTGGAAATTTTAACCTCTGAGGGGTTAAAAAGGGTGGTAAAGTTTGGTTGTTTTAAAATATTTTTCCTTGGTTCGATTCACTCAAAACTCGGTATAAATAAACTATGGAGTGAATAATTAAACACGTGTTTTTTATTTTTACACAAGCCCTAGGGGTGTGCAATAAATTTCTGAAATTTGGACAAAAAAAATCTGGTTCGCGGGCGAAGCCGCGGGGCGCTAGTCTATGATAATTGAATATACTGTGCGAATGTAAATATTTACGACGCACACAAACGAAGCGACTGTACCGAAATTAGTCATCATCATCATCATTGGTCTTCAACATTTCGTTCGTAAATCGAAATGCAGGTAAGAATCGAACTAAAGTTCTTTCTTCTGGCTTCAACGTCGAGAGAAACATCACCCGGGTCTTGTGATTTCGCTTTGAGAGTCCAGCGGGCTACTCAAAGGCTGTTCAGTTGCCGATTGGCTGTGATGGTCTTCTTCGTGAGGAGGAGCTTCAAAAGGAGGTTCCAGCAGTTCCCGGGGGAGTGGTCGCCATGAAGATTTTGCATCCGGCGGCCTTGTGTGCAAGGGAGCGAGTCCGTTTAGATGTACGTGGCGAGAGTTGTCCGCTCGATCGTACATTCCACGCGCCAGCTTTACCACAAACTCCTTTCCGAAATTAGTTTGACGAAGCGCGCGAAAACAAGTGACATAGTACATCCTCGTCAAGTGCTCGCGAGGCTGAGGGCAGATCGCCGGCGTAATGAGCGGTACTATTAACCGCCCCGTGAAAGTGGCAAATTTTGATGTTATCGCTGTCGTAAGTTATTGGACGTTGATAAGTCAATCGTGAAAGACACTTGACGATAAGACCGCCAACTGTCACATTTTTTGTAATTAGTTTTTTTTTGGAAATTATTTCTTAGTTTTTATTGTAAAGGTAAAATTGATAAACTATTTATTATTATAGTAAAAATTCTACCTTCATGCCTGTGTTTATTGCCTATTTTCTCTATTACCTGCATAAGTCCTCTTAAAGCCTAAATAAATAATGCCTGACTTCTCCATCAATAATTAATAACTCGAAGGGCTATAACTTGTCGATGACGCTGACGTAGGTCGTTTAAAAATGCATTAGGTACTTAGGTAATACGCTATATTTACTAGAAACAAAAGTCTGGATACTAACACAACTCTTTCGAACGTCGCTTTGAACGGTCGTCTAAGCACCGGAAGTTTTAGTTAATACTTTCTCCTTTAACCATAACCATGGGAAATTGTTTGTCAAAACCGTTAAGAGATGAGCGTGAGTGGGATGTGATCGTCATTGTGTTCTGTTACAATTTAATTTTTTTCATTACTCATACTCGGAAAATAGGTCTGAAGTTGCCTGAAGAGAGGGCTGAAAGTGATACTTTTCAGCCCTAGGGAGAATCGTTTTCAGCTGACAGTTCATTCAAGTTTTTTTTTAGTTTGCTTTATCCATTTTTTATGAACAAGCGAAAGCCATCACAGCCATATTGCCTTGTCTGATGTTTATTTTGTATTCCTAAATGTTTTGTGTAAAGTTACACGTCTTTACTGATCAACCATCTTTCCGAAAGTCGCTATCACATTTCTATTGAACCATGATAATGACAGAATGGGAAAAATAATGGCTGAAGCTAAAAACAAAAATGCGGGAAAGCGGCTATTCGATCTTCATTTGTTTTCTCGTATTGTTGAGTTTAACATAAATTTTATAAAAAAGTCTTGAAATTTTTCTTTGAAAAATTTGCGTTATTATTTATATTTTCTTGTATTCGTAATGAAAAGCACAGTGTTAACCTCGGGTAAAAGTAACTTATTTAGTCCGTCGAACTATTGGCAAACCCCTAGGGTAACAATGTACTAATACTTGATGTTGTTATGTGTAGTATTTTTGATAACCTTTCTAGAACCCTAATTGAGGATACCAAGAAGTACACTTTCGGATTTATTTTTCATGAAAGACTACATGTATAGTTTTCAAAATACATATTGATGGTTTTATTATTTAGTACCAATCTACTGCTTCAAAAACGTATTAAAGGGCTTGGTCTAAATAAACCCATATAATAATAATACAAATTAGACAGATCAGGCTTTAGGACAACAAAACAAACAAGAACGAATAGAAAACTAAAATTTCAAAAAACACTGAAGACAATGGCATCAGTTCTATCTAAGTCTCTAATAATAGTACCGTAAAAGGCTATTTACTTCTATTCTTCAGATTACCACATTTCTACAATTGGTGCTAAGCTGCCAGCATTAACCTTTGATGCTCTCTCAAGCACTCTCTTTAACTATAACTGTTTTCAGCACCCTTACCACCGGAACTGTTGGAATTGACCGATGGGTTTCTTAAACACTCGGTCAGCGATGGAACTATCGAAGAGAACTTCGAAGAAGAGCTCGCTCGCGCACCAGAAGTTTATTCAGAGGTAAGTGTATTACACATTATTAAATTATTTTCAAGTATTTTTAGGTCTTCTTACTGAATGTTAACATGCTGGAAAATCCAAACAGCATCATCTAGCAGTCTCATTTTCGAATCCATCTGGGTTTAGGTTTCTAGGTACCTAAGTCGGGACTGTGGCTGTAGTGTGCTAAATTTAATGTCTTTGACGTTTTCAAAGCATTTCCCTACCAATAACCGGTCACCGGCATGAAAAATCGTCTTATTATTAACAATTTTTATACATTTTAAAGGGGGACAAGACCCCTATATCTACTTCGGAATTAAACTAATTAGGACTACATATTGATACGAATGATCGAAGGATATGTTTTTGGGAGCTTGGCACCTAGATCCTAAAAACTTTTATCATCATCATCAACTTATATTAGTCCACTGCTGGACATAGGCCTCCTCTAATGAGCGACATAGCGCCCTGTCTTCAGCTTGACGCATCCAGCATCTGCCAGCAAACTTTAATAGGCTTTGTTTTAAATGTCGAGCTTTTCTAAGAGACCGTTCCATGGAAAAAATATTTCTGTATATTTTGAGAGGTTTCGCTGCCTGGTGAGCTTTTAAAAAATGAATGTCATTTGCAAACTGTTTTGCAAACATTTTAATATGGAATAGAGGTGATTTTTAGCCTGTTGACGTCAGTCGTCAGAGACGTAGGGTTCTTGCACGACCGACGGTTTTTCGTCGCTGAGGTACAGCTTTTAAATTAATAAATTTACTTCAGTCAACGCTATCACCGTGGTAGTATCGGGTGTAACACAGCTATTTTTTCTGTAAGTTCTCGAGATATATTTTTTATTTTTTAGAATATTTGTTTTTTTAGTCGCAAACAGGAGCTAAAGCAGCGCCTCCAATTATTTACTTATTTAATTCATATCTTACGTTTTTTATAAGAACGGCGCACCTACGTAAATTCCAACCATTTACAAAAACATTTGTAGCTTGGAATTTGTTATTCGTTTAAAATTAGATGAAAATAATTCTTTTTGATCCAAAAATATTATCTAATATAACTTTATTAACAACGAAAATTACAAGCACAGAAATAGAAAAATTACAACTAGTATTTACAATTGAAACCATTGAGTTAACTGCAGACGGTTGCAAACAGTCTAAAGGTAGCTCAATTGATCCATGTCAATACCAATGTTAAAAATGTTAATGTTTTATCTAATATCTTATTTATGATAAAACATTTTTAACCCTTAAAACATAACATTTTTTGGAAAAAAATATACAAGAGATTTTTTTATTTAAATGTCGTAATCGACATCTTAAAGTCTTAACACTAATAAAACTAAAGAACTAAAATATAATTTTCATTTTGAGACCATTCTTCCGTAATTGGCTCAATTTAATTTAGCTGACGTCAACATTTCTTTATTTCGGGAGCATTGAGAGAGGATTTCTAAATTTTCCTTCTGGAGCTAATCAAGGGTATGATTTTAAGAAAAGCCTATTAACATACATCTAAATTGCATTATTTTTGAAACTTCTGGCAACGGTAAGACGGTATGACCAGAAATTCTTGTTCCATGCTTCTGCTGTCTCCTCTGACATTTAAGAAACATAAATAAGTTGTAACATAAATAGGAAGTTACGAATTAAAATTGTTTGTAATTTGCCCACCATGCAATCAATATTTGATACATTGTCGGAGTCATTGGATGTCATTTATATAGCTTCAGCGTATTATTTGAAAATTCAATTTCACCGTATCATAATTATATTCGTATAGTTCATATTTTATGACAATAATTTCGTTACCACATGATATTGTTTTCAATATAATTTTTAGCCTGTACATAAGTTTCAAGGTAATTCCTTTGATCTCAGATGTCAGTACAGGATTTATGAAGAATCTTCTGCTTGTTTCGAAATCATTAGCATTGCCAAAGTTAGCCTTTAGCATATTATGATCTACTCATAATACCAGTTTCATTGTGAAATTTAACTTGGAAAATTTCGGACTTTCGGTATGTTTTCAGTGTTTTTTCTTCTGTGGTTTTTCTCTTTTTGTATTTTTCTGTATTTATTATAAAAAAAACTTTAAACACTTTTTGGCATTTTTTGTGTCTCCATAACCATTCAAAAGAAAATACTTCTTAAAAATCTAGTTTTTCACTCAAATTTGGTAAATTTTGACTTTGTTTCAAGTCAAACAAGTACCTCCGAGTCTCTAATTTAGTACCCAAGGCACTAGTTAGACGTAAACCAAAAAGTAAAATGATTTAAAACAAAAAAACACGAACATGATATTTTCGTCGAAAATGCTGACTATTTGTTGTGTTTTATAGACAAATGTGTAAAAGTTTGAAAAATAAAGAAATTATTGCTCGGACGGACCATGAAGTTACTTAACCTTTTTTTTATTGTTAGCCTGTACTTTCCCACTGCTGAGCAAAGGCCTCCCTTCCTCCCTTTAGTTAATCTACCCCTCGAAAAATAAAAATATAAAAATAATCTCGTTTTTGACATAGCTTCTTCTTTGACAAATTAAAGTTATTTAGGAAAACTTTGATTAAATAAATTACTTATGAAAAACATAGTTTCTTACCTAAATTCTTGAAATCCATCACTATTATATATATATATTATCAACAATTATATATTATCTATAAATTTTCGAAGATTTATAGATATTTTACAAAAGTTGTAAGTTTAGGAGCGTCCCGAGAACAGACAATTGCAGTTAAGCGACTATCCAATGCAGACTACTCGAAAATAGACTATTGGGTACAAATCACCGTTGAAAATAGTACGAATGTATTCGTAGGACTGTAGACTATCCGAGTAAATGGTTTATTTATCATTAGACCGTATTTCGGGAAACAGGTTTTGGCCGCCTAAATCATTGAAATCTACTCATGTGTGGCGGATTGTAGTTGTGACAGAGATCTGTCACAGAGATATCTTTTATCCTATACTTCTGACAGAGGTTGCTTAGTAAATCCACCCCTTATTAAATATTGACCTACAATAAACTTAAATGGCCTGACGTGTTGTACTTGTATCGGGAATGCAACTACAAAGTACGTATATGTAACGTGGGCTCTTATGTGAGGTGAAACACTAACAAGTAGTTAGTATTAGCCTTCAGGGGCGCGCGTGATGGACCTATTGCAATCATTTATCAAACTGACCTAAGACGTCGGAACACGGAAGGTTGTATCGATTAACCAATTTTAAAACTATTGAATTACATGCTAGTATTTGTATTTTTGTTTTCTTTTTACTTATTACCTACTTGACTTTTGATTGATTTTCTGAAATTGTTCACAAGTTTTATGTGGTCTAAAGGAAATAAACTTTGGACTTGCTCAAGGCTTCAGAGAGACTCGCGTATATCATACGATTTGTCCTGCTCTCCAATCTAATTGAATTTCAAATCTTTGAAGGAAAGGTTTCAACATCTACATTTCAAAACAGATTTCAGGTCACGGGAATGCCATTACAGACATGTAAATACGGACCCAAACTACGCATTTAAAACTGTTTTCCTCATATTCAGGTTTTTTTAAAATCCTGAAACACGTACCTATTCAGTAATTTTATACATATTTTGAGTATTCTCTGTAAGCTTTAAGCAAATTGGGGCACTGCTTGATAAAGAGTTACAAAAAACATCGAAAAAAAACTCTATGCCCTTTTCAATCCTTCGAGGGAGATCCCTTTTCGTCTGTGTGTAAAAGAGACGTACACTCTGAATTACAATTTTCTAGCTTCAGCGGTTTGGGCTTGGCTTTGTCTACAAAAATCATGTCCTCCTTTTTAAATAAAGATGGCACATTCAGCCTTTGTAAAACTGTATCATATAAAATAATGTAGGTATAATAATAAAACAAACAACCTGAAACCGTATTATCATCACAATTTAGGTAGTTTATGTACCGAGGGCATAAAGCAGTCTTACGCCCCGAGCGTAACTCATGAGTCTAGAATAAGTTACGTGGGAATTCCTAAAATCCTGAGCGTGAGAGGGGTTTAATCAAACCCAAGATAAACAGCTTTGGGAACTACCACTTCTTTCGAGTAAATTCTGTAAGTTCGTATACGATTTCCGGGGCATTAGTTTTTCTTTATAAAATAGTAGTCGTAGTTTTAGTTTTTTGTTTTTGCTTTAATAAATACCTATATACGTATTTGAAAAAGATGTAGTTCTATTTGAAAATCTGCTTTAATTTTCAATCAACTTAAAATGTACAAATGATTCAAATTGTAAAAAAAAATGTAGACAATTTTCGACAAATTTATATTCTGATAGTTTTGATTCCTTTAAAGAAGCACAGAATGTACAAAATGTGAGAAACCGCTAAAAATATATTCTCAAACTTACGTCATAGAGGATTAAGAGCGAGCGAAGCGAGCCGCGTGCGCGTGAGGTTTTATCATCATTTTAAAGTAAATTTTAAGTTAAAACATAGTTTTAGGAGCCGATACAGGCTAAAAGTACTTCGCGCGGAATACAGCACTAAATAACAAGGCGTAAAAACGACGAGAGGAGTGAGCCGCGTTTTGCCTGTTAGGAGTGTAAATAAACAATACCTAGTAAAAGAAATAAAAGAACAAGTTAAATACCTAAATAAGCAAAAACCCAGTAATATCTGGCCAGCGTATACGACGACGACGGTAGGTTATTGGAATTTGATTGAGGTATTTACTGATGACCTATTTTCACACAAAATACAGGGAGCTTAATTGAAATACGTCAGTTTAATAAAACCTCGGGAACTATATATTTTAAGGATTCTCAAAAGAAGGGGGTTGTAAAATTTCAAAAGATTGCTATTCAGCGTGGAAGAGTTTTTGGTAACTTTTCAAACATATCCGTGAGTAGAAGTTTGTAAACCATTTGAAATGTTAGTTACATCGTACTGAAAGAATAACATCGGAGATCGAATACGCTAACTGGTACCTGAAGTATTCGTTTCATTTACAAAGTTTTCTAACTTTTGTCATAACTCTCCGTGCTCGAGTAACATTCGCACTTGAAGGAGCTTGTTTTAAATCTAGTTTGGAATTCCAGAACTTTTTTTTATAATTAGAAAAAAACTAGTATCTGCTCGCGACTTCGGACGTTGTTTCTATGAAAACGTTTCTAGGCTATCTCATAAAGGGCTAGGAACTTATTTATGGGATGAAAAGTAGCCTATGTTTTATTCCAGGGCTAGAACAACGTCTATTCAAACTTTCAGTCCGTTCCTTTCATTAGTTTTTGCGTATAAAAGTAACAAACATACAGACATACAAACTTTCGCATTTATAAAAATAGTAAGGATAAAAAGAATAAATACTAATACTACTAATTTTATAAACGCGAAAATAGATTGGAATAACACATAGGCTATACTTTATCCCGGAATTGGCACGGGTTGCGAATTACGCGGGTGAAACCGCAAGGCGCTGCTAGTTTCCAATATTGTTACTATCGTCCCATACGGATGTACCATAGCTGACCCATCACAATTAAGCTCCCTGTAATGGACGCTGGACTTCGTACCTAGCCGTCAATGCAGATGCAGTTCCGCGAAATACCTGCGCAGTTAAGATAAATCGATACAGCCACCCCATCCCTCCGGCTCGGAGTGTTGATTGAACGCAGTCACTAGGCGGAGGTTGCGATGGCTGCCGTTTGTGATCAGGTGCGTTTCGTGCTTTTATCACAACTGATACTAAACAAACAACTCTGATACTTAAAGCCACGCCCATCTCTTTAACCAACTTCTCTCGCGGTTTCTACTAGTTGCTGCGATATCGAAGTATTCGGGAAGGATTTACGACTATTTACGGTTAAGAGTCGCCGGTGTTCTCAAGCTTTTAGGTCCCAAAAAGCAAATTATTATACAGAATCGGGCCTACAAAATAGAACTAATAGATTCGTCTGTTGCATGTTGTTATTATCTTATTCTGGTACAAAAACACAGTGTGATGCTATTTGGTTTTGCAGATCGCTGATCTGGAAGACGATAGTTTCTCGGATCTGAACGGGACTGGGCTTGTAGAAGTGGTTGGTGATGACGAGGTTGGGCGCCGCATCATCGTCGTATCTGCCTGCCGCCTCCCGCCGAGCAAGGATTTGAATCCTGACAAACTACTGAAGTAAGTTATCAATAAATAAATAATTCCAGACAGTCCACACACCATCATCTAGCACCAAGCTAAGCAGAGCTTGTGTTATGGGATGACTGATATACTTAAAACAATACATTAAATACATTAGATAGATATCAATTCATTGATAAATAAGTAAACACTGGACAATCCAGACAGCATCATCTAGCCTCAAGCTAAGCAGAGCTTTTATTATGGGATACCTGTCTTCGTGTAAACGCCTTGCCAGACCTATCTACGAGATGAGGACCATCCGTCCGGCGATTTGGTTGTCTTCTTTTGTGTTTTCTATTTAGTCATTTCTTTTACTTTTATTGAAGGTGAACACAGCGGTACAATTTGCATCTAAATATTTAAAAATATAGTCAATGATAAGGCTAAAAAGGATTACACAAATAACTAAAATAAAGAGATACTGTAAAGTAAGCAAAGAAAAGTCAAATCCTGAATGATGAACTTACATCATCATCAATCTTTGAAAGTCATATTTGTTTATATGTAATCAAAAGTCTAAAAAATAAGTTTAACAACGAAAATTACAGTCAAGAAATTGAAAAAAATACAACTAAAAGTATATACAATTGAAACCATTGAGATAACTGCAGACGATCGACTAGAAGCTCAGATATTTTTTTAAAACCCGTAAAGCCTCGGTACCCCACGGACCTAAGGTCTCGAATCCAAGGGGAGCAAATTTGTAGGTTCTGTCGAGACCTGCATATTTGCGCCTCTTGAGATCCTCAGTCAGATCTGCCGCACCAGACCTTGTGGAAAGGTGCAAGTGTGTCGACGCATGTAGCGTCCGACACAATGGGCCTCCCCAACTACCATAGGACATGGGACTAGTGTCATACCGTCGGGTCTCTTGCCATAGTCACTGAACAGACCATTCGGTTCGAGAATAGCTGGTACGTTAGCGCTGACAAAGGCCCGCCGGATGATGTCACTAAGGCTGGCATGACGAGATATCCACCCAGCGGCCCTAGTACACGATAATCCGTGATGGCCAAGCTGTTCGACTGCAGTACTGCACTGGCGTTGATGAGGCGCACCTTGCACCCAACCGAATACATGTTGCGATACGGAAAGTAGCGGGATCCAATAAAGTACCAGTGTTATATGAAGGAGGAAGTGTTTGCAGCCAATGTCCTGACTCCCATTTAGAAACGGCTAGGAGACGGGCACGAACACGTTTGTTACAAACATTTATGTGTCAAGGAAAGGGTAAAAGGAATAAATAATATTCTGTAATTATTGTAATTACGAGATATCGGACTATATTGCATTTTGTTTCTAGCTACACGGTACACTACAGCGCGTGTCGTATTAAGTCATGCTACGTGGTGGGCCATAACTAGGAATAACTACTGGGAAATAAATTTAATATTACAATAATTAATACTGCATTGAATTTTCAAAAATAACTTTTCGTAACACTTATTTGAACCCATGTAAATCTAAAACAACAAGTATTATTATGAAACCGTAGATTTAAAAAAAAAGAGATATTTTACTAGACAATAAAAAATACAAATTGAAAAAAAGAACGACTGCTGAACTTCTTTAAATATTTGGTGGGATTGACTTATTTCTACGAGTATAGCAAACGAATGTATATAGGGTTTTTCCTGCGTAAGACAATCGGTTTCTTTTGTGCGTTTTTCTATGTAATAAGTATATGTTTTTAAATAACGAAAAATCTATTTATTATCTTTTGTTGAATTAAATAGAAACCTATCAAATTATTAGTCGAGAGGCAATCTTGCAAACGCGGGATTCCCCAACATTAAATTAAATGTTACTGGACAATTCAAACAGCATCATCTAGCCTCAAGCTAAGCAGAGCTTTTCTTATGTGTAGGTACTAGATGATTGTTCCCGGATCACATATACAGGACTAGCGACCCGCCCCGGCTTCGCACTGTTTTACTATACATATAAACTTTCCTCTTGAATCTCTCTATCTATTAAAAAAAACCGCATCAATATCCGTTGCGTAGTTTTAAAGATTTAAGCATTCAAAGGGATATAGGGACAGAAAAAGCGCCTTTTTTATACTATGTAGTGATTCACGGGACAACAGTGCAAAAAAAACTTTTTGTAGTTTTTGTTTGCTACGATTACTTTCAGTTAAACGTCCATTAAATCTCAAACGTAGAAATCGTATTACGATAAAGACCTTCGATTCCCACAGGCGTTTGGCACATTGACATTTAGATGTGGGATTCGATTATACATGGTGTAACAATATACATGTGCTAAGCGAAAAGCTGGGTATTTCTACCCCCCCGGGGAACAACTTTTGTTCAACGACTTTTCTAATTTCGATTGGTATCTCTGAAAAAACTAAAACAAAGTTTTCACATGGCCAGCTGATTTTTTACGAAGTGACAACCCTAAAATCTGCTGTTTCTTATACTTGCGACGATGACCTCAGTATGGTCACAGAATAGATGTAGAAAAGAGTGACAGATTCATATTCTTGAAATAGAAAAACGCCTACAGCATCATTGAGGCAAATTGTCGTAAGTCATGGCTAAAATCACATTTCAATTTGAAGGTTGAGTTACGTGTAGTTAAACATACGAACTAAACTACGCTAACACAGTTATGTCTTTTTCTAACTGTTTGTTCTTTCTTGTGTGTTGATCTAATCATAATAACCTACTGACTGAATACACATTGATGTCCACTACTGAAAAGAGCTGTGAATCTGGCGGGTATTACCATAATCACTTGGCTGGGGATTGCTGATCAAAGAAACGGTATAAGTAATTCACACAATAAAAATGCTGCCTTTCATTTGGCGAAGCCCCTTGGTCGACTTTTACGACATCCGACATACGACGAGCTGAGTCGCAGGGGTCGGTTAACTTAATTAAAAACTTTACCAAATGACTCTTTCCGTCATTATGTAGTTTATCTGTCCGTTCTGTACCTACATTAATCTTTGACACTTGTATTTCCACAAAGGAACGCGACTAAATTTTATTGGCTGTAGCACTATGCAAAACCATGGCAACCAGCCAACCGCCAATCATAGACAAGTTAGAGAACCATTCATTCATTCATTTCCGCTCACCACATGGCGGTGCTGTATTTGCCAAGCGGGCCGAAATATTTTTTTACGGGTTCCGTAATTTTTTTAATACCAAAATTTAAAGAAGTTCGTTTGTTTAAAATCATAAAATCAAAAAAAAAAAGCTTAAATCCGTTTTCTACGGGATTTTGTATTAGGTATACCAACTATCAGAATTCACGCAAAGTGTATGTGTGTGTAGCAGGTAGGCCTACATTGTGAAATACCTATGTAAAATAAGACCAGGTACCTACCTACGTATTCATACAATTTTCTACCACATACCTATTATTTCACGACTGTGATCCTAATATCTCCTACTCATGTTGGATTTATTAAAATTGAAAATGAACCCTAAAAATTATCCATCTTTTCGGCGAACGAAATCAAAAGAATGAATGATGAACTATTTTAGTGTGACCTTCGTCGCGGTGCCGTGTAGTGCTATAATTACAATTTTTATCTTTCGTGCCTAAAAAACAAGTAACTAGGACTTAAGAATACCTTAAGGGTGTGGTGTATGCATCGGAGTGCCACAGAGCTGAAGAGATGAAGAGGCGTGTGTTGGAAGCGTGTGCTTACTTCCATAAGATGTGTGTTGTTTGGAAGAAGGGAGGCATATCGAACCTTACTTACATGCATAGGTATCGATACCTACGTCATGCATGTGTAACTTACTAACTAACTAACCTAACTAGTGCTAAAGTGAGTGAGACATGTTAATGCCTAAAAAGAAACCTACCTTGTGCTGAAGTGTGTGAATTGTCTGTGACTGTGTACCTACAAGTGACCTACCAAAACATACATAAATCCCTTCGTAAGAAGCCATCTAGACAGCTGACAAGCGAGAAAATATGAGGTTTGTAACTTGTACCTACACTTACAACTTTCCTAACTCAGCATTTTAAGATTTTCTCAACACTACCTAGGAACTTACATACTAGCATCTTATTATTATCACGAATTTATTAGCTCGTCTAGTAACCTCCCGCCATAGCTGAAATCTACGAAGATAAATACCTACCTACATACCTGTAAAGTTAGTAGGTAAGTACAGGTTGCGCGAATAGGGTTGTCACTTTATTTTGGCACTAGGAAATGAAAACTTTTTGTATGGGAAACTGAAAATAGGAATTTTTAATTATCTCCCCCCCCACAACTGATCACCATGGGTTCCTGAAACCCCCCCCTTCGGCTTAGTAGGGGTAATATGTTATACCTTGTATAGTTCATCACTGTATCATCGCGGTCGGGTATTTTTTTTTACGTGTCTTTCGTGTCACTGCGGCCATGATAGGCCTATTGCTATCGCAGCTAGTTGATGTTGATAATATAGCAGGTAAATGGAAAACGTTTAAAATCTAAATTTTAGGTTAGGCCAAACAGTACAGAAACTTCAAATAAGAATTTAAAGTGAACTATAAACATGTCCAGTTCCTAGGCGTCAGGCAGGGTAATCAGATGAATAATTAATCAACTAAACACTGTGCATACCTTGCATGTTTACTTCAACTTCACCTTGAAAGAGGGAGGGTTTTCTGATCGAACTAGTACATTAGTAGTGACACGTGACAAATTGATACTGTTTTGTTTTTCCACTTTATGGTATCAGGCATCGTTTGGGTCTGTTATGTTATAAAGTGAATTCAACAGGCTGTTGCTTCATTCAGCCCAAAACAGTTGATACCTTCGGCAATAATTATCCAATTTTGATGATTATTTTAATTTTTATATAGAATATCATCATAAAATATCTTCGTAAATATGACCTCGAAGATTGATGAGACCGGGTACGTTTGCTTTTTTTGTTGTATGTCGTATAAATTAATTTTAAATTTTCTTTCTAATAATATTAAAAACGGAATAGTAAATATGTAAGAATAAACGTAAAATAACCCAAATATCAAGAAAAGAAGTCTAATTTGTTTCATAAAAGTTTCAAAAAATATTCGCAATGTTAAACAATTGCGAACGATCCCTTCGGTGTCTACAATGACCCCGTTTCTTCTTAGTACACATGACTCGTAGCACCATCCTTTCTAATATTATAAACGCGAAAGTTCTTAGCGACGTTGGATATTTGTTACTCTTTAACGCAAAAGCTACTGAACGGTTCGGGTTTGAAATTTATTCAACTGAAATTGAATAATTCAGTTCCCTTAGTGTACGGTGCAGCGCATCCGTGCATTTAGGTATAAGTCACCAATTCTTGTAATATCATCAATAATATTAAGGTCAATTGTTACACGCGCCGACCACTTAGTTTATTGCATCAGTTCACGTTTTCACCTCATCACGGTAGGCGCGTACTCAATTATCATATTTTGTTAATTTTATCAATATAACAGTTTTATCAATCATCTCTTCGTATCATTTAATAAAAGGTGTCCCGTACATCTTTTTGGTCCTTCGACTAAGGGCTACTTACAGTGGACTATTAACAGTGTTCGCGTAAGTGGTTATTACCAGCATATGGATTGCAGTGCATAAGGAGGAAGGATACACCTACTCTAGAGGACTGCAAGCAGCCAGACACACAAGTAAGATCTTTCCTTTTACTCTCTATCAGTGATATCTCAAACATTACAACCATGGAGGATCTTGTTTTGACCCAAAATCAGCTCATGGGAGCAATGAATCAGCTCCTTGTGAATTTTAAAAAGGACGGGGCCGATCGGAAGACAGCTCCGTATATCAAGAAAAGGCTGGAAACTCTTGAAACGTATTTCCAGGAGTTCCAAGCCAATCATAACAGATTACTAGAGAGTGAGGAACAATCGCATGCATATTTTCAAGAAAATTGCTATGAACGTACCTTAGCATTTTATAACGACACAAGAGCATATTTTAACAACTATTTATTGGAAACTAAGAAAGAAAAACCTCTCCTTAAACCCCCAACTCCCTTCACAATGCCGAGAAAGTTAGATCACCCAGGCCCATCATCATCACCAGCAGCAACTGCGGAAGGTCACTCCGGTGCCTCAACACCGCAGCAGCAGACCTTTTCATTTGAATTTCCCTCGGTACCAGGTAGCTCACGCCCTCCTCAATTTTCTTCTATAGGCAATAGTAGTAAACTAGACGAGATGATGCGCTATCAAAAAAGTAATTTTAAAGCATTTTCCCGCACTATTACTAACGTCAATTACACCAACATGACTGAAAACTACGAGCTAGAAGATTTTTTGAGATCCGTTAACATGCGTTGGTCTACTATCGACTCTCTACATTGGAAAATCGATAGTGAACTGCAGGAAGAAAATCAAGAGTATGAACAAGCGTTCAGCAGGTACGAACATAAGTACCTAGAAATCAAGAAAGAGGTCACTCTGAAGATTTCATCAGCAAGCCACAGGGAAAGGTCAACACCTCAAACAGAAGTGCCATCATTCAGCGGTGATTATCAAAAGTGGATGACATTCAAAGATCTGTACATCGAGGCTATCCACAAAAACGGGACCATGTCTAATTGTCAAAAAATGCAATTTTTGAAAGGAAAACTGAAGGGAGAAGCTGAACAAATTGTCTCGCATCTGCGCGTTACTGCAGATAACTATCAAGTATGCTGGGACATTCTTAACAACCGATTTAATAATAACAAATTTATTTTCAACTCATACATGGGTATTATCATGAATTTGCCTACACTCCAACAGCAATCAGTAGCTCAACTAAAAAAGATGCATGACTGTGTCGTCGAGTGCCTAAACTCTATCAAAAACATGGGCGTTGATATCAGCTCTTGGGATCCTTTGGTGATTTTCATCTTAGAGCAGAAGCTGGATCTCGAAACGGACAAGGAGTACTGTCAATCATTAAAAAATCCTAGGGCTTTGCCGACTATCAAGGATTTTACAGACTTCTTAGAAAGCAAATTCACATCATTGGAGGCGTCACAATCACAACGTTCTTCGAATAAATCTAACAATACAAAATCACCTCAACAAACAGACAAACAAAATCAAAAATCTAACTTTCAATCTAGAGCAAATAATAATCAAAAACTAATGAATAATGTTGTACAAAAACAGCAAACAGGATGTCAACTCTGCAAAAAATTTCATCGCATATTTAATTGCGCAATTTTCCTCAGAATGAAACCGATGGAACGCCGTAATACAATTGCGAAATTAAAACTATGCATGAATTGTTTGTACGATCATTTTGGCAAAAAATGTTTATCAAATACTTGTTGCCGTGAATGCAAAGGTCGGCACAATACATTAATTCATGAAGCGTTTGCTGACGAACCATCCGACGAAAAAGAGAAAAATGTTACACACGTGTCTCAAGGTGACGTTACTGAAACTTTATTGGCTACAGCCATGGTGAAAGTTAAGTCAGCCGACGGGACATTTATTAAACTGAGAGCCTTGATCGACCAGGGATCGCAGACCTCTCTTATCACCGAAAATGCAGCACAAATGCTGAAGTTACCTAGACAGAGGTGCAAAGGCGTTATTTTCGGGGTAGGAGCTAAGGAAAATAACTGTAAAGGCGCTCTGAATATCATTTGTTCATCAACGTACAACGATTATCAATTTGACACAGATGTTTATATTATGAAAAATTTAGTAAACAATTTACCTAATCATACATTTAATAGGCCTACTTGGTCTTTCCTAGAAGGCATCCAGCTGGCCGATCCCGACTTTAACATCAATCGACCGGTGGACTTACTCTTAGGGGCTGACGTCTACTCTAGCATCATTTTGAGTGGAATCATTTCATCAGACAAATCATTGCCAGTCGCTCAACAAACACGTCTTGGTTGGGTTTTGTGCGGAAACGTGAAATCTTTCCAATGTAACGTTATCGTCAATAACGTGGAAGATATTCAACGCTTCTGGGAAATAGAAGATATTCCTCATGACACTTCTTTATCGCAAGAGGATGCTCACTGCTTAGAATATTTTAAGAACACCACGACTCGGCAGGCCGATGGAAGATACATCGTCAGATTACCTATGATATCAGATGCCAGAGAACAGCTTGGAGAATCTAAACCAAGAGCTATAGCACAATTGAAGCAGTTAGAGAAAAGATTTAACAAAAAACCAGACATGAAACAGGGTTATCAATTATTCATATCAGAATACATAAATTTAAACCACATGAAAATACCACCACGGTCACTGCAACCTGTCGTCTATCTGCCTCATCACTGCGTCATTAAGGCAGATTCCACAACTACGGCCCTGCGAGTGGTATTCAATGCCTCTTCAAAAACATCCAGCGGCCGCAGTTTGAATGACGTCATGTATCGTGGTCCAAATTTACAACAAGATTTACTATCACTTATCATCAAGTGGAGGCAGTACAAGTATGCCTACACAGCTGACATTGAAAAAATGTTCCGAAACATATCAGTCCACGAAGATGATCAATGTCTTCAGGCCGTAGTGTGGCGCGAATCAGCATCAGACAGCATGAAAGATTACGTCCTCACGACGGTTTCCTATGGACAAAAAGCAGCACCGTTCCTTGCCATGATGGTGTTGAAACAATTGGCTCATGATGAAGGCCATAAATATCAATCAAGTCCAGCCGCGAAAACGCTAATGGAACAGTTTTATATGGACGATCTTATCAATGGAAATCACGACATTCAAAGCGCGAAACAACTGCAAAAAGATCTTATTCAATTACTGAGATCAGGCGGTTTTAACTTGCGTAAATGGTCTTCTAATGCAGAAGAACTATTAGAGAATGTCAGCACGGCTAACAGCTGCGATCAATATGACTTCAAACATGAAGCTACTACAAAGACTTTCGGACTTCGGTGGCATCCACAATCAGATGAATTAACTTTCGATCTCAAGATAAATTTATCAGAAACAGTCAGACATACAAAACGTACTTTACTATCAGATATATCAAAGTTATTCGACCCGCTTGGTTGGCTTACTCCAGTTACAACAAAGTTCAAATTGTTATTTCAGCGAATCTGGTTTCACAACATTGAATGGGACGATGAACTCCCAGCTGACATAAGTACCGATTGGTTGAAAATCAGGAAAGATTTGAAAAATATCAGCGAATTACGAATCCCTAGATGGTTGCAGATCTGTGAGAATGACGTCATCGAATTACACGGATTCTGTGACGCATCAAACAATGCCTACGCCTGCGTCATATACTGCAAGATTATCAAAAGAGATCAGTACGGTAATTCAAATAATTCTGTTATATTGGTGGCCGCTAAATCAAGATTAGTTCCACCAAAGAAAGATGTCACATTGCCGAGGTTAGAGCTCAGTGCCACTCTATTGCTTTCGAAGCTAATGGAAAAGGTTTTATCATGTTTATCAGGCTATAATATCAAACTGTTTGGATGGTGTGACTCGATGGCCGTACTAGGTTGGCTACAGGGTGACCCGGGACGCTGGAAAACCTTCGTAGCTAATAGAGTAGTTCAGGTTACTAAGATACTACCACCAAAAACATGGCGTTATGTAAAATCGAGCGAGAACCCAGCTGACTGTGCTAGCAGGGGTATAACCATGGAACAGGTGATTAATCATCCCTTATGGTGGCATGGACCAGCTTGGCTTTTGACTTTCGACGAACAAAAATCAAAACAGAAAGATTTTATCACTAATGAAGAGGTCAAGAAACCTAAACAAACCAACGTCACGACAACAACGTCACACGATCAAGATGACGTCATATCAACGCTACTAAACAATAATAGTAGCTGGATTCGAGTGACACGTATACTTGCATACGTATTACGTTTCAAGCAAAATAATAAATCATCGTTTCTTACCGCCACAGAATTGAAAGCGGCGCGTTTGAGGATTATCAAATACATTCAAAACATTGAATTTGGAAAGGACATCTCATCCTTACAACAACATAATCAAGTCGACTCAAAGAGCAAACTTTTGTGTTTAAACCCCAGATTAGACCAAGCAGGTTTGCTCCGAGTGGGAGGCAGACTTACAAACGCTTTCATTAGCAAAGACATGATGCATCCACTCATCATCCCGCATTCTGGTCATGTGACAAATCTACTCATCGACCATGCACACAAACAAACATATCATGGTGGAGCACGTGTTACCTTAGCAAAACTACGTCAACAGTATTGGATAATTGGTGGAAATAGAGCTATCAAAATGCGTTTACGCCAATGCATCATATGCCGAAGAAATAACCCTTCAAAACACGATCAAATCTTAGGAAATTTACCCGAATCAAGGTCAAATCCTTCAAGGCCATTCTATCATACAGGCGTTGACTTTTCAGGTTACGTTTTTGTGAAGTCCAGCAAGGGCAGAGGCACGAAAAGCTTCAAGGGTTATATATCATTATTTATATGTATGGCGACAAAGGCCGTACATCTCGAGTTAGTATCGGACATGACTGCATCTGCATTCTTAGCCGCGTTAAGACGGATGGCTGCAAGACGCGGCACACCATCACACATGTACAGCGACAATGGTACAAACTTTGTCGGCGCTAACAAAATTCTCAAGCAAGAAATGCAAGAGATAAGAAGCATCATCAATCCTGAATTTTTATCAGAGGTCAGCGAGATGGAAATAACCTGGCATTTCAATGCTCCAAGTAACCCGAGCGCGGGAGGTCTATGGGAAGCGGCCATAAAGAGTGTGAAGTACCATCTTCGACGTGTCATTGGTGAGCAGAAGCTCACCTTTGAAGAATACACGACTCTACTCACCCAGTTGGAGGCCGTCCTTAACTCACGGCCACTCTGCGCGCTGACGGAAGATCCGGAAGATCTAAACTACCTCACTCCATCCCACTTTCTATCAAGCGGCCCAGTGTTAAGTATTGTCGAAACAGAAAGTGATCAGCGGACAAGATGGCATCTTACACAGAAGTTGTTCGGAGATATCTGGAAACGATGGCAAGCTGAATATTTAACACAATTAACATCACGCAGCAAGTGGCTACAGCCCAAAGAAAATATCAAGATTGGCGATATCATAATCATACACGACGCTAACCTACCCCCGGGGAAGTGGGCGTTGGGCAGAGCTACTGACGTTCACCCCGGCACCGATGGTTATGTGCGAGTAGTCTCAGTGAAGACAAAGAATGGTGTTATCAAAAGGCCAATCACAAAGTTATCAATCTTACCTGTTCACAATGAGTCACCAGAAGAACCTACGGAACAGAGCTCAGATAATCAACGTCCTAAGCCCGATAGAGCGAATGGCGCAGGCTTACTGCCTGTTCGACTCAGTAACTTCATAGTCACAATGCTACTATTGTTTACAATGTGTGCACAAAATGTATACTGTGCACATAATATATCATTTTTTAAGGAACATCAGAGCCTGTATTTTGACAAAATATCAACAATGCAATTAATCAGAGATGAATGGAAGATGGTGATTTACTACGACCTGAATCCTTACTGGGAAGGGTCAAGGTTATTATCAAACTGTATCGATCACCTTCATGCGTCATGCACAAAACAAAAACAAAGAGCCCAATGCGACTTGATAGTACTGCAGTTACGTCACGGGTTTATCGAGTTACAATACTACGATCAGCTGTTACTTAATAAACAATCCAACGTCATCGGAACCCGAGTACGTAGAGGCCTCATCAACGGAATAGGAAATATAGCGCATACATTATTCGGAGTTTTAGATGATGATTTTGCACAACAATATCAGCGCGACATTGACCTCGTTATGAAGAATCAAAATCACCTTGCTAACCTTTGGAAAAATCAAACATCAATTATTGAAGCACAATATACCTTTTTAAAGCGTTTAGAACTATCAGTAGACCAACAGCATAAATTATATAACCAACACATGATAAATCAAGCGCAGAAAAATGAAATTTTGAAAAAGGAGGTAGAGAGTGTAATAGCTAGTAATGAGTTTACATTGTCGTCTATAATCGCCAATAATATATTAAACAATCTAAAACAGATACAGGATACTCTTTTAGATACGGTTACCGATATTTATCACGGGAAATTCAATATCCATATCATATCACCGGATCAAATTAAAGAAGAGTTGAGTATCATTTCTGGGCATTTATCAAAGGATGTATCTTTACCTATAGAAAACTTTCATAGAGGTGATGGCATATCAAAACTTTATCATTTATTGAGGGTTAAGGTGAGAGTTACAAACCAATACATGCTCCTAGAAGTAAAGATCCCACTTGTCACCAGAGAGAGCTACGATATCTACAAAATCATTCCTATTCCTACCATGAACAGAGGTAAAACGGTTACTATCATACCTATCACAGAGTACATTGCGATGAACTTACAACGAGATTCATACCTACCTATCACGCAGAAAGATTTACAAGAGTGCTATCAGTTAGATCCTAGCACAAAACTATGTGAGGTGCAAAGCCCTATTTATCATATGCATAGCGATCAAAACTTGTGTGTCAAGGACGATACAATGGAGAGATGTCAAACGATCATAAAAACTTGCCAAAACAACTGGATTGCATTAAATAAATTAAATAATTATGTATTTCATTGCTGCGACACATGCACACTTCGGTTGATATGTAGCAATCAGGTCACATTCGAACACGTCAGCAAGGGCGGCGTGCTATCCATGGGCAATGACTGCACATTGAGAGCCGATTCATTAATGATCCAATCACACAACCATCACATGAATGAGATACAAGCCAAACCAAATATCATACAAATCGATATTCCTGCGGTTAATAACATTATCAATCTGACCGTACCAATCGATGAGAGCGAGAATCGATCGGACGTCGAAGTCGCAGACCGACAGAAGTCCTTGAAGAGGATCGGTCAACAAATCGACCAGATGAAATCGGAACAAAGTGAAATCGAACAGATCTCCGTTCATGATGTTCATCACTATGTGGTCATCTACATTTTGGTCGCGGTCGGGTGCATCGCCGGCGTCGTGCTCCTATGGAGGTGCAGACGGGCGGGCGTGCGCGCGGGCTGCGAGGAGCGGCCCGCTGCCGCCGCCGCCGCCGGTGCTGCTCCGGCGCCACAGCCGGCCCCGAGGGCCTCCCTCAGTGACATCCCCAGTGCTAGTGTTTGTGTCAATGAGCCTAGTGCTCAATATGTGAAAAGTGTTTCTAGTTCAGTCGAAAAACCGAGAGTAGTTTCAGTGTTATACAAAAATAATGTTCAAATAAGCGATAAAGCAACTTCACCAAAAAGAGTTTTTCCGACTTTTCACGATGTTAATCTATCATCTAACTAACATTAGCGATTAAACTTAAATTTACTTAGGTTAACGCATCTTATCATTAGACATATAATTACTAATCCTATCATTTATCATACCTACAGCATCTTTAGCTACATCTCTCGCCCGGGAGCATGTACGGTGCAGCGCATCCGTGCATTTAGGTATAAGTCACCAATTCTTGTAATATCATCAATAATATTAAGGTCAATTGTTACACGCGCCGACCACTTAGTTTATTGCATCAGTTCACGTTTTCACCTCATCACGGTAGGCGCGTACTCAATTATCATATTTTGTTAATTTTATCAATATAACAGTTTTATCAATCATCTCTTCGTATCATTTAATAAAAGGTGTCCCGTACACTTAGATCATAGTACATTAATTGAGAAACTGAAACACTATGGAATAAACAACAAGGCACTGGATCTTATGCAATCATATTTATCTGATAGAGTTCAAAAAGTAGACGTTGGTAAAGAAAGATCTACGGGCTCAAATATTGAATTAGGCGTCCCCCAAGGATCTATATTAGGTCCCTTTTTATTTTTAGTATAATATGTAAATGATCTCCCCTTTTTAGCAAAAGATCTTTGTGATATAGTTTTATTTGCTGATGATACTTCACTAATTTTTAAAGTTGACAGAAATAAATATAATTTTGACGATGTAAATAATTAGCTGTCAAAGATACTAAATTGGTTTACCGCCAATAACCTCTTACTTAATGCTAAAAAAACAAAATGTATAAAATTCATGTTACCAAATGTTAGAGAAATCCCAACTCAAATCATGTTAAATAATGAGATTGTTCACTTCGTAGACTCTACTGTATTTTTGGGGTTGCATATTGATTCAACTCTTCAATGGCAACCGCAAATTGATGCTATCGCGGGTAGGCTTAGTTCAGCAGCCTATGCAGTGAGAACAATTAGACATCTCACTGATCAAGACACAGCTAGGTTAGTTTATTATAGTTACTTCCATAGTATTATGTCCTATGGTATTTTGCTTTGGGGACAGGCAGCTGATATTCAGACTATCTTTGTTCTTCAAAAAAGGGCGGTGCGTGCAATTTATAAATTAAAGCCACGTGACTCATTGAGGGAATTATTTAAAAAAATAAATATTTTAACGGTATTTTCGCAATATATTTATGAAAATTTAATGTATACACACAAAAACAAGAGTAACTTTTTGAAAAATTGTGATGTTCACAATAGAAATACACGAAACAAGAACAAATTACACATTCCTTCATTTAGATTACGAAAACTGGGGAAATCATTTACGGGTAATTGTGTGCGCTTCTATAATAAGCTTCCATCTGAAGCAACTGAACTTTCTAGTCGTAGATTTAAACAGTACATAAAACTAAATCTTATCAAGAAGGCATATTACTCCATAAATGATTACATCAATGACGTTAGTGCTTGGCCAGATGTCGCTCAGTTCCACATCGACAATAGTATGTAATTATTTATAAGGCAAACATGTATTAGACACATAAGTTTTACACATGCTAGTGGTTTCTATTTCGCCTCTTCCACTAGTGGACAAAAAACTGAGGCGAACTGAAAATCAAATAATCACTTTATTTCTTATATTATTTTGATAATTATGTACTTACCTATAGTATTAAATTTGACTTGTCTAAGTGCTTATTTTGTAAGCCTAAAGAAATAAAGATATTGATTATTTGATTATAGAAATAGTCTTTAAATGTTCCCAAAGAAGGCAAAGAAACATCGGGTACGAACGAAGCCCTGGGCATATACTAATGTATCTGATTAAGTTAGAGGAACAAGAATCATAAATCAAAAAAAAATGTATAATGATTTTAAATAGTGAATATAATTATTTCTTTTTCTTGATTGTAATTTTCGTTGTTAAGTAATAAAGATTAGAAGACAAAAAAATGTAAAAAGTTATTGTATCTAAACAGGTTTCAACACAATTTTCTTTATTTTTTCACTGTTACTTGTTTCTGAATCAGTATGAGGGATGACATAGATGTCTTTAACACTGGCTTCAAAAACCTAACGTACACATCTATGTAATCTAAGGCAATCAATTCAATCAATGCAAACATAGATTAAGAGAATATATGTATAGCTTAGCTTGGGGCTAGATGATGGTGTGTGAACTGTCTGGAATGATTTAATATTTATTTATTTATTAGATTTTTTTTACATAGTTAAACAACTTAGCAATACATACATCACCTCGAAGCACGTTTTTTCAGATATCTAATATTCACATTAGATAAATACGTGGAACAGGACTACAGCGTGGTATACTTCCACCACGGTCTGTCCAGCTTCAACAAGCCACCTGTCTCCTGGCTCTGGAAGGCCTACAAGGCTTTCGACAGGAAGTATAAGAAGAACCTGAAAGCTTTGTACTTGGTGCATCCGACCAACTTCATTCGCATAGTATGGCAGATGCTCAGACCAGCCATAAGCGTCAAGTTCGGGCGGAAAATGATGTATGTCAACTACTTGCATGAACTGCAGCAGTATTTGAATTTGGAAAAGCTTTGCATACCCGACGTGGTGCTTGAGTGAGTAATAGTATTTTTAAATAGAGGGTACATGGTTACTGGCACAAAACATTTTTCAACTATGGACTTATTTACATTGCGCAGAGGATTCGATTTTTCGTAGCAGGAAATTAATTTTCCGCTTATCATTTATTGTTACAGTGAACTATAGACTATTGGACGCATTTGGGCGTATAAAACGTTTTTGACTAAATTTTACATATTCTCAAATATACCGAAAGACCTTTAAATGGAAGTTTGTAACAACATGGTTTATGCGGTTAATAACATTCTGTTAGTTTAATTGTAAAATTAAACAAATTAATTTAAAAACCGCGAAAAAAATGAAGCTCGCGCGCCATGTAAGTCGAACCCCCTTAAGTCGAGTAAAGCTGTAAATTTGCCACTAGGATCCGTTTAACGCGATGCTTCTCGCACAACAACAATAATTAGCGGTTCTGGTGACTTGCCATAACCATCCGCTGCTGGTAAAAAGGCCTCCGAGTAGGTATTCCGGTTCCGAAATATGCTTTAAATGATTTCAAAACATACTAACATTTTAAAAGTAAGTAATTTTTTTTCAGTTTAGAATAACACGCTAGCTGTTTTAAATTTATTTTTGCTTTGCATGTAGTTTTGATTTTTGATCTCATTGCTCAATGATATTCAAGCAACAAACAGTTACTAATATTATTCACATTATTAATAGTTTGTTAACTTAAATATTGGTAAAAGCAGTACCTATTATTTATACTCTCTAGCTTATGATAAGAAAACAAACAACTTTTTAGCTTAAATAAACGATAAGAGACCCTAGCCTTTAAGGCAGTTTTAGACAGGGTCTGTGACTAGCGCCGAAATCGAGACAAGTCAGCGCTGACCCGAAAAAAACACCATGTAAATTGATTTCAAGTCAGTACAGTGGCGGGAAGTAATTCTTGACTTGTAAATTCTCACATTAATATTTAGAAATCAGTCTAGGCGCGGGCACTAGCGCCGAAAACTGACTTGTGCACTAACCCTGTCTAAATCTGCCTTTAAACAAAAGCTATCCTGATGTAAGTATTATAAAAGGAATTTTCATTGGTAACAGACACGACCAGCTACTTGTGTCTAAGATCGCGCGCCCTTCAGAAGCCAAGATGAGTGGTCCACTGGCCCGGGCTCCGCGCAAAACGAATCCGCCTCCGACTCAGCAGTATGGAGTTTCCCTCCAGTTCATCATATCAAACAATGAACCTCTCTCCATACCGCCCATCGTCCAAGAGTGCGTTGACTTTCTCTCCGCTCCGGATGGTGAGTTTCTAAACAGACAAAAATATATTAATAGTGCTGGACAACCTACATAGCATCATCTAGCCCTAAGCTAAGCAAAGCTTGTGTTATGGGTACAAGGTGACTGATATACTTTAATACATGAACCCCGGAAAAAATATCAGGTCAGATCGTACAAACATTTGGCGGGAATCGAACCCGCCCCCTGTGTCACAAGCTAACCTTCGCCCACCGCGCCACATCGGTCGTCAAAAGTTTATAAGTAGCGCTTTATTTTCTTCAGACCTTACGGGCTCTTGGCCTCATAAGAAAACAATATCTCTGTTACACATTGACATCCCACAGAAATATATCATTGTTTGAGTCGCCTTCTGTTCCTTAGCTATAGAGACGGAGGGACTTTTCCGTCGCTCCGCGAACAATGCCAACCTGAGGGATCTCCAGGAAGCCGTGAACCGAGGCGAGAAGATTGACTTCAACAACGACCCGCATTGCGCTGCTGTGCTTCTCAAGTCTTTCCTGCGAGAGCTGGAGGAACCGCTGCTCACCTACGAGCTGTACGATGACATCATGAGTTTCCATAGTGAGTTCTACTCGATATTTGAAATATTTACTATGAACCAGTGCTTTTACTATGCATTTGATGATATTCTGCCGAGACCTGATGAACCACTGCTGAGTGATAAATTGGAGTTCCAAAGTAAGTTCTGCGAGATCTTCTCGACGAGTCTGTTGTTTTGATGACATTCTGCCGAGACCTGATGAACCACTGCTGACTTTCAGTGTTAATTGGAGTTCCAAAGTAAGTTCTAGTAGATATTTGCTTTCTTCTCGACGAGTCCGTGGTTTTGATGACATTCTGCCGAGACCTGATGAACCACTGCTGACTTTCAGTGTTAATTGGAGTTCCAAAGTAAGTTCTAGTAGATATTTGCTTTCTTCTCGACGAGTCCGTGGTTTTGATGACATTCTGCCGAGACCAGATGAACCACTGCTGATTTTCAGTGATAAAATGGAGTTCTAAAGTAAGTTCTAGATATTTGCTTTCTTCTCTGAAGACAGGGCGCTATGGCGCTCAGTAGGGGAGGCCTATGTCCAGCATTGGACTTATCAGGTTAATGATGATGATACAGATTTCATGCCTGTTTGGTAAACATAAACTTGGAATCTAAAACGTAAAAGCCCGACGTGCAGCTTAGCCTTGCGGTTCGAGGTAAAACTCAATTTCCGTGATCCAATAAAACTGCCCCAGCCTGCTACTAACTTTGTAGAGCTGGTGGTATATAGGGCGCGCAACCTAATCAAAAGCCATACGACATCGCTGGCGACGCCATATTTCAAAAACACGGTTATTTTCCTCGTGCATTCCTGTTGTAAAGAAAGGGTGAAATAAATTTATTGCTTCGCGTCATAAAATACATTAAAACCTTTAACAATAAGTATTTATTTTATTAACAAAGTATAAGAGATTATTTATATAAATACAGGTACGAAATAAATATCCGATAAGGAATCGTTATTATATTAACAAATCTCGAAAGTATTAAAAAGCTATACAGGGTGTAAAAAGACTACTATAGAAAAATTAAGGGTAGCAATCAGACCATGATTGTGAACATAGCTTTCGAAAAGAAACTCAAAAAAAATAAGCTTTCTTCATGTTTTAATTTTTATCTAGGTAAACACCCATAGTATAAAGCTAGGAAAATATGTACGAGTATATCTACATGACAAATTAATTTAAAAAAGAATATTTGCTCGGCAAAGTGAATACCTCAGCTGACTCGGCTGATTAAGGTCTCGCGCACTAACAGGTACAACTATTTTATAATCACTTAAAATAAAATAGATAAAATAATTTAATAATTAACTTAATGATAATAGTTCAGTTTCTTTAAACCAAAAGATGTTACAATAGTTTTGCGAGGTTAACATGATGAAAACATTTTTTAAAAGCTGCTGGATGGTTTGCTTTAACCTTTAGTGTGCTAGCTAGAAATGTTCTTTACCGACAAATACTAAATGCAGCGCTGTTTTCACCGGAACCGAACGGAACGTCAAATAATAGAGTTAACCCGTGCTCCAGTGGGCTTGCTCAAATAACTTGATTACTAGGGCGCGGCAGGACAGGACGCGACTAAATTTGTTATTACATTAAGTCTGGATTGAATTTACTGCTGTTACTGGGTACTTTAAACGGTATTATTATAGTAGGCTTGATATAGGTTCCAATAACATGAGATAAGTGAATATAAAGGCATACTTACAGAAAACGTCAATTTATGAGATTTAATAATTAAATCAATAATGCTGGACAAGTCACACACATCATCTAGCCCCCCCTATGAGTACTAGATGACCGACATAATTACTTATATACATTGATATATTTTTTTAATTATATTTACATAGAAAACACTCAGAACTTCACCTGAACTAATATTAGCACATATTGCAAACATTTGTTCCAAGGCGGCAAGGAACCCCGAAACCTCCTGCGTCGCAGGCGCACCTTTGCCCGTCGCGCTACATCGGTCGTCTTCGTCAGATTTGGTTATGGAAATCCAAGTGACATTTTTTATTACTGACTAGCATCTGCCCGCGGTTTCGAACGCTTTGTTTCTATGGAAACGTCTCAAGGTTATTTTTATCCCTTGGGAACTGATTTATGGGATGAAAGCCAATGTGTTATTCCATCGCTAGAACTACGTATATTCCAAATTTCGGCTCGATCCGTTCAGTAGTTTTTGCGTGAAAGAGGAACAAACACCCATTAATTCACACAAACTTTACATTTATAATTACTAGCGACCCGCCATATAAACTTTCCTCTTGAATCACTCTATCTATTAAAAAAAACCGCATCAAAATCCGTTGCGTCGTTTTAAAGATTTAAGCATACAAAGGGATATAGGGACAGAGAAAGCGACTTTGTTTTATACTATATAGTGATTATTATAAGTTGATGACGTATTTTCGTATTGCACAGAACTGCCCGTGCAAGATAAGCCACGCCAGATGCAGATCCTGATACTCGACAACCTGCCACTGGCAAACTACACTCTGCTGAAATTCATCATGCAGTTCCTCTGGAAGGTACGTTTATTTATCTACTCAAAGTGCTTGACATAATATAGATATGATATTATATAATATCAGAAATAAGGTTTTAACTGATCGTCTCTTCACTAATTGATGTCCTGGTTTTACTTATGGTATTCGAAATGTCTGTAAGGCCCGGCGCCCATTATCGGCATCGGCAAGGAAAAGGATCCTTCGGCATCCTACATGCAAGCGCACACGTTGCTACACGTGTGCTACACATGCTGCAACGTTCTTAGGGATGACGAGGCGTCCTTAAGCATACCGCACCGTCCTGTAGCTTGCCGAAGCGTCTCAATATCAATGAGTCAAATGATTCAAATGGCGGATGCCTCCCCTCGCCCCGCAGGGCAAGCTATCCCGAGTGTTGCCTCGGCGCCGGCGGCGTACCGAAGCATCTCGAAGCATTCTCAAGGCTGCCGATACAGCAGCCTCAAGCATACCGAAGCGGTATTTTTTGTTATTAAGACCATATACACGGCAATTTCTACTTTATTGCTATTATGTTAATGTATTTGCCACCTAAGATCCTCAGTCGTGCCGATGCCGATAATGGGCGCCGGGCCTAACGGATCCAAGAGTCCTGTACAGAACTTCAAGCAGTTTGAGTTGAAGATTCGTTTTCCCCAAAGGTCCAGGATCGCAGCTGCCTGAACCGAATGACAAGCAGCAACCTCGCTGTGGTGTTCGGGCCCAACCTAGCCTGGTCGCAGCGTAGCACCATGTCGCTCGAATCCATCTCGCCTATCAACCACTTCGTCGATTTCCTCATCGAAAACCAGCAGTTTGTCTTCGTCATTTGAGAGGAGGACTACCCAACTGAAGCACAGCAAAGGCTTTCGCGAAGGGTACGAGCAGAGCTGAACGATGTTCAACAGGTAATAGAACAACTTCCACAAGAACAGGAACCAATTGAACAGTGCTGTGCCATTATTTAGAATGGACGTTTTTGGTGTTTAAACATTGCTTCACAACGTAATATTGAAAACTAGTGTGTGTTCGTTCTTAGTTTACACATTCAAAATCTAAGTAACTGAGAGTTTTGCTGAATCCTAGGTTTTCAAAATATGGATCATCTTTGTTGTTGTGTGTGCAAATAACCTAAAAACAAAAAAAAACTGTCGGTAAATTTTGTAGTCAGTGTAATGTTCGAATAGTATTAGTTATATAATATGCACCGGTGTTAAAGCTTTATGTGTTGCGTAGCCTTGTAATTGATATGGTATTTCACTATACATCTGTTAGAAACGTCGACCTGGTACCCTAAGGGAAAGCTGTTTGGTGTAGTTATTTATCATAGTTTTTATATAAGTATCTACATAGAACCAGAAGTGTATTATAGGTTTCTAAATTATATAAAAATTATAAAATATTGAGTAGTTGACACGGACTTAATACATATACCGTAATAATATATGTGTGTATAATCAAATTAATCTACAATCAAAAAATTACGGCGTTCTTTTCTATTAAAATGAAATCTTCGGTTGAAGTCCATAGTCAGTAAAAACTGCTAAAGTAACGAATGATTATAATTAGTAATTATGTAATGTGGTACCTAAGAAATGCCAAATTAACGTCTAGTATAAAAAATTACATTTATCCGTATCAAACACTTTCTTGAACACAGAAGAATCTCTATTTATCGTCCCTTTATATTTTCTTAATGTATTATTACTCTAAATTTTGAAGGCATTAGTTAAAAGTTAATTCGTATGATCATTTTAAAGTAGTCACAAAGACTGTTCAAAATTCCTGATTCCATCCGAAAAAAAATGTTTTACACGAGTGTGTGAAGTTTTCTTTGGATTGAATATTATCTTACCTATATAACTCTTTTTCTATAGATGATGTGAAGTCCTAAAAAGTGTTTTGTATATGAGTGTTAGTTATAGTAAGATTTAGATTTAAGAATCAATGTTAGGTGTTAATCCTTATATCATAATACATAGTATAAAAGCCATTCAAAATCGGTTTGTAACGGCATCCATATTCAATTACTGCGGAGCTCGTGATATTATCTCACGTAATAGTTTTCAGAATAGATTTCATAATAGTTTTTGTTCAATGTATACTTGATTCCACGTAGTTTCTGGCTGTAAAGCAAGAGATTGCGGGTTCGATGCCCGCCTTGTGACAAATATCTGCACTGTAGATATTTATTCCGGGTCTATAAACTATGTAATTCTTTAAGTGTATCAGTCAGTACCCATAACACAAGCTTAGCTTGGGGCTAAACTTGATGTTGTGTAAATTTTATTATCCATTTGTACCAAGTTAGGTTTCTTCAAGAGTAGTAGAGCTTAGGCTCGCCCGGGGAGGTACTACCACCATATCTATTCCTGAAGCGACACAGCGTGTTGTCGGGATATGGTTTCCGGTCAAATCGAAATTACAGGAACACGAGGCATAACATCTTTGCCTCACATTGAGGCGCACAGACCGTTGCCACTTTCCACCAGGTGGCCGTTTGTAAAGCCCTCAATTATATTATTTTTAAGTTAATATAATCTAGTTAGTTTTATTTTAAGGTCGGCTTATTTTATTTTTCGGCATTTTCATTAGATAAAAATTATTCAGGGTTGCAAACAATATTAGTCAAATGTACCTAATGTAGTAAGGAAAGCTAAATAACATAGAACAGAAGTATAGTGATTTAGCTGTGTTGTGATCACACTTATTTGCACAACGGTTGGTGCAGTTCAAGTGATTGTAGAAATTAATATATATTTTTGGCATTAAGATTATTTAGCTCCTTTTGCAAGACATCTTAATGGGAATGTTATTGTATTAAAATAGAATAGAATTATTCTTAGATTAGCTCATGATGGATTCATTTTTTATAATTATTTCAAATGCTTACATTGTTCTAGCGATTTACTTTGTTGTTTTCTATCGGGGATGAGTACAGAAATCAATTTAAATTTAGCTTCAAGAAGTGTTTTCTACTTTTTGGATTCCAGGCTGTTTTAATATGAGCAGTGTTGGTGCGAGGTGTTTTCAGTATTTTATATAAATTACGTAATTGATGATTTCGTTCATAGGTAGTTTGATACGATGCCAAGAACTGATGGGAATGTATGGATCTGAAGATACAGGTGGATAGAGTTCATTTTAGGATTATCTTATATACATATTATAATAATATATTGAATAAAGGTTGGAAGTAACGCTAAATTTAACATCGAAAGGTGTAGGGAAAACGAATACTAACAATAGGAATGCTGGTACAAATGACTAATATTTTTAGTTTTTGTGTTGAGGCTAGGAAAACAATAATTATAGGCTTAATAATTATAGCTTCCTGGGTAATGAATACGATGTCTAAAGTAAAACCCTTTACATCTTTACGAAATTGGTCAAAAATAAATTATCATGATAATATATTAACCACTGCTTTACTTTAGATTAGACTTTAAGCTGGTTTTAACCTTTAGAATTGCCGTTAAAGATCAGCCTTTTAAGAGTTTTTTACTGTCGCTTTATTATACCAAATATAAAATTTTAACGCAGTAGGCTTTATGTTAAGCATAGATAATAATCATTAGACTAAGTATACGTAGCACATTGATGTGGTGTTTCATTTCTCTATCGATCTATAAGTAATCTGATAATTATTTCCCTCCAGTCAAATCAAACTAGGAATTATTTGCTTCAAATTATTTAGTTTGCTGAATAATATCGTTTTTCCTCTGGATAAATTTTAGAATGTTTTGAGATGTTTATGTTCTGTGTTATTAATGTGTAACATGCGAGTGCTGGAGTTCAATCGACCCTCTTTCCTCTCCTCAATTGCCCGTTTGAGCGGGATTATATTGCAGTTCGTGTGGTGGTCCTTTTCCCTCTCCTTCTTCGATAGATTCTAGCATTTTCATGGTTCTTACACACACAACACACATGCATGTCATAACATTACCTAATAGTGGTCACTTCCACCAAGCTGTCTTTAGATAAACCGAATTATATTTTTATATATTTGTTTCTTGTAACCTAAGTCTCGCACTGGTTTAGGCTTGGGCGGTTGAGTTTGTGATTTTGTGTAGTAGAACTTAGTCTACTTCAGCTTCACCTACATTGGCTGGGTTGTCTCCGAATTATCTAATATCTACTGAATCTTTTACTCGTAAATTTACTTCTAATATTTTATAATAATAAATATTAATATATAATAATTCTAATATTTTATAATAACTAATATTTATAATATTTTATCCTGGAACATGCTGACCCCTTTTCCCTCTCCTCAATTGCCCGTATAAACGGGATTATATTGCAGTTCGTGTGGCGGTCCTTTACTATTCCTGGCTTCTATTAGATAGATTCTCGCGAATTCATGGTTCTTACATAATACATCACTATACATAGCCTTTAAGTGGCCACATCTCCCGTGTTGGCATACATAAATAACATTATAGTTTTTTTTTTACTTAAGTCATATTCTTGTTTGTCTTGTCGAAAGAAATGTCTAGTATAAGTAGACTAGGTACTCTACGTCAGTTTCACCAACACCAGCTGGGTTATATCCGAATTATCTAAAATCTACTGAATCTTTTACAAGTGAATATATTCTTTAATGGTCATTTACCAACAGTATTAATGGTATCCTGTAACATGCTGCTTTAACTCTTTCCCTCTCTTTAATTGCCCGTTTAAGCGGGATTACATTGCAGTCCGTGTGGTGGTCATTTCAATTTCATATCTCTTCATCGATAGATTCTAGCTCATTCATCATTCTAGGTGCACAACACATGTTTATACATAGTAGTGCCTAATAGCGGCTACATCTTCCGCGCAGCCTTGTTACACGTCACCAACCGTTTCTAGTAGGTATTAGGAGCCTAGGTAGTGTACTCCAGTTCCACCAACACCAGCTGGGTTATTTCCGAATTATCTCAAATCAACAGAATCTTTTACACGTTAATTTGCTTTATTTCTTAATTTTCCTAAACCATTTATCAACAGTTTAATAGTTTATCATGAATCATGCTGCTTATCCTGTTTTCCAATTCAATTGCCTGTTTAAGCGGGATTATATTGCAGTTCGTTTGGCGGTCTATTCCTTTTCTTCTCTCTTTCGTTGACAGTTTCTAGCAAATTCATGATTCCTACATACATACATAAGAGCTATAAGTGGCCAGTTTACCCGTGCTGGGTATGGAAAACTGAATTATAGTTCTTTGTAACTAGTCTTTCTCTTTATACTCGTGAGAACATTCTGCACTCGGGCACCAGCGGGATCAAGCCAGGCTCTTCGCCACTGCCGTCACCTACAATACGGCAATGATAAAGGTGACGGCAGGATAAAGGTAGCCTTCCGTTCCTAGCGACCGCGACCGAATTTATATGGTAGCCACGCCCAGCGGTCGCGCGACCGCGTTCGCGCCATGTGTTTAGTGCTCCATATACATTAAAACAAAGCAGTGGGTCGCGCGACCCGGTCGCGGTCGCTAGAAACGGAAGGCTACCTTAAGACGGCGCCCGGCCGCTTGCAGGCCGCGCCGCCGCCGATGCCATACCTCCCTCCGAGACACGGTCAGCGGCTTGCGACCACCATTGCTTACATGTGCCACTTCACAAATACGAATATACTTGTCGGTCCCTATCATGTGCACAATAACAGAAAAAGCTGGTTGTTTTAAAAAAGATATGTAGCATTGTATAGTAGGTACTGAGTCTACTTTATCTTCTGATCTTATATGTACCGAATCTTTTACAAGTAAATTGACTTCTATTCCTAAATGCTTTGTAACCATTTACCAACAGGCTAATATTTTATATATTGGCTATTGAGCATGTGTAACTGAAATTTTTGAAATATATTTTGATGTATTAATAATTCAAATATAATAAGTAATAAGTTCAAAACAGACTGTTAACTGGTAAATCATAGTTGTGCAATTTATGTAAACATGACTGAAGCTTAAAGTCTTGCGCCTAATGAATCTAAAAGATGTTCGATTAACGAGCTGTGCGCACACACCACACTTGTGCACTGTCTTGTGTTTCTTGACTTCTACAAGGAAGAAATAGCAAACCTATCACATTAACTTTTTAAGCATTCCACAATGTAATTTTTATTTAGTAAAATATGTAACAACGAACTTAACATATTTAGTGTAGAATTATGTACAGATATTATAATACAAACCCTTATGTTATTTATTATATTTTGAGCTTTAAAAATCATAAAAAGTTACTATTTTTTTTTACTTATAGTGCAATGAATCGAACTAAACCGACCGTTTATTTGTATTTACCTTTTTTTCCTTTTGATAATATTCTATGCTATCTGCTACTTATACAAACCTCATTAGCTCCATTTCGGAAAACAATGTGTAGACCGTCTCAGAAGTCACCTAAATCAGAAGTGTACAAAGTTCGACCGGGCAGTTCATCTCCAGCTGTGCGATTACGTTAAAACCGCCCATCCAAATTGACATTCTTGAGCCATTTCCATGGCCAACGCGCGCGTCCTTTCCATACAATTTCAAATTACGAAGGCCATTATAAGGGCTTTCATATGTCAATCTTGGATTGGTGGTTTTAGCGTAATCGCTCAGCTGATCTTTGATACAGCGGGCCAGTATCCCTATAGTAGCCAATATTCAAAATTAATGTTAACACTTTCATTCATTACCCGGTACATTTTGGTTTCTACACTATTTTCAATCCGCGTACGATGAAATGAAATGTGGCTCGCTCCGCTCGATGCAAATCTGTTGCAGCTTCTCCTTATTTCCCTTCTATTCTACAAATTTTTTTTTTTTTTTTACATGGAAAGTAATACTCTTTATTAACAACGAAAATTACAAGCAAAGGAATAGAAAAATTACAACTAGTATTTACAATTGAAACCATTGAGCTAACTGCAGACGGTTGCAAACAGTCTAAAGGTAGCTCAATTGATCCATGTCAATACCAGTCGGAAGCGTCCCCAAGACACTGGCTGCATTACCACGCTGTATGGCAATGCTGATGCGCTGAGCCAGATATTCACCAGCTCTCGGGTCACGCGTCGCATCGACCAGACGCTCAGATAATTTTCTACAAATTATGCCAACCTAACGAAACCCAAAGAACTAAAATAGTATTTGTCTAATGTAATTTTAAAAAAGGCGGGCAGCGGCTACTAACTACCTAAATGGAGCTGTATGGGGTTATCAACGTATTTTGTTTGTAGGTCCAATAGTTATAGTAGGTATACTTCAGAGATTTTGTTGATTCATTGTAATAAATACTGAGAGTTATGTTATTCCATTTATCTGTTATGAAATGAGTAACCACGAATAAATACACTCTTACTGTAATTTTAGTTTTATTTCCCGACCAATTTTATTCCTTTAGGTAGGTTTACCTATACCTAGGTACTTATTTCGTTCTTTTATAGGTACCTTCCTGTGCCATGTAAGTATCAAGTACCTAAAACTAAATGCTATTAGTACATAATCCAGGTTTTAGTATAGTAGTTTTACATAATTTACCTAGAGCCAACTATTTTTTTAATTAGTTGATGAATAGGTAGTAATAATAAAGTAAGCGTAAGTACCTATACACTAGCCAAACTCGATGTAGAATGTTTGTAAACAAACCACAACACAAAAAACTAAAATTCACTTGCTTGGCGTCGAATTTTAGATACGAGTGTACGAAATCTCGCGACAGCAGCAAGGGTGGAGACCGCGACTTGGTAAACATAGTGTGGAATGCCCTACGACCAGCAGATTCATAACAGAATACATAATAGTTTTCACAAGTCTGATTTAGAACTCAGAAACATTTTATTTTGAGTGGTAGGCTCAAAGAAACTTGAGATTTTCAAAGTAGGTGGGTATGGAGAAAGATGCATTACTATGTAGTTATCAGTGATTGAAGGCGAGTTAATTATGAGTTATTAGGTATATTTTTTATTGAACATTTTTGTTAATGCTTTATGTGAAATAAAAAAAAACAAAGCGATGGGTGAAGAATGCTCTTGTTTTGCAACGAAAATGGGCAAGCTGGAGCCAGGCACTGGCTGGGGTCACCCCGTTGATTGATGAATGTCAAATCCTGTTTCAAACCTAAACTGGTCTAAAGGTATCAAAGAAATATAAGAATTCAAAGGTAGGTAGATCTATTTATTAATTTAATTGTAACAGTTGAATTAAAAACTACATTTTTCATACAGTACACAAAAATCTAGCTTTGTTTAATTTAGGGATCTGAGGTTCATCTTTAAATAAACAAAACTAAAAAAATAATTAAATTTATAATACTAATGATATATTAATTCTTAAATTCTATAAAGCTATTCCATAGCCAAGGCAATCACAATGATGTTTTCTCATGTCACGATCAGCATCAATTTCGGCAACATCTTGCTTTCTGATTTTCAAAATTACAATTACGTAGGTAGGTACCGATTTTGTGGCAATGGAATTTACTTCTTTCGTCATTCGGCTTTACAAATACCAATGCACTTGGGTCAGAGTAGTCCAACAAAAATAAAAATAAGATAAGTATGTAGGTAGATAGGTCTGGCAGGGTCTGGCAAAATTATCAAAATAACAATGCAAACTTTGTTTGTTCTGTTGCGCCGTCCACGATGAGGACAACTTCTTAAGCTTGTTTTTAGGTAGGTACTGTAGAACGTATGTTGGTGTTAGGTTGTACTGTAGGCTTTCTCAAATTCAAAAGGCAAACGAATGAGCAAACAAATAAATATTTGATACTTCAACTTCAACTTCTTGCATTAGATAAGCTGCGTCTGTGAAGTTCACTTTCTTTTGCTAGGTGACAATGACTTTATGTGTCAATTGTCAAAGATGACAATGACTTGACTGGACTCACGAGAAAATAAAACGGGGATTTTTATTCCTTAAAAAAAAAAACAAATTAACACCTTGCCATACTAAAATAGTAAAGAACGCAAGTTTCGACGTATCTACCTACTGACTGAAAGAAAAGGTAATCATATTTTGAAAAGTACGAAGGTTTGTGGGTAGTGTCCGTTTCACGAAATAAGTCCCGTAGACTAGACGCAGCGATGTAGTACAGTGCGACTGAATGTTGCCAGCAAGCAACTTTTGACTACCCAGAAAAAAACTTGTACATTTAGTATTGTTGGATCCGAGAATGCATAGGTGTCTTCTAGACCTTCGTTATCGATCATTTATTAAAATTATAAAAATATCATCGAATAAAATATATTTTTTCTTTATTAGAAGTTCATTTAACGTAAAAAAATTCGCTAGAAATCTGATATATATAAATAAAATAGCTATGTAACTAAACTTTTCTGAAATATATACTGCAGATCACAATGTTAAGGTGGTAGTTTTAAAACTTCATGATCGTTGGTTTTTCAGTGTAAAACTGGTGATTTTCTGGTCGGATGGCACAGAGGTCAAAATCATCCAAATTAAACTTCATTTGATGTGGACGATCCTTCCCTGGTGTGACAATCTTTTTCGACGTAATTACTTGCAGCTGTTTTGCCTTCTTATTCAAATATATATTATATTCTTCAAATAAAGAGCTGATTATTTCACAATAAACTGTAATAATGTTTCACCGCAATCACTTAACCCTTCGGTGATCATCCATCCGAGAGGGGTAAATTTAAAAACAGCGCTGCATGCATCTGTGTATACTTAATGCATCCAGCAAAAGCTGAATTTACTCCCTGTCTAAGTTTTTATTTTTATATAAGTTAGTATGGTAAGTCTTTTTTGTTTGTTTTTAACAGTGTAATTAGGATCTAAGACAGTAAATACTTTTTCTTTCTTCATTCTTCTTTCTTTCTTTCTTTAGTGATTCTTGATACTGTTTTTTCTGAAACACCTGTAATAATATAATAAATGCAATTAAAAATCTTGAAGTAATGTCTCGAAATAAAATGTACGTTTTATAAACATTATATAAATGAATAAATGTTTACGTTGATTGCAACATTTCGTGCCAATTGCAATTTAAACAAACAAATATATAAAGTTAAATACCTAAACATATTTACATAATAAACAAATTTGTATTAAATCATGTGAGGTTAAAATCGTAATCAAAGGTAAAATGTAATGATGATGATCCCTAAAATATTTTTTAGAATAGAATTTAGAATTTCTACATCATTATCTGTCAAATTTAGTTCCACCAGTTGCCGCGAGACTTCTTTCGTGAAATGCACTCTACCTCCGCATGAACATTTAAAATAATATTGCCATGTTTGATGGGATATTTTACTATTTCCTATGTATTTGGCCCTAAGATCAAGAATAACTAGTAGTAATACTTGATCTTAGATTTGGCCACTTGGTATCAATGTTTATGACACTTATTTTTCCATCATTAATTAGTCATTCATTACATTATATCGCCAGCTTGGTGTTTGAAGCAAATGTAACAATAAATGGCATGTTATTAAAATCAATGTTGGAAGAAAAGTTGTGATAGAGTTAAGTATGTACTAGGTACTTATTAATAATTTCAGCGTGCTTTTCAATACTTTGCAATAACAGATAGGTACCTAAAAACCTAGCCCTAGACTTTGTGAGATTTAGTTGGGTTACAAAAAAAAAATTAGGCAACTAACGACACAAAAGAAAATCTTGTAGGTAACTAATTAGTAGTAGAATATTTTTTCTAATATTTTTTTCTGCCTTGCGGTGGTTTTATGTACCACTAGGCAGAAAAAACGCTTCTGACGAAGATTCTTCTAAAACTTATTTGATTTGTTTAATTTTTTTCGCCCCCTCTTAGGTAATTATTAAAGCTTTGCTTGTAGTGTAAGACTTTGGTTCGTGTTGATGAAACTACTCGTAATCAATTTTCTTGAATAGTTGAAAGCTTTTGTTTGCTTACAATTTATTATACAAATACAGAGTTGTAAATGCGATATCTTTCTTACCGAGCCCGAGAAGAGAAAAGCCTACGATTTTCTATTTTTACGAAGAACTTTTGCGCTCTTACAATATTTATAATAGGTTTAAACAAAACAAATAATTGGACTTACCTACCGACCTGTAGGTAACTGGTGTTGTTCATACATTTTCATTTCAATCATGGACTGCCATTTATCTTTATAACTCGATTGAAAAATTTAAATTACAATAACCAAACTTTCTTTGTGTGCGTGTGCTTAGAAGTTCGTCGTCGTCGCAATAGGATGAAAGGACCTATGTGTGCGAGTGTTAAAAATTTATAAATTTTTAAGTTTTCTTAAATAACCTAGAATTATTTTAAAGAGAGTTTACTGGAAAACTGTAATGTAAAAGCGCATAGTAGCTTAAGGGTTTCACAATAATTATATCAACCATACCTACCCTTTTTGAATTTTAGCTTGCTTGAATAAACGATATCCACACTGGAGAAACGTTTATTATAAGTCAGAATAAATTCTTTATTATCTTTTATATAATATTTTTGGAGGATGTATAAACTTACACAAAATAAAATTGTTGTGATTGGCAATAATATGCATTATTATTAATCGTAAAGCTCAGTTGAACTCTATCCAGAGGAGGGCGATACTGAACGCGACACAGTTTTAAAGAACATTTGGTAGCAATAATTTATATTATGATTTCGATTTTATATGAGCTACCTCCAGACTATTTGCAACTATCTGAAGTTAGCTGTATTTGTTGTTATAGCGGCAACATAAATGAAAATTTCAATTTATTGACTATCACGGTTCATGAGATACAGCCTGGTGACAGACGGTCAGCAGCGGAGTCCATGTAGTAATAGGGCCTCGTTTTGACACCCTTTGGGTACGGAACCCTAAAAATCAATAACATGCATCTCTGACTGCTATTTTCCACTCACTACAAATTATAAGACACTAGCGGCCCGTCAGGCTTCGAATTCTTATAGGTATAAGCCGATTCAATAAAGAAACGAATCTTAAATGGCGGCACTTATCATGGCCTCTCGCTTGCACACTAGTGCCGTCTATACTCACTCACGCGCGTACAGTATGCAGAAAAAAAACAGTCTTGATTTGCTTTCACGCTGTCTTGCTTGATGCGCCTGGTGATCTGAACTGTTACGAATTCGTTGTTATAATTTTCTGTTATCTTTCCATTGTTACTTGTTTGTTATTGTTATTCTGTTGAGTTTTCGAATGTTGTCTTCAAAGAAGCATTATAAGGTATTTCGATCTACAAATTATTATAATTCAAGGAATAAAAAAACCACGCGGACGAAGTCGCGGGCATCAGCTAGTTTGAAATAAATACGACCCGGTCTTGTTTTTATTACTTAGGTATAACTTGAAAAATTCTTTGATCTGAAATTTTGGATGCTAACTGTACTATCTGTCAACGCAAGTACAAGTCGCCATTTTAGATTCGTTTCTCTAATGAACCGGCTTATATACAATACAAACCTTCCTCTTGAATCATTTTATCTATTAAAAAAAAGGTCATCAAAATCCGTTACGTAGTTTTAAAGATTTAAGCATACAAAGGGACATAAGGACATAGGGACAGAGAAAGCGACTTTGTTTTATACTATGTAGTGATGATAATATTTATTTTATTTTTTCTACTAGTTTTTTCCCGCTTCTTCGTCCACAGCGATAATTCTCTAGACCCATAACCATAATGACTTTTAGCTCCCAGATTATACCGCGGCGGCGGTGATTTCTTATTCCTCGAAGTTCCATTTCATTTCCTTTAATGGATATACTGTTTAGGTAGGTATACCATAGAATTATGTTTATACTTACTTTTGAAACTTCGACTATTACTTTTTAAGTAAGTAAAGTTTTAAGTGTTCGCGCGGGAGCCTGTTATTTTAAATTTGTATGTAGTCAGACTTACTTATGGCTTCATTTAGTTATGGTATGGTATTTATTTTTACTCATTTTTAAAAATATGTACAAACTGGGAATGAAAACCAAAAACTCATTAAAGAAAGATCGGGCTGCAACCGTAGCTCGGTAGAAATTTTATCTGGCAATTATCGATAAGTTTCGATAGTGGAGCCACCTTACGGGTGTAGCGCAAAACTTCCTATTGATATCTCGGGGTCGTCCGACATAATTTTGCTAAATTTGTGTTTGTGGAGATATTTACGATACATTTCCGCGTTTGTGTTCTATTTAGTGACTACAAGAACGCCTTAAAAACTACGCCTCGATGTATCACACAAATGCAAAGTTCCTTTCAAAACCAATGACTCTAAAAGAACTCGATGTGCGTTTTGGCCATTTTACTTGGCTTGCGTTGGTGATTCGTACGTAGTCACGTGACCTACCCGAGCACAAGAATCAATGGCGCCAAATGTCTTCTCCAGAAAATGTACGTAAAGTGTTATGCCATCTTATGGCTATCATTATTTGTTTTTGAGGTATTACAAGAAATCTACCTTTATTACATTGGATGCAAAAAGTTTTACAAGATACAAGATGCGACGACTCATGTCAATCTGGCAACAAAACAGTGCTGCTATCTATGTTGTCAACTTTGTTATGTAGCTTACAATGGAGAATCCATACAAAATACGAATTCCGTGAAGTTAAAATGCTGTAACTGAGATCTATTTTGGGATTCAATGAGTTATTTTAAGAGTTGTTTGTTGTTTTTACTTTGAGTTTCATTAACTTTTTTCGTGAATCAAACGATAACTTTGATAGTGCCGCGTATTTCTCAGGGTCGTCCACTGGCCCGCCATAGATTTCGTGCATTTTATTGAAACGTCAAACCAGATTGTTATTACTTTTCATTTCTGCACGTGAAATTGAGATATTGATTACTAGTGATGCATCTTAATGTGAATACGTATGGTACGTATGTCCATGTACCAGTTTTGTTATTGATTTGGAACCGAAAAGTCGTACGTCCTTTTAAAGACAAGTGCATTATTTTGGTAAAAATACATTGTCTTCCAGTGCTCATTGAAGATTCAAAAGTACTTTTCAAACGCAGTTTGTTTGTTTCTTGTTTTCACACTCATGACCCCACACTCATACAATCATACATGTAAAATTTGTAACACAGTATTTGACTCTATTCTCTGTTATTGGCTAAAGGTCTTATCTTTGTTCCAGGTATCACAAGCGTATAAAGTGGAACCATGTAGTGAACGATGTGACTTATACGATGTTGTTGCCGCGTTCCAAGTGCAAAGGCATAGTGGGATGGTGAACATGTAGGTTGTGAACAAACACTTATCAAGATGTCGATGAGGGGCACAAAGAGGGTGACGGGAGGCCGGCCTGAGGAGCAGCCCGGTCCATCTGGGTCGGGTCCGGGCCCGTCCAGTGCTGCCAGCACCTCGAAACGACGCAGAGCTGAGCCTGAGCATGATGCCCACTGGCATACCCGCCAGGCCAATGACCTTAAGATGTCATCTATATACAACAGAAGTGTATCTGAGGCTCCAGCAGAACTTTTCAGGTTTGTTTTTGCATATCTAATTAGATAAATAGTATGTATTTAATATGTCCAGCGGTGGACTGATATAGGCTGATGAGGATGATGATGTATATATTTATATAGGTATGTTAGTTTTAATTACTTTTATAACCATATTTTTTCTTTTAATAATTGCATTGATGCGGTATAACTGGTATATCTGATCCAAAATAGGAAATCAACCAAAATTCCTAACAGTAGATCACTGTTTGAGTTGAATTGTTCTTAAAGATATGTTTAATATCTACGTAAATATGTAAATTATTATAATTAAACACATCTTGAGGCATATGATGAAAACAGTGAGGATTTATAAGTTTAACATGCCCATCACTGTTCTGTAAACATGCCTAGCAGACAATATGCTGCTGCCCTGATATAAAATTGCTAAGCCATCTATCTGCTTTCAGCAAATTTTGCCACATAGTGTTAATAATAGCTATAACTCTTGAAGAAATTCTTTGTGTTAATTCACATTGCCTAGAGTCTGAATATTTTATACTAAGGTCTGGCTAGCAAAGGACCATGTTGGATTGCACAAACTTCAGGTTAAACCTTGTTTCTTCTGATTCTTCTTTCTGATCTGTTCAGGTAGATCCAGCAGGGTATAAAATCAAGCTGTAGATGATGTTGAAGCTGATTAAGCAAATTCATAAAGTTGATGCACTAGCATTAGGCTGCAGAGCTAAATATTAATAATCAAGTGTACAAAAACATGTGGAAATGACATATCACAATAGTGAATTATAGCTCATTGATTAAGTTGGTGTACATATCTTAGATTGCTGAGCAAATAATAATAAATAATGCTGGACAATCCACACAGCATCATCAAGTCCCAAACTAAGCAGAGCTTGTGTTATGGGTACTAGATGACTGATATACTTAATACAAAACATTAGAACATAGAAAACACTCAGAATATTAATAGTTTAGTATATATTTAGTATGAAAACTTAAGAAATGAGATGCCACAGTGGAAAATTGTAAATGAATTGATATTAACTGCAGTATAACACAAGGTTGCTAAGCTAATAGTATATTTTTTATGCGGGATGCAGACTTAAAAGATAAGCTTAGTTAGCTTTACTCGCATCAGCTATTCTTAATCTGGAACCCCCATGAAACTCATGAAGGAAAGAATATAACAACATTATAGTCAGCATACTTAACTAACACTAAGCATCTAAGCTAGTATTAATAGTCAGGTGTAAGATAGCACATGAACAAATGACTAACCACAATAGTTAAGATGTTACAAATTGATATAACTAACACTAAATTGCTGAGCTTAAATTAATAGTTGAGTGTACAGGATGTTTCTGGAATCAATGAACTGTCAAAAGTGGCGGTAAGGGCCATCAATTGCACCCATCTTCTGTAATTTTTAAAGAGAACATGTTTTTTATACACCGGAATAAAAAAAAACTATGAAGAATGGGCTCGTGTTGCTATATTTAGTTAAAGTTACTAACAGCTAAATACTCAAACGCATCACAGATTTAGGCACATCTCTAGAATTTTTTGACAGCTTTTTGAAAATCTGTCAAATTCTTTACTTGAGTTATGCTTATATGTGAGTTGTGAATTTGGAGGTCAACAGACTTTAAGCCAATATGCCTGAATGAATTGCCACTTCTGTTTATATTGAAAAAAAATGCTTTCTCTACTTTCCACACAGTGTCTTCACTAGCCTGAAGCTAAGCAGAGCTTGTATTATGGGTCCTAGATATCTGATATACTTAATACACCATACTACAAAGATATATACTTGTTTTCTATGTACATTTAATTATACATATAAAAAACATCCAAAATACTCTGAACAAATCTGTATAACTAGCTAAGGTCCCGAGGCAGAAAACAAACCCGCAACCTCCAGCTTTGCAGCGGACTAAAGCGCGCTGCGCCGCAGTGATTGTGAAAGATTTAAATTATGTACCCCTAAGAACTGCTCTGCTTAGCTTGACATGATGAAGCTGTGTGAATTGCCTGGCTGTATTGTTTGTCCTTACTTTATAAGAGTATGGGTTTTATATTAAGGTGGTTGGTTGTCCTAAGCGAAATTTATAACTGAATGAAGTTTATTACGCCAATACATTTATTTTGAATTAATAAGATATACAGGATGTTCTGAAACTCGAAGTCAAGCTGAAAACGGAGAACAAGTTGGTTCATGCCATGATGACCCAGAATCACCACAAAATCAAGGGTTTATCTTCAATGTTTCCGAGTTACAGGCTTTCAGGCACAGGCTGAAAATCATAAATTCTCAGACCGTTATCAAACATTTCAATGCTGTGACTAGAGATGTCAATATTTTGTGATTTTTATTGTAATAACTCTCTCTCTCAACAACATGAGCACTGAACATACTGCAACTGACCTATCATCTGATCATACCACACCAGTTATTCTTAACTTCAGCAGCACCAAAATAATCCTAAAAGAGGTACCACCAACAACAAAAACAGAAATAAAACAGAATCATCATCAATCTATATCAGTCCACTGCTGGACCTAGGCCTATCTCACTGAGCGCCAATTGATTGTATCATGGACAGAATACCATTGCATCACTAAAAAGCACATGAAATAGAGGAGGCTGTAGAAAACTTCACCAATGATAAACTGTGGCTTTCAAATCAACCCTGAAACACAGGGTGTTTTGTGTTGATTCAAAAGCCTGTCTAAAGAAACTAATTTATCCAAACTATGTCAAAGACAAAATCATCCAACAAAAGAACATAATAAGATAATTAAAGACAAAAATCTAACTAAAAAAACTAAATCTGCAGGCTAACTCCAACTAACAACAAACTATTTCGCCCACAAACGCTCTGTAAAGCGACGTTCAATCTCAAATAGCCCAAAACCCAACAAGAATCTATCAAAACGCAGACAAACAACTGGGTACAATCAGAAAAATAAAAAGACATTGAATTTACAACAAATCTGCTAAAAGTGTTCCAACCCCTACCCAGCACAAGTAAACAGCATGATGACGATATTGAAGACTTCCTTAAAATCAGCTATACAAATGTGTCTACCCTTAAAAGACGTCTCACCAAAGGAACTTCAAAAAAATACGAAAACTAAATGATTGTAAAGCGCTTGGATTCGATCTAAAAGACACTATTCTCCTAACGAACATACCACCCAAAGGAGCCTGCCTGAGAAGAATAACGTTCCATGGGCAATGGAAAATAGCACAGGTAGTAATGATATTGAAACCAGGAAAAGCCGATGAAGATCTTTTGTCAGACTGACAAAACGCTGTGACCTTTAAGTCTACCTACCATAACTGGTAACATGCTTACAAAAAAATACTTTCTAAAATGCGACACCACTTGCAAGACATCATACTCAAGCATCACTTTGGCTTCAGAGAGGCTCTCAGAAATCACCAAAAATTGACCTTTGGAGAATAAAAAAATCTGCTCAGCCTAAAAAAATCTTTATCTAAATAGATCTTTCTTGACATATGCCAGGCTTTCGATATTGTATGGCACAATTGGCTTCTGTTCAAAATAAAGCAAATGGTACCTCGACTCCTTATTTCCTCCTAACAAAGTCCTAATTGAAAAATAAATGCTTTTAAGTGAAGTTTAAAGAAGAACTATCAGAAATGCACAAAATAGGCTGAGGAGTGCCACAAGGCAGCATCTTGGGACCAATCCTAGTCCTCATATTCACAGCGGACTTCGGATAACCGCCTTGGGAGAACACAACCAAACGGTGACTTCCGCGGATGACACCGTCTAGCTCTCAGTCCACGATGATCCGAAAGTTACATCCCGTCACTTACAAAGATCGACGATTGGCTTAACAAGTGGCGTATAATGACAATACAAATAAATCTGTGCAAGTAACGTCTACGCGCAGACGGAGAAACCTTCATATCCAATTACCTGGGGATACATTTGGATCGCCGAATAACATGGGAATTAAACATTTGGACCAAACGTAAAAACATCCGAAGCATAAACTGGCTGATTGGACATAGTTCTATGCAGTAAAGTAACAGTCTATAAAAGCAATAAAAAACAATCTGGACATTATGGGATTTTACTCTCAGGGTCAGCTAGCAACAGCAACGCCGAAATACTTGAGAGATTCCATAGCAAGACCGGTGGGAATAAGCTTAACATACCCCGTGAGCATCAAGAATATGTATATGGATATCAAAATGCCTACAGTCAAGAACGAAAGAAAGAGAGAACTAATAAAGAAAGAAAAAAGCAGAAAGTATCAACTCGATGGAAGAAACCAACTTACCATCACTCTCCAAGGAGCTGGCAGCATCAAATTCTTCAGACTGAAAAGACATAGCATGCCTGACTGGACTTTCAGACAAAGATGGAGAGTTGACACTAAACGCCACAATAGATAGTGTCTGCAGTAAACAGCAGCCAAGCAGCAGCTTCCAAAGGAAAAAAAGAAAAGTTGTATTGTGTTTCAAAAAACTCATTCATTTATGGAATTGCTATATTTAAACATATTTTTCTAAAAATAAATTGGTGAAGTTAGGTTATTGAAGCAATCATTTTCAATAGGTTAACTCTACTGACTCATACATATACTGAAAAAAATCCACCACCTAATGACGGTATGTACTGTAAAAACTCGGCGGAGTTCTCCTAGATTTCAACATGGGAGCTTACATTATGATTTCCGTCTTCTAATAGCTAAAAAACTTAAATTCCACAAGGATTGTAAATTCCACACGGGTTATAAAAACTTGGTAATAAAAGCAAGTAACAGTAACTGAGTAATAATAAAGTAAATTTGACACTCTTCTTTTTTATATGTTCATGGTGTGATTTCTGCGCTTCTGGTAATCCGTTTTATGATTTATTTTTAAGTCTTTAATACCAATACAGTATCCTGCAATTGACGTTCTTATCACTTGCTGGGTTTTCTTCCAGACGCTTTTATTTTTTGCAGAATAATATAAGCAAAAAACAACAAAGTCCCCAAGTTTTGGACAAAAATTATGTACCGTTGAAACAACATGCAAAAAAGGCTGTTATAACAGCATTAATAAGCATCATAGTTGGAATATTGAAAACACACATTTAACTTGCACTGGATCGCAGTATAAAATAAAGAAAATTTCTGGACCGATAATAAACGGACAAGTTATTGGCCCGATTGACTTGCCGGAGATCGAATTGCGTCATTGTCATGTCATTTGAATTTCGTCGAAAACGCTTTGCAAAATATGAAATAGCCACCTCGCTCTCCATTTATCTGGAGAGCGCTTTTTTATATTTTAGACCATTATTTTAATAGGGTTGTATTAAAGACAAAATTACGAAACTATCAAAATCTTAACGAACTGTATAAAAAAACAAAGAAGCAGCAGTTGGAATCAATTCAAAAGAACATGGAAAATTTATGAATAAGATATATTGATAAATTTTCCATGTTCTTTAAAAAGATGTGTAAGCATTCATGCTGAAGGCAAACAATTTAATATTTTTTGTAAACTTTAATAAAATATTAATGGAACATTTGTTTCATTTTATTATTATGTTGTTTCTTTTATTCAAGGTACATCACACGAACATAATTTGATTGAACATCTAAGCATCCCTGTCTCACCTCAAATGGCTTTTTCTTATGTCGTCATTGCTGTCTCACTTACACTTGTTGAATTTGAAATGTACTGTTATAAAGGTGTAGAACTATTTTGATTCTATTCAGACGTTTATAATATTTAAAGAAGATAAATATAACGTATGGTAAAAATGGTATTTTGAAATTCAAGACAAATTCGCCAATGACAGAAGATGCGGGCTATCGTGATGGACTTAATTTCAGTATGAAGAGTTAATTGAAATTCATTCAGGCAACATTTTTTCCAAAAACCGTTATTCTTTAGTTTTGCTCTTATCAATTTATTTAGGTCAAAAATTGAAATTAAACATTATAAACATCTCCAGTAGATCGTTAAAGCAAATATACAAATATATTTAGAGGTAGAATATTAGATTCACGCCTGGGTAAATACGCGGAGTATTTATGATTTTTAGTAAAAAGCGTATAACTCGGAAACCATTGAACATTAGACCCACGATTTTGTGGTGTTTCTGGGTCGTCATAAACCAACCGTTTTCATGTACATTCATATACTCAATCTAAAAACAAAAGTTATCAATTCATGTGAATCATTTGTTCATGGTTTATACACAATTTAAAATACTTGTCGATTTTAGATTAGTCCTTCGATAAATATTGCTAACAATTTATATCCTTATCTCGACTCCAAGCATGTGAAATGGATAATTTTGTTTGAATTATAACTGGCTGGAAATTTGCAGTGCAATATAATAATTCTCTAGATAGACCTACAGATTCAGCTATAGGTGTGCCTCTTGGCATAGGCCCCCCGTAACACTTTCTACTGTGCTCTGTCTTGTGCTATCCTTCTCCAATGCTAACCAGCTGTTTGAGTTTTAGGTTGTATGATCTCTATTACGCCATTATAATCTCTGTGGTACCAATCACTGATCCTTTTACACTATTTGTACATGAGGATCATGTGGCCTGTCAATCTCTTCTGTTCGTCTATTCGGGTGATTATAGGAACTAGGTTCTAGGTTTTTCTGTTATTATGATACTTTTCTCTTTGTTATATATGTAGTCGTCCCTGATAGCGTTTCGTATTCATGTGTTGTTATTTGCATGCTTAACTCCTTTGATTTCAAGACTTCTTTTAAGAAACAATATCTCTCCATTCGCAGTTCTGCTATCAATTTCTTTGGTTTGTTTTGTTCTTTTATAGATTCATCTTCTACTGTCATAATTTAGTGGCTGGTTGTAAATTGTTTCAGATTGGTAAGTTATATTGTTTTGTCTTCGTTCTCGTATGTACTCGTATAGTTTAAATTTGACTTGTCTAAGTGTTTATTTTGTAAGCCTAAAGAAATAAAGATATTGATTTACTGATTCACGGAGAGGCCACTTTTGTGCTTTCTTCCGTGATTTTATCATTGTCTTTAAATTAACCAAGTTTGTTTAAAACAAGTCGTAGTTGATTCAGTTTTATTTTCATGTACGTTGAGGCCGTTTCCAGAAGATTCCCTCCAGAGCGCCTGAAATAAATTTCGTTGATAAAAGATCGCCTTGTCTCACTCCCTTTTCGACCTTGAACTTGATTCCCATAGTAGTATAGGTAGTTGGGCCTTCGCTTCGCTTTTCGAGTAGATGTTCTAGATAATGTTGATGTAGGTTGAGGGCTCTTCTTGTTGTTCCAGAGCATATAATAGAGGTATATACATATTAAATTACGGCAGAATAATGAAGTGAAGAGAAAATCAATTAACACCTTATTTCTTATATACGGTATTTAGAAATTTTACTAGTGTGCTTATTTTATAAGCCACCCATACTGCTTTTGTGACTTATGCTGCGAAATCGATTGTCGAATCGATAAATGAAATGTTCTTGTTATGCTCGTTACATTTTTGTTTCATCGTATGTATATGATCCATGGTAGAGTATTTTTGTCTCTAGCCAGATTGCTCTCATGGTTATTTTTCGTCTAGTTTTCTGCTAATTTGTCCAGGATAACTTTCACAACTTTGGAGAATACTTTTTTATTTCACACGATGAATACGCGTATTGTTAGTAATTTTTTTTCTGTTTATGTATACTTGTGTTTTCGTTTAATGAACTAAATAAACAGTTTTTCAATATTTTTATATTTACATCATGCTAATGGGTCTATAGTTTTCTGTCCCCCTTCTTTTTCGAATATAAAAATACTGATGTTTAATACCCGGACAAGATCAGTATAGATATTAGTTCTTCAAGAAAATCGTTTCTAACTTTGTCAAGGCCTCGGGCCTTTTCCATCTTCTGACTATTTTTAGATATTTTATTTCAAATAGGAAATAAGTCTGGTCCAAGTTCAACTTCTTGCTAGATTTCTTTTATGTTCCTGTTTTTGCTTATCGTTTGGATTTGTGGTCTTGAAAAATTGGTAACTTTGTTGATGTTTTCTCTTTTTGGCATTTTGTTTTGTTATGTGTTCGTACGGAGCCTGGTGATTACACTTTATGAAAGAAATAGTATTCCTAGAAAACTAATTACAAGGACAGCGTAAACGAGAAAGAAGTTTCACATAAATGGAAATGATTTAAATAGGTAGGTATATTTTCTGAGTATCATATGGTAATCAAAGTAACATACGTTTACCAGGAGTGCAGAATAAAGGAAATAACTCTTAATATAGAAATGAAAAAAAAAAAACTTCTTCCACCTTTTCCGCCTTAAGCTCTTACACAATCATAGGTACCTACCTACTAAATATACCTTACACTGCCCTGCAATCTGCCTTAAAACGGCTCTGCCCACCAGAGTATATTTTGAACAGAATCTCACCTAATGCGAAAAACCGAACAATGGGAAGGTCTTCGTTTACTCAACGTAGGTTACCTATACATTATTTTTATTTATTGTTTTTTTATTTCTTCTATCACCCTAGTATTTTTAAAAACATTTCAGTAAAAATAATAAATATATAATCAATTGAAATTGGACTTATACGGCTGGTTCCACTTGATTGTAGTGATATTTAAATGCAAGCGACACTAAACGTTGCTCTCTCACAAATTACAAATTAAAGAGGTTATGTTGTCATTGAAGGATGGACTAGATTTGATCGTCAATCACGCTAACTAATATGCCCTTTATCAAATTCCAGAAAAGATCTTATCAGCGCAATGAAATTGCCTGATAACGAGCCACTCATTCCCAGCGAGTACTGGATCATCACGGATCCGTGGAAGCAAGACTGGGAGCGAGGGGTACAGGTTCCAGTGAATCCTGACTTTTTACCCGCGCCTAAAGTCATGATCATTGACAACCCGAGACCACCTGACCACACCGACTTCAAATTGTAAGTATAACTTCAAACTTTATTTTAGAGAATTACGGGCCTTTCAAAGTTTTACTCTTGAAAGAAGCTGCTATTAATAGATGAGCGCAATCATTAGTTCCAGGCTGTGAGTTCGCCAGGGGTGTGAGGATGGGCGCCTCCTTGCACTCAATGCACTTACGGTGACGACCTTAAACTTTTGAACTTTGCTATTATTGATACCTTTGAAACGGAAATGAAAGTTATTTTTTGTTTAATTGCACGTATTCATTTTTAGAGCAATTAAGATGTTTCTAAACTCTGATATAAATAATTACAATAAATTGAAGAATTTCGTCGCTGCTGTTACATATACAAACACTAGTATTATTTGATTCATTCATATTTGATTTTCAATGAAAGTAAAAAGTCTTTCAAACAGTCCTATATCCGTTGATGGCTCTATTCGTTTATGAAGACGACGGAACTTGTTTGGTCATTCGCTCGCCTGGTTCACCACAAACTTATCGATCTTGCAATATGTCCTTTTCTTGCTTTGTATTCTAAACGTTCTATAATCAGTACCCAGTGGCCTCTGAAGACGTATCATTAGCATCAAATATGCAAAAGCTCTTTCAACTTATCGACCACTACGACGTTGACAAAAGTTTCGATTAGTAACCTAGTTTTAATCAAGATTAGTTTTCTTATAATTTTTTTGCAAAAAAAGAAAATACAAAAATACATTTTTAGTTTTCGCCGAATTTTCGCCTCGTGGCAATGGTAGGGGACGCCTACGCCGGGTAGGTCGCCGCGCCCTTTACACGCCGGGTGGTTGACGCGCAGTCTTGTATCTGACTCTGAGACGGACAGCCGCTTCTCTGGTCAGGATAATATCAACCAACAATTAAAATTAGTTGTATTCTATTCAATTATTGTGAGTCATTAGTTCTAAATCTCACTGCATTCTCTTTCGTTTCGAGCCTGAAGGTTTTTATATTTGTTTTAGGCCGAAAGACAAGTATATTCACCTCACGCGCGACAGTAACTACCAGTCGGAGAAACACCAGCTGAGTTCGACGCCGGCCTGTGCCGAGGCGGCTTGCAGCTACGACTTGGACGCCACCGACACCACCTGGCTCAAACTTCTGAACGCCGAGCGGGCGCGGGCGGGTGCTGCGCCCATCACTGAGGAACAACTAGAGAAAGTTATCGAAGAACTCGAGGTTAGTACTTTCGGATACTCGATAATAATTTTATCCTCCTAACAACGAAACGTCTCTTATTTCTGAGAACACCTATAATAAGCCATCGTTTCTGTTGTATGGGAGCCCCATTAAATATTGATGTGTTTTATAGTGTATGTTGTTATAGCGGGAATATAAATAAATTTGTCATGTGAATTTTCAACTGTCTATCACGGTTGATGAAAGAAATAGTACAGAGACGAACTAGAGAGACAGACTGGTGACAGACAGACAGACAAACGGACGGATAGCGGAGTCTTAGGGTCACGTTTTACCCTTTGGGTATGAAACCCTAACAAGGGTTAAAAATATAACAGTCAAATAAAGTTCTCAATGAAATTATAAATAAGTTTCAGACAAAGTTTTTAAAATAAAACTTTCATTGTGTGCTTGATGACGGTGATGGCGATACGTAACCCTTTCTTTTTCATGTTCAAGAATATTTTGTTGAACAATGTTTGTCGGTAATTACAAAACTTTTTAAGTAAAGTTTATTTTAAAGTCATTTGTCTCAAGTCGTGACACGAACCCGCAACCTCCTGTGTCGTAGGCAGACCTTCGCCCACCGCGATACATCGATCATCATCGGATATTCTCATTAACGATACAAAACATTCAGTTTCTATTTCCACAAAACGAGGATTCAAAACCTCTGCGAAAAAATAATTTTAACAGTGGAATATTTATGTCACTATTTCATTATTTTGACTGGATTGCTGTCGGATGCGTAATTAAAAACGTGCTTAACTCGAGTTAGACTTAAAGCGGGCAGTCAAAGGAGCTTCGTCTTGCTGAACTGGACTCTAATGCAATTTCTCGTTGGCAATTACGTTAGGTCAAAGCTGCGTTTATTCTTATGCACAATTTTGCGCGCTCCTCGATTGGATTAGTTCTCCCTCAGGTTATCAATGCGCCTTCGTAAGGTCAACTGATGCCTTAAGGTGAGAACTTTTCTTGATTAAAAATACTATCACAACATATTTTATTAAATAAATTTCCCTGTTATCACATTGAAACACCAAATTTATCTTTATCTGTTCAGCCATTTCAATGCTGAGTAGTGGTAGAGGAGGCGATTTTGCTCATCACGACGAAACTCCTTAAGCAGATTTTTATGAGACTTAATTAAAATTAAAACTACCTACCATTAAAATAAAATATAGTTGTAATCGGATCTCAGAAAGCGGAGATATTCCGTTACGCTGTTTTTTGCCTCTAGAGGAGGAGGTAAAATCCCTTCTAAAATCTCCACTAAGACTACTAAAAATGACTTTGAATTGATAAACCTACCAAGTTTCAATTAGACTAGACCGAATGTAATATATGACCAGTTAAGGAATACGGACACGCTGACAGAATCGATGATTTTGCCAGAGTTAAAGCAAAGGCGCTTCCCTCGCTCGGTCGATAATATGTTCAAACTAATTGGCCCTCAGTAACGAAACCATTTTAATGAAATTAGTAATTGACTTATACCTCTGGATCTAGAGAAAACTGAATAGAACCAAGTTACGTTTTCGTGCAGTTAACCGAGTGCTTGTTACAATAAAACCGGCGTCAGCTTACCGGACCCGCGACTTAGCGACCCGCCCCGGCTACGCACGGTTTTATTATAAGTATAAACCTACCTCTGGAATCACTCTTATCTATTAAAAAAAACCGCATCAATCTCCGTTGCGGAGTTAAAGATTTAAGCATACAAAGGGATATAGGGACAGATAAAGTGACTTTGTTTTATACTATGTAGTGATTTATAATTAAATATTATTCCCAGAATTACAGTAATACATTTTTTTTTATATCCAGGTGACCATGGAGCGAAGTTCATGTTAAATGCCGGTTGAAACGGTCTCAGTAGCAGTGTCAAAGGCCTAGTTTTCTCTTTGTTGAATATTAAAGTACAAAGTCCCAGCACTGCAATTTTAAACCTCAGTGGCAATTCTCAATGCATCCAATTGAGTAATATGCTTTGGTGACGAGCAATTTTGACTGATTATTGAGTATATAGTTCAGGGTTACAGCGCGTATCACACTGATGAACGTTAGAGGGTCTTATTTATAGATCGTAGTTGATAAATTGTACTATCATTACATAGTATAAAACAAAGTCGCTTTCTCTGTCCCTATGTCCCTATATCCCTATATCCCTATGTCCCTTTAAATGCTTAATTATTTAAAACTACGCAACGGATTTTGATAGGTAGAGTGATTCAAGAGGAAGGTTTATACGTATAATAAAACCGTGCGAAGCCATGGCGGGTCGCTAGTATTTCATAATTGACACTTTCAGGTATCAGCGATAGAAGTCAAAATAATAAAAAGTTACTATTTGCGTCAGGCCACGGCCGCACTGCAGGATGGTAGCTCGTATGTTAGATGAGAAAACAAACGTATGAAAATTTACGTTGCTTATCACATTATAGATAGATAACTTCTTTATTGCACCATCAGTAGTAACAGAGAAGCTAATTACGCATAAAGTGGCACAATCGGCGGCCTTATCGCTAAAAGCGATCTCTTCCAGGCAAACTTTGGATGGACATTATACCCATCAAAGATAGGAAAACCACTAGTACTATGCTCAAAATGAGTCGTGAAGATAAATGGTGGATATCACTCAACTGATTCACTTTTATAATTTTTAGAGTAAATCGACAATTTTGTAATCAATTTTGTAGCAATTTTGTTGCAATTTTGTAATGTTCTCCTAATATTTTTATAGCTGTCTCAATTTGTGTAGATATTTTATTTATTTTATTTTAGTTTATTCGGAGAACAAACAGTTGTACAAACAGAATATTTAAAAATAAATTAAAATAACTATTAACATGTCCTCGCATGGAGAAGCTAAATAAATCGCTTGCCTGCATTTTAAACCTATATAAAAAGAAGATAAAATTGAAAAAAGAAAAAAGAACCTTACTTTACACAAAAAAAACCTTACACTACAATTTATCTACTAAATTTACATAACACTTAAGAATTACTCGCATCATAAAATTTGTGGTGATGCTAACGCATCGAACCAGCGCTTTGTCAGGAGTCTGCTTACTCTTTGTGCTTTTAAGTCAAATAAGTCGAGGTCAGGGATATCGACCAACCCGTTAAAGGTAGATACTGCTCTACTGAAAAAGGAGTTTATATGCATTTATAGTCGTTAAGCAAGTCGTTCTACAAGAATCATAATAAAAAACAATTGTTTCCACGTAATTTACAAAATAGTTCAATAAGTATGAAACCTTAAAATATTTTAAACACAGTTTTTTAATTGTCAAGCTAATATTTTATTAGCCTAACTAAAGCCGAGATTCTGTTTGTCCGCAGAAAATGCTATGCTGATCAAAATATAAAAGACAATTTGTAACTACGTAGTTTTCCTTAAACGTTTAACTTATAAAAGAATCTGTCGCATACATCGTCGTCAAGATATCTATAGCATCGTAAGTTAAAATAGGTATCGATTATTATTGAAGGACACTGCCCTTAGTCTCGATATTATGAACGAATAGTACTTGTATCTACCTACGTAAATAGGTAAGTAGGCCGCTCGCGACTGCGACAATCTGTGCACAACTGTCTGCTCCCTCCCGCAACGCACACTGAGGTTAGTGCTACACGGTATGCGCGAGCGAGAGGGAGTGAGAGGAAAGCCACGCCCGTGCTTTCTTTGATTCCTTTTGGATTATTGTTTAAATAGTCAGCTAATAAAAGAGGTTTTAGCACCTATTTGAAGAAGAATAATAATCCATTTAATTGACCCAATTTACCTAAGTAACACATTTTAATTCAAGGAACATAAAAAATATTAAGATAAATTATTTAAATATATTTTAATAAAGGTTTAAAGGTCCTATCTCAGCATTATGCCGCTAAAAGCCGCATCTAGCAGCGGCGCTGAAAATACTCAGTTTGCTGAAACATCTGACCTCATTGTTTTTACTGATTTTCAAATTAAAGAACATCAGTTTAAATAGTTTCTGCCAAACTGTGCAACAGTTTGTCGGCTAACATAATTGTGAAGTACCTAACTAATCATACTTATATATATTTCATACTAAATTTATTTTCAAAATAACACTATTGACCTGATTGGGTCGAAAAATAACTAAATTGGTTCACTATTATTGTGATATTGGACAGCAATAGCCATTTTTCATTTTTCATTCATTTTTTTGTTAAAAGAGACAGAGAAATAAAAGACTAACAAAAAATAACAGTTTTTGTCTATTTTGGGTAATCAAGTAATGTGATATTGAGCAGCCTACAATGGCTATTTTTGTTAATAACGTAGGTGTAAAGACTATCAAAAAAAAACAATATTTTGTTCTATTTTCAGGTTCGAACATGGGACAAAATTCAAGCAATAATCAAGTCCGAGGAGGGGCTCGGTATCGAGTACGACGAGAACGTAATTTGCGACGTGTGTCGGTCGCCGGACTCCGAAGATGGCAACGAGATGGTTTTTTGCGATTCCTGTAACATCTGCGTACACCAAGCGTGTTACGGCATAACTGTTATTCCTGATGGTAAGATTTGTCCTGTTTTGGGTTTTTGCACAGTCGCCCTCGAAATCCACATTATTTTGCTGATTTCACTCTTTTATTTACAGGGCAGTGGCTATGTAGGCCCTGCGGAGACAGTGTGAAACCCACCTGCGTTCTTTGCCCCAACCTTGGGGGTGCTATGAAATGTACCCCTTCGGGCCACAAGTGGGCTCATGTCAGCTGCGTTCTATGGATTCCTGAGGTATCTATCGGTTGTGCTGAAAAAATGGAACCCATTACTAAAATATCCTCTATCCCTGCCTCACGATGGTCTCTGGTATGCGTTCTTTGTCGCGAGCGTAAAGGGGCTTGCATTCAGTGTTCGGTTAAAAGTTGTAAAACTGCATACCACGTCACTTGTGCATTTAAACATGGACTTGAAATGAGGGCAATTATTGAAGATGAAAATGCAGATGACGGTGTAAAGTTGCGATCCTACTGCCAGAAACACAGTGTGAACTCGAAGAAGGAGAAATGTGCCGGCTCTGGATCGGAAGAGGAAGAAGTTAAAAAGAAAAGGCGTAAAGATATGACTTCTGAAGAGAAAACCCAGGCACGTGCCGCCCGCCTTCACGAGATTGAAAAAGAATTCGACAAGCACGTCAGCGTCAAAGACATCAGCTCGCATCTTCTCGACGTCGACCAAGACGCCATCAACTATATGTACCATTACTGGAAACTGAAGCGTCGCTCCAGCCATAACCGGCCTCTACTGCCGCCGAAATCTGACGACTCCAACCTGATGTCGCATCGCCAGGAGCAAGCTGACCTGGAAAAGATGAAGATGTTTGTACAGCTGAGGCAGGACCTCGAGCGGGTCAGGAACCTGTGCTACATGGTCAGCAGGAGAGAGAAGCTCTCCCGCTCCTTCTTCCGGCAGCGAGAGCAGACGTTCCACAAGCAGGTGGCAGTACTGTCGGTGGGGGTCGACATCCCCAAAGAGGAGATGGATGCCATCATCGAGGCAAACCACGGGCCCTCTATATACGACAGGCTGTACTCGCATCCCGGCGCTGCCGATCACAAGAGTGACTTCGAAGCCTTGCTCTCCAGAATAGCGCCTCACCGCGCTGACTCAGGTGATGACAAAAACAAAGATCGCAACGGCATGATGCGACGGGCTAAAGCAAACCCGTACAAAAAACATTATGTAAATGGAGCTCGTCGAAGTGGAAGTCGAATCAGTGGTATATCGAGCGAAGAAAGCGAGTCAGAAATAGTTCGAGACAAATACCGATCAAGTGCTTTAGGCTCAAGTACAGACGATGATCGAGATCCTAAGAAAAAGAATTCAACATCTCCAAAGAAGAAGGTGTCTCCCAAAACAAAAGCTAAGATTCAAAAATCACCTAAAAAGAACGATAAGAAGAAGAAAAAAGTGCCTCAATCGAAGGCAATGGTCGAAAGCAGCACCGAAGACGAAGCCCCAGGCCGCGGCGCCTCTAAGAGAGATCACTCTATTAGCACACCAAGAAGCTCCAAGCGAGATAAATCTGCTAATTCCTCTATCAAAAAAGAGCCAGTGCCTAGCACTTCAGGAATCTTAAAGAGAGAAAAAGATCCTGCAACATCAAAGAGAGATAGATTACCCAGTACTTCTGGATCAGCCAAAAAAGACAAGGATTCTAGTCTTGAAACATCTGGTATTAAAAAAGAAAAAGATCAAACAACAAATGTCTCTGAAACCATAAAGAAGGAAAAAGAACCGTCCAGTTTGAAGAAAGAAAAAGAACCAGTGCCAAGCACCTCTAAAAAAGATCATTCTGCTAGCAAAACTTTACGCCAATTGGAAAAAGAAATGGCGGCGGGCAGACTTGGTATATCTGGAAGTGACAGTGACGATCTAGATCTGGTACCGATGCGAACCACCAGAAGCGTTAAATTCCCAGTTGATATCTATTCTACTAGCAGTGACGACTCGTCAAATGAGAAGAATATTCCTGAAAATAACAAAACCAAAATAGACAAGAGCAACAAAATCAAAGTAAACAGTTCACCAAGTGGCAATGACTCTCAACAATCATTCAGAACAAAAGCAGCTATGAAAGAGTTTGTTCATTCTGAAAAGAAAGAAAAACACGAGGAAGATAAGCCTGCTCCAAAGAAACGGGGACGGAAACCATCTAACAAAGATACTAAGCCTCTAGTCACTGTTAAAACTTCTATTTCCGATGATGAAACATGGAGCAAAGAAAGCAAACAGTCAAAACAGAACGACCATCCAGGGATCGTGCCTCAAAGACAAGCCGCTAAAAAGGCATCTGAGAATATGCGTTCTACCACTACTGGCAAAAAAGAAGAGACTGCTGTTCCGGAACGTCCTGTTGAAGACCCCAAAGGAAAGGGCAAAGGCAAGGGTAAGGGTAAAGAAATCAAAAGTCCACCTGCTAAAGTCGCCAAAAAGGCATCCAAAGACTGTAAAGACACTATCTCAATCGTGCCGCAAAGGCAGGCCGCCAAAAAGGCTGCAGCTCATATCAAGAGCATAGGGAGTAAGGTTCCGGCGACTGAGACCGCAGACAACACCACTGTCGCCAGCGATAAGAAAAAAGACGATAAAATTGAATCCAAACAATTGGATGAGAAAAATAAATCCATGTCTAATGAGAGCTCATCTTCGTCGTCTTGCAGCAGTAGCAGCTCCTCCTCTGGGTCGAGCTCCGACGAGGGCACCCCTGCGCCCGGCCCGATGCCGACCGTCAAAGCGCGCGAGATCAAACCGCTCTCGCGACCGCCCTCCGTGTTCTCGCCGCCTGGCTCTAGACCTGTCCTGGACTTGCCCTTTCTCGACAAGGTGTCAAGGCCGCTCTCGTCTACTAGCGCCTCGAGCGACACTGAGAGCTCGCACTCCGAAAGATCCGGCTCCACAAGTCCCACGCCCAAACGGCCACGCAGACGCCGAAAGGGAAAGAGCACCTCCAACGATGTGTCCTCTCGCAAAGCCCCAGACAAGAAGCTTAAAACTTCCGAACTGGAGTCTGAGTGCGGGGTTCCATCGGCGGCTGCTCAAGGAGAGGAACCAGGTGGAGCCGATGCGTATGCTGCCACGAGTGCTCGGTCCCGAAGCGCTACTGCAAGCGGAGATATGCCTGATTACCGTGACGCCGGACCTAGAGAACCGCCTGCAGCCGCAGCCGCTGCTCAAGCTGCCGCACAGAGCCTCGAGCCCCAACAACTTTCACCTCAGGAGTGGAAAACGAACAAAGAACCAGTGAACACTGCTACTACTGAGAGCCACACCGGAGACGACCCACCTCTCCCTCCAAATGACCCCCTCGTTAATACCAAACATTTGGACCCTATGATGTCCCATAAATACATTAAAACTGAACTAGACAGCCCTAAGAGTATCTCTGAGTCTAATCAAAAGAATATTTCGGATGAGGGCTTAGGTTTGTTAGAACCGGAAGCGAAAGAACTTGAACGGAAAGATTCCCACTCGCCTATGACGAAAGAAAAGCCTCGAGAGTCAGTAATGGAAACACCTCAGACATTATATGATTCTCGAAATATTAATACAACTCGCGCCAGCATCTCCCCTAAGACCCTCGAGGATCCTTCGGCACAGGAGAATTGTTTGCCACAGTTAGAGACCAAAGAGAAGACCCCTGCAGCTAGCGATGAGCATTACAAAGATAATAATAAGCACTGGCTCCCTAAACCTCCTAGCCCGAGCATCGTTCCGCCGCAGTTTGAGAGACACGGCGATAACGACAAGTACATGACCGACGATAAAACGTTCGAAACTGAATGCGCTGACAAGTCGAGCATCAAAATGATTGCCAAGATACAAGCCAATCTAAACGAGAACACTATGATTAAATCTCCCAAGACACCTATTGATGCAAAAAGCACTAACATGGACGCAATAGAAGCAGAAAATACATCAGTAAAGAATATCAAAAAACGAACAGCTATAGATAATGCCCAAGACGCCAGCCAAATGCAAGGTGTTGAAATATCGAAGAGTGCAAAGATACCATCAACTGTAAATCCTTATCCCAATCGGTCCATGTTTTCCCCTCAACAAAAGGATAACGAATTGTTTGCTTTTGATATGATGGCAGTAGACGACGGATTCAATCATGATGATGATCTCATAAAGCCATTCTCTTCTTACCCTGAGTTCTTTTTCAAAGAGGACTCGAAGGAGCAAGGCGTGCAAGAAACATTAAATCTAGTAGACAGACTAAGAATGCAGCTCATTAATAAAAAACCCCTCACTGAGAACTCTTCTCAGGAGCAAGCAGTGCCGACTGGTAATCAGAATGATAACAGAGTGGAAGAGCAGATGAGAGACACACAGCACAGTGAGTTGAACAAGACGATGGACAACGCAGAGAGTGAGCAAGCGCAGTCTGTCGTGCCGCTCGAAACACACAACCACCTCCATCCTGTACCGCCTTCCCAGCACTCCCTCTCACACATGGCACAACCTTTGGATCTTCCCCGCCCTCCACAGATGCAAGAGAATGAATATCATCATCCCCTACCCATTCCCATGACCAGCAATAAGTGGACCCCCATGCCTATGACTCACAATGATCCGTACATGGAGCGCGAGCAGACCTACGAACACAGTGAGCAGTATATGGATGAAACTAAAGATTCCGTAAACGTACAATATGACACGAATTCACTGAAGCAGAGCGACGACTCGTCCTCCATGGTAAACGTGGACAACTCGACGACGACAACAATCGACGTGGAGACGACTCAAGACGCGCCCACTTTCGACAACAACAACTCTGTGATGCACGGCGAGTCACCGTACATGACGGAAGAGAAGTGGCGCGAGAGCAAGATAGCGACCCGGCGCTCGTCTGCGTCCAGCTCGTGCTCGGAGGGCGCGGCTGCGGCTGCGGCTGCGGCCGAGCACGAGCGCAACGTGCTGGCGGCGGCCGAGCACGAGCGCAGCGTGCTGGCCGCGCACATGGAGCTGCGCGACGCTATGCTGCACGCGAGCGCGCTGCCGCCCGGCGCCGGCCCGCTCATGCTCGAGATCGACTCGTATCCGCCGCCCGCCTACTCGTGCGCCGTGGAACCCTCCATGCCGCTCAACCAGTACGCCACCTACCCGCCGAACGCGTCGCCCTTCCTCAGCCACATGGGCTCTCTGTTCGGCCCCGGCGCGTGCTCGCAGCTGCCCATGCCCTCGCCGAGCCCGCTCTTCGGCACGAGCATGCCGTTCGCGCCTCCGCCGCTGCTGTCGCGCCAGCTCTGCGCCGCGGCCTTCACCTCCTCCTCTCAGAACATCGCCCTCACCACGCAGGTGATCGCGCCGCCCACGCCCAAACCCCACCACTCTCCCGTTAATGACACAGAAAATACGGAACAAATACGCGTAGCGTCCGCCAGTCCGAGTGTGAGTGTCGGTTCCTACGAAAACAGTAGTATTGCCAAACTCCCCGATGATAACTCCGAGGCTATGACCCCCGTAGCCCAAGTGGAATCCAGTGAATCATCCCAGAAAAGTGAAACGAGAACGAGTCCGCGCGCTCCGAAGCTGGCGCTGAAGTTCTCGGGCAAATCCCCCGGAAAGTCGCCGGGCATCTCACCGCGCCAGGGCGATGCGACCTCGAGATCCAAACGCGCTGCGAACAAGAACGCCCGCAGCGGTCGCGGTCGCGGTCGCTCCAAGAGCCGCAACCACACCCCCGCCATGGATTACATGGGCAACTCGATACAAAGCAAACTCGTCGGCACCGTTTACGACTTCGAAGAGGAAATCGTCAACGACAGTGTTGACCTCAAAGCGCTCCGAGACCGCAGCAAGTCCGTGGACGTAAGGGAGGATCGGCGGTCGGAGCACTCTGCGATGGAGGCGTCTCGGTCGCCGCAGCCGGCGAGCCCCCCGCACAAGCGGGCGGAGGCGGGCGAGCGCGGCGCGGCCGGGGAGCCGGAGCCCGGGGGCTTCCCGCAGGTGCCGCTGCTGCTGCCCGGCCCCGTGGACATGCGCACCTACCAGCCCTACGGCCCTCCCGCCCCCGCGCCCGCCGCCCAGCCGCCCCTCGCGCCGCCCCTGGACCCGGACCCGCCGCCGCCGCCGCCGCCCGCGCCCCCCAACCCCGCGCCGCCGCACCCCGACCTCTACGTTCCGCAGCTGCCCAAGGTGTCGCTCTCCGACTCGCGCAACCAACTCAAGGTCAAAATAAAAGGTCCTTTCCTCGATGCGAACTACTCGAGCTCGACGCCCACGGTGGTGGCGCCGCCGCCCGCGCCCGCGCTCGACACGCCGCCCAGCGCCCTCAACTCCGCCGTCGCGGCCAACGCCTCCGCGCTGGCGGCGGGCGGCTCCACTAACCTGCGGCGCATGCGCAAGAAGGAGCTCCTGCGCCAGTACTGGACGCAAGATATGAACATGGACGACCCGACCGGCGCCTCCATGATGGCCACGGTGCCGCCGCCCGCTCAGCCCTCGCCGCTCACGCGCGCCGTCATCACCATACCGAAGGCGGTCGCCTCGATGACGAGCATCCCCACCCGGGAGGACTACAAGATCACCGACACGCCTGTCGAGACGCAGAAGAAACAGAAGCGCAAAGTGAGCAGCGGACTCTCGCGCGAACTGAGACATCTCAAGGTGACCATGAAGGATGATCTGGACACGTCGGACGACGTGAAGCTGTCGACGTACGTGGCCAGTGCGCCGCCGCAGAGCAAGAAGCGCGCTCGGCTGCCCGGCAAGCAGAGCAAGAGCGGCGACAGCCCGCCGCTCGCGCCCAAACTCAAGATCAAGCTCGGCTCCAACACGGTGCAGCAGGTCAGCGAGGAGCTGCGCCCGCCCAAGAAGCGGCTCGCGCCCAAGCCCAGCTTCGAGGATCTGCGCCGAGAGAGCATGAAGTATCGCAAGATGGTCATGGCGGACTTCGAGGAGAACGAAAAGAGTACCGCGCATAAACACAAACTCACCAAGAGCGAGAAAAGGAAGAAGAAGAAAGACAAGAAAATGAAAATAATCAACAGTGACGGCGAAAACGGCACTAAGCTTGTGATAAAGATAAAGCTGCCCGTCGCTCCAGGCAAGGAGACGACGCTGGCGGAGGCGGCGGCGGCGGCCCCGGAGCCGGTCGTCGACCCGATCGACCACTACGACCCCTCCATGATCGACCCGCTCGCCTTCGACACGCCCTCCTACTCGGAGACCGCGTCCGCGATGCGCAAGGTGCGCACCGCCAAGGTCACTCCGATCCGGTTAAAACTGGCGCGCAGCACGCAGGGCACCAGCTACGTGATGAAGGCCGAGGAGGCGTCCACCTCCGCCCCCGCGCCCGCCCTCCTGCCCGACCCCCCGCCCGCGCCCGCGCTAGACAAACATTCTGATGTAAGATGATACAAACGTAAAAGGTGCACTAGTAAGTGAGGACCATATAATCGGTAAACGTGATGTGCCGTGAACTTGAAATTGTGTGTAAAGTGAACTAAATTAGAGATGTCGGTTGTACATTTTAATGTTAAATACGATTCTGTTATATAAATTATTTATTTGTATAGATTGAACGCTCAATGATTAACTTAAAGTTACTCTAAGATTTTGTGCATTATGGGATGCACAAGTAAATTTATTAAATCATTGCATTATATTTTGTTAATGTTAATATTTACTTTGTGCCTCATATTGAATCTCATAATTTTTTCATAACAATCCTTTTAGAGTGAGAGCATGTTTATCACAACAGACATCACACCACATCTCGGCTGTCCCATTTTAAAACCTAGTAAGGGACATTTGAAAAAAAAACGGGTTTTTGATTTAAGGCTCATTGTTGGCGATTGTCCACGAAATTGCATTATCAGAATCTCAAAAAACGGCTTACAAACAAAAATAAAAGTGTAAAAATACCTAGCAACTCCACCACGATGAAAAAGCTGGCCCGAAAAACCATTTCTAAACCTAGTAAGAGACATCGACCACTTTAAAACCTAGCAAAGGAAATTCCCTTACTACGTTTTAAAATGGTCGGCGTCCCTTACTAGGTTTTACAAATGGTTAGCAAAGATCAACATTCGCGCGCTGATTTTAGTATGACACTAATTAGCCGCCGCGTGCGCATCGTTTTTTCTGTTTTGATGAAGAAAATTACTTCTGCTATGCCTAAACAGTTTTATAGATCATCCAGGATGATCAATGCAGTGAAAAAACGTTTTTTTTGCAATAGCTGGACGCGGTTACTCATTGATATGTACTATGGCACCTCATAGGAAACTACATAAATGCCTATTAATTGATTGCACTGTTTATAAGTGTACTTTACTTTACTTTTTACTTACTTACTTTACTTTCTTATTATTAAACTGGTTTCATTTAGTAAAATATAGCTTTAATCCATTGCAAATACAGCAATCATCCATCCAACCTTGTCCATTTGGTAGTTTATCAGGATATAAAATAAACTATGGTAAATCGCGCTATACAAAGCTACAGAAAGGTCCTATAAAACTAAAACGGGTACTTCTAATCGAACACCTAATTTTTTTTCGAGATTCCTGAGTTGCCAACATAACTAAAATTGTTTGCATTGGTACAGAAGAATCCCTTTTAATTCTACAGGACATTTCTCAAGCAACCTGTATAAAAGTATTAAGTATGGAAATTCTGCTTTGGGTAGTTGCTAGGTTTATGAAAATGTTTGTGGCTTAACGAAACCAAATTTAAACCTAGTAACAGCCCTTACTAGGGTAATGAAATGGTCAATGACTGTCGCTTCAGTATCAGACAACCATTTCTAACCAAGTTCGCGCATTCATTTGTGCAGTAAAGCTACAATATTGGCCATAGAGAAATGAAATTTAACTGTATGGCAAGCCAAGGTTCTACCGCTTCTTTTGAGCTCATTCTCGTTCAGCTATTTATCATAGTTTTTCCAGGGCATTGAAATGAAGTGACCAAACCGTTTTTTGGCTCTCCTGTAAAATTTGTCTGATGTCCCTTACTAGGTTTTAAAATGGGACAGCCGATCTGTGTCACTGTTATTGATTTTATACTTGTTGACAGTTTAAAGGATTCTTAGTGATTTAAGTATGCATTTAAAGCTGACTTGTAAATTTTAATGTAAATAGCTTGTATTATTAATGTATTCTCTGGTGAGACAGTCTTGACAAAATGGTATCTGTATTTATTCAGGAATCAACATTAGATTAGGAAATGGTAGAACATTTTATCAATCCACTGGACTGATTTTCTGAAGACTTTTTTGTATTCTTTTAATATGGTTTCTGTCGGTGGCTTTTGCTAATCGAAGTTAAATGAGAAGTAGTTATTGCTTAAGTTGGATCTACACCTATTCTACTGAACCACATCAAACGGTTCAATGACCTAGATTGTACAGGTAAGCGTGTCACTCATTAGTGCTACACTCACGTTTAAATCTGAATTGACCAGTAAGATGAGAAGTAGCTAGGTGTAGTCCAACGCACAGTGAAAACTACGCAAAAATAGCCTTTTTTTCCTATATTGAAAGTCGGTTATCGCTGAAATTTATTTACGTTTGTTAGGAGCTTGCAACATTAGCTCATAGGCAAGGAATAATTAAAAAAATAACCAATACCAAAATTCAAAGCTGAAAAAATATTGAGTAAAAAAGTTCTTCCACATGATATTTATTATTTTTAAATGTTTTAAAAATAAAATTGAAATTATTCTTATAAACTTACTTTGGGATGATATTTTTAAAGCTTTTAAATTATTAAATAGATAGGTTTCAGAAGCCAGTCGGTCGGTATCTCGTAGCTTCATAACTAGTACACCAAATAAAAAATATTTTTTTAAAAGAAAGCTGACTAAGGGGCCCCACACAAAACTGCGAACTCTCATCGCATCGCAAATATTTGAGAACTCGCACGATGCACCACAAGAACGTCCGATCTCATTCGCATCGCGCATTCCTGCGATATTACGTCATAGTTGGTGACGCCCACTTTTAGTCCGCTCTGAGACAGCTTTAGAGAAAGACACGCGGCGCCCGCGCTGCCTTGTTTCAGTTGTAATTTTTTTTACCTTCGTCAGTTCTCAACCCATAGTACTTTCGAGAAACATAGTTCCTATCAGAGTTCATAATCTTAATAAATGGATGAACCCAGAATCTTCTTTTTCTTTTATATCTATTTAACAACAACAGCAGTGCAATAATCTTTTTGCGATCCATCTTACTATTCATAAAAACACGTCCAATACGGCTGACTATACTTGAAGGTATGGTTGTCCTACCAAACGGTTTATCGCACAAAATCGTATCGCAGAAATTCGCATCGCAAGTTCCTACGATGCGGCATCGCATCGCAGTTTTGTGTGGGAGCCCTAAAGGACAAAATATATTTCGGCGTACTGTTATTTATTTACTATTATGACATTGTTTTTTGTCGCATTAACAAGCAATACAATAATTCTATCATATTTTATAATATCATAAAATTATTTGATGTAATTAATAAGCAATAATTAACAATGCTTCCACAAATACCTAGTGTGTGCCTATTGAATAATATGTTTTAATGTTCAAAAAACATTTGAATGGTTACAGAGAAGTCTGCTGTCGCATTATTTATCGTATTTTTTAACATATTGCATATAATTTTATATTTATTTCCACATTGAAGCAAAGCTTCTTTTAAAATTATTGCTTATAGCAAGCACTGTCACAATACGACAGTTCATTTGATAAATAATATCGTTGTGAATTTCGTAATTAATTCGTGCTTCCATAACAAATAATGGGGTCTCCTAGAGAAATGCGGTCTGTGGTGGCGACCAGAACAATGAAATAATTTATAATAAGTATAATAAAATATATAAATTTTATTAAACTGTCCCGCCGACACTTGCCGCCTCTGTCTGGAAGACCCTTTATGCAAAAACACGTGACCAAAGAATAAAACATGCAGTTACTTTGTTACTAGGTTAAATTTCAGAACTGTGAATAGATCTTTGCACACCCTACTAGAGCCACCGCTTTCTCTACATGTTATTAAATACACTGTGAAAATTTGGCCTAATAAATAAATAATCGTTTTTGTTTCCGTGGCGAAATGATGTCACGAAAAATATTTATTAAAATTGTATTGGGTGAATAAAATTATTGAAGTGTTAATGAAATATCGGTTTGTGCAATATTCAGGAAATACTCATGGGGTAGTCAGTTTCGTTACGTGGACGGAAATTAGTTTTAAGTTCGTGTTTGTAAAAAGGTAGTATGTGTGTACAGGTTTATTTCGCGGGGAAAATATTTTATTTGTGTGACTAAATTCGCAAAATTATCTTAATTCTTACGATTTCGGATATAAAGTAGAAGGCTCTAAAAATAATATAAAAAATAATTAAAAAAAATCAAATTTTAAAACATTAAAATGAATTGTCAGGTTTTAATGAAGTAGGTCGGTATGTAAATTTTGAAATGTGTTGTTCCCATGTTACGATGTCGGTGTAGCTGATCAACTCAACTCAATAACAATAATAATGCTAGACAATCCACCAAGACCATTAATAAATGATTTATTTTGCCTGTAGCTTAGCGTTATATCTTCCTTTTCCAAGACGAATGCGTAAACGTGGACTTGAACGAAGATTTATTACATTTAAATCATGTGGCAGTAGATTTATACTCTCAAGTTATGATTTTATGTAACATGACCATTTAAGCATAATTTGGCTATATTGGACCTTCAACTATTATATTTATCCTGTAGTGTAGTGTAATCATCGGTGGTATTAAAGCGGACTTATTCTTTTTCAAAATCTTCTTCAGTTTGTTGCTATCTTCAGCATGGTGGATAGCTTCGGAGGTTGTTTTTCGGCCACTTGTGCATACAGTCCGTACCCTTGGGCAGTATCCGTTCCGGTAACTATTTTTATATGATTACTGATGGGGGTAGGATTATTCGTTGAGATATTGATGCAAATCCTCTTATCGTTCCTTCCGAGTCGAGTCTTTTGTTTAATTAATTAATTAAGATATTTTTAATGTTCTGATTTTTATCTACTCCTATTTTGCTGATGCTTTTGTCAAATTAAATCTCTTTTGTCAATTAATTTATTGTGGGATACCTTTTATTTAATAAATGTTTTTTTTAGTTTACGAGTGATCGAACTTAAGCTTTTTATGACCACTAAACGATAGCTACGATATTTAAAGATGATCTAGAATTTTTCGTATCTACGCTTTTATAAAAATGAACATATTAAAGTGAACATAATAAAATAATATATCAAATACATACATTTTAAAAGACCTTAGTTTTTTAACAATAGCGAACATAATATACATTTGCATACACAAATATAAATAAAAATAACATGTATTGTAGCTAAATAAATTTTTACCTTATAGCAGTAATAGTTAGTTACAAAATCTTTTAGAAGGTACGTGAAGCTATCATGTTATTGTATTCCGTGTGAATCACTCGTAGCGCTGAATAAGACCCGCCCAGTCGTGACCAAAGACTTTCTGGTGACGAGTCTTAAGTATGTAAATTTTAATTTAAAAATAAAAAAAACTACAAACATTTCAAGCACATTGCTGTTATTGAACACCTTAGGACTGCGATCGAAAGAACTTTAAATGATGAGGGATTTATAAACAAATATATACTTTAACCGAATAGACACTTATAAAGAGTTCTCCTCTATGCACATTTTGAAACAATAATTTCTAGGACATTAGTTGGTAAGATGTTATGCCACTTGTGTATCAAAGTACAATGTTACCATAAAATAAAACGATTTATGTTATTCGTAGATAAATAATCATGTGTGTAGCAACTGCTTGCTGTAAATAACTTATATTTTAATAACAAATAGTCAGTTGGAAATATATACTGATAAAATTAAATTTAAAATCGACAATCAAAAAAAAACATAAATGTATATAACACTGTAAGGCGGTACACGAGTAAAATCACAGGTCCGAAAGTAAATATACCTCTATGGTTGGTTCATGTTTCATTATTTGACAAAACATTATTACAAATACAAAAAATAAAGCCTTAAATTTTGAAGATATTAAACTTGATTGAATCAAATCATAATAACATTCAAGTAAAAAATTTAGAGCAATAATAAATAATTATTTAATGCTAGCAAGATTAGACTCGGGGATATAGAAATGGACATTTTTAAAACAACAACAGCAATAAATAATTCTGGTATGCTAAGCAAAAAGAACCCGCGAATTACAAAATTAGACTGAGATATATAAATCGTCATTTTTAAAACTATTACTTATTTATTTAATTTGTAATTGTACATATTGTTTCCTATCTTTAGGTTTTTAACTTATAGTCAATTCAAATCATGGTCGACGGTTTACTAACTTTCCGTATAGAGCTTATCGACATTACGTAATGAACATTTTTAGATCTTTTATTAAATAAAAATGTACCTATAAAATAAGATATTAATGTATTTCTATCATGGACCATGTAACATGTTACTCAAATACTTCAAACAAATACTTTCATATATGGACTTGGGCATTCCATAGTCTTAATTCATTTCTTTGTGTAAATATTTAACTTGGTAACTAATAAATTATGATGTCCCAACAGTAAACAAAATTACTTCTTTAGGCATTTAAAAATAAATTCGGCACTGAATATTTATAATAAAGTCGATACAGTAATTTCGGTCCACTTGCAAATAAACTGAACTTGTTCGATGAGTTTCTCCGTTGAATGAAAACTGTACAAACATTTACTAATAACATCTAGCTTCCGTGAAATAAGTTTTAAACCTAAAATGAAATATTTATACCAAGTTATTCTCAAAATTGACGGTATTTATTGATAATTGGGTTTATAATTGATTTTATATCGTAGTAACGCACAAACAAACAATAAGCTTAATGTGAATGAAAACATCACAAACAAGAAATAATTTGTCGATAATTACCGTGTTACTGTGATTCCTTTATTTATCTGTTTATGAAATCAATGTAGTAACATTGACAAGTATAAAGTTATGTTAGTTTTATATATTTTTTAATCAAGATTCCGATTGCAGGGAATAAAAATAATCATCATAGTTACATACTTATTTGCTTATTATGTGTAAATAAAAATAATTGATAGTATATAATTTTAAGAAATTATCTGGTATTTAAAATATTTGTGCTATGAGCGCATGTGTGTAAAACTGAGTATTCTTATTTAGTGAGCGCTGGATCTTTACGGAATTATAATAGGAGTGGGTAGTTAGTGAAGTTATTTAGGACGTGTGTTGTTGGTTCCTCTCAGTGTATTCCTTGGGACTGGAGGCGGTGCGGGCTCTCTGCCATGTCGATCGTTTAATGTATATTCTTTGTATGTAGTTGTAACAGTAGTATGCTTTTTGATAGCTTCCACTATCGGCTTCTTGTTATATTTAATCAATCAGAGTACATTACGTATAGTCTTATGGAGTTCGTATAAGTGGAGCTATCGATGTTAGATATAAGTCATGGCTGACCGTCTCGTACCAGTCATTAGATCTAAGCAAAAATCATTACATAATTATATTATTTATGATGTAGTCGATATAATCTGATTAAGTAGAGATTAAGTAACTTCTTATACCATTACCAGTATAAGTATTATGATCAACACTATTTCCATTGTTTTAAATTAGATTTTAGATTCTATATATCTATATAGTTATGTATAAGAATAATTTGTACAAACTACTTATGTACAGTATGTAGGAGTAAGTTGTCTCTATGTTTAGGAGTAGAGAGGCGACAGGAGTTGAGGGTATAGCGGTATTGTACGCGGGTCTGTAAATATTGTACAAGAGATCTTGTCAACAACAAGTGTTTGATTGTGCAAATAGTCGCCTCGTTCATTAATAAATTTTTTAGATCAATTACTGTTTATTTTGTTTATTTCTTTTATTTTCCTTTCGGCAAGTTGGCGCATAGCGTTGCGTAGATGTCTATTGTTAACGTAGGCACATAGCATTCAGATTAATAAGTGTCTATAATCGTATATGTATGGTTCAAGTTTATCAGAAATCTTAAATGTTGTCCGTATCAGAAATCTAAATGTTGTCCGTATCAGAAATCTAAATGTTGTCCGTTGAGCAGTTAATGATCTTGAATTATCTGATTGTTTCTCTGTAGCTGACTTGACACATCTCTTAATTATCTTTTTTCTGCTTTATGTTGCCGTAGATTATAAAATTGTTGTTTTGGTCCGATCTGTAATTGTAAACATTCAATAAAGAAATTGAATTAAAGTATAGTTTAATTTTGATCGGATCCTATAATTTTAGAGACCAACATGCATTAGGCAGAGTTGGCATCTAAGTGTGCAAATGGTACATTCTCGAAAGTTAGGTATCTATACTTGCAAACTTACACATGTAGATAGATAGATAACTTCTTTATTGCACCATCAAAATTTGTAGTAACAGATAAGCTTAATACTAATAATTACAACTAAAGAGGCACAATCGGCGGCCTTATCGCTAAAAGCGATATCTTCCAGGCAACCTTTGGATGGACAGGATCGGTTAATTAACTAAATTGACGGTGGCAAAATAGGCAGGTAATTTGTCAACATCATATTTTAGGTACCTACTTTTTAAACCCTAGGTATTCAGGCCTTCTAAATCGCTTGAGAACAAACGTCGAATACCTAGCGTTTGTTGATGGGATAGGAAAATCGCATATTGCTGTCATTCTGGCTTTAATAACTTCGAAAAGCTCAATTAATCACACTAGGTATATAATTATCGAAGACCTAAAATACATCCTAGTCTGAAGAATTTACCTACTTACTACTAATTGCCTAAAATGGCACAGGCAGGTCTCGACAGAACCTACGCATTTGCTCCCCTTTGAGTCGGGATAAATATCTGAGCATCTGGTCGATGCGACGCTTGACTCGAGAGCTGGTGAATATCTGGTGCAGCGTATCAACATTGCCATACAGCGTGGTAATGCAGCTAGTGTCTTGGAGACGCTTCCGACTGGTAGGTATTGCTATGGATCATTTGAGTTACCTCTATTTATTTATAGTTACGACTCTAGTCTATTTGCAAACGTCTGCAGTTAGCACAATTGTTTCAATTTTTAAATAACCATTGCGCAGCAACGTTTTACAGTTCAGATTGCTTGTGATTACGTCTGACAAACGTAACTACTTTGTGCTGTAATGAGAAAATAGAAGAATAAGCTGGTTTTAAAATATTCAAAGGGAGAGTCAATATGTTGTAATTTTTGAAAAGAACTTACAAGTATCCGTCGTCACTCATACTAATTATAGCGTTGATACGTTTTTATTGGAATTTGAATACATTGTTTCTACCTACCTACGTCAGTAGAGTTCCTGAAAACAATATTACCTAAGCCGTAGGTGGCCTATAGTGGCCGGCCATGATTATGATTTAAGAAGGGTTTCATAATTAATTAGGTAGCGGTCCTACTTGGGATAGTTTGTGAAGAAAGAAAACGATTCTATTTATTTTCTTATAGAAATTTTCTATACCTACCTACCTATGCTTTTCCAATTAAACTTTCTGTATGGATTCTTAATTTTGTAGTCAAAACTTCTTCAATAGTGTAGGTAATTTTCTTATGTCTCACTCAATGATATCACACATAATGTTAAAGAGGAAGTTAGGGTGGACGGTTTGTTACCTCTACACGGCTTAAAATAGATATAACTACCTAAGTAAAATTTGTAATTGAGAAGCTTAGTCGGTTAACTTACTTGTTTCAAAAACATCCAACGACTGTTTAAAATTTAACCCTCTGTTGATTAACTCGGGTGACTTTAGTTTTTTATAAAAATACTAGCGACCCGCCCCGGCTTCGCACGGTTTTATTATACGTACTAGCTGGTGCCCGCGACTTCGTCTGCGCATGATTAGTATTTCGAGTACTCGCGATTTTACTTGCGTAATTCCCTTTCCCGTGGGATTTTCGGGATAAAATAAAGCCTATGTGTTATTCCAGCTTATAATCTATCTCTGTGCTAAATTTAATCCAGATCCGTTCAGCAGTTTTTGCGTGAATGAGTAACAAATATCCATCTATCTATCAATCTATCCATCCATCTATCCATTCATACTTACAAAGTAAACATTCGCGTTAATCAGTTCAATTCAGTTTGGTTCCCCTGGGCTATACGGGTTTTCAAAAATTTCTCACAGCATCTGAACGACGCGTGCGTCGTTCAGATGCTGTGAGAATTTTGAAAACCCGTATAGCCCAGGGGAACCATACTGAATTCCGGGATAAAATGTTTCCCTTGTCCAATCGTCCCGAGTTCCATTCGAATTCATTCACTTCCGTCGTGATGCGTGGTTAAAGAATTTTTCTTTCACCCTCTCTCCCAGGGGAACCTTACCGAATTCCGGGATAAAATGTATCCCATGTCCAATCGTCCCGAGTTCCATTCGAATTCATTTACTTCCGTCGTGCAGCGTGGTTAAAGAATTTTTCTTTCACCCTCTTTCCCAGGGGAACCTTACTAAATTCCGGGATAAAAAGTATCCCATGTCCTTCCTTGTAGTATGAACTCAAATCGTCCCGAGTTTCATTCCAACTCATTCAGCAGTTTCGGCGTCATGCGTGGTTAAAGAATTTTTCTTTCACCCTCTCTCCCAGGGGAACCTTACCGAATTCCGGGATAAAAAATATCCCATGTCCTTCCTTGTAGTATGAACTCAAATCGTCCCGAGTTTCATTCCAACTCATTCAGCAGTTTCGGCGTCATGCGTGGTTAAAGAATTTTTCTTTCACCCTCTCTCCCAGGGGAACCTCACCGAATTCCGGGATAAAAAGTATCCCATGTCCTTCCTTGTAGTATGAACTCAAATCGTCCCGAGTTTCATTCCAACTCATTCAGCAGTTTCGGCGTCATGCGTGGTTAAAGAATTTTTCTTTCACCCTCTCTCCCAGGGGAACCTTACTGAATTCCGGGATAAAACGTATCCTATGTCCTTCCTCGTATTATGACCTATAATCATGCCGAGTTTCATTTCAATCCATCAAGTAGTTTCGGCGTGATGCGCGTTTACGATACAGACAGACAGACAGACAGACAGACAGACAGACAGACAGACATGAATGAAAAAAATTACAGTTTTGGCTTGAGTATCGATAATAGAGAGCCCTCCAAAAAAAAATTTCAAAATATCTTCAATGTACAGAATTTGACCTGTTACAGTTTTATTATAAGTATAGATAGATAAACCTTCCTCTTGAATCACTATCTATATATATTTCTTTTCTAATTACCTAGTATTATAGTCGTAGTAAAATTTTAGCAATGCTAATAAAGGTAAACAAAAGTATTTGCCACTAGCGACCCTGCGAATAGAATGAGGTTAAATCCCTATCAAAAGTAATTATTGTAAAGAGCCCTTGACAAATATCTCCACTTCAGTAGGTTTATAAGAATACCCAGTAGCGGCGTTAGGGTAGGACTCGGTTGGGCGACCGCCCAGGGCGCCGGATATAAAGGGGCGCAGCCGGCGCGTATGTGGAAGAATATAGAAACAGGATTCAAAATCAAAATGAATGAAAAGGATTCTTTTTTAATCTACGAAGGAATTGGCTGAGGACCTGGAAATAGAACCTGTGCTAAGAGCCAAAACATGAATTGGGCGGCGTTTTAAGTAAGCGTCTAGCTCGCAATGATCATAAAATATAGATAAAAAAATTGGTGATTTTTTCAACTGTCTTTTGAACACTATACTTACTTACATTAAATTCAGTACGTTAAAGTCAGTCACTAAAAGAATTTAGCTAATCATGGTCTTTTTCGTACAAAATAGAACACAATCCGCAAAAACCTGACCTTTTCAAATCGTGTGGTTTCTTTTTGAAATAAACTGAACTCTAAATTAGACTTTTATCTTTTTTCGTATGCGTTGGAGTTTCAGTTGAGGGCGTCGCCGTAGAAATCTCGCCCAGGGCGCTGGCAGGTCTAAAACCGGCTCTGAGATTACCTTTTAGTAGTAGTACCTATGATTAGATCACCTTGGCTGCTGGTTCTGCCTTCATACCTACTCACACTGCCCCTTTGGCTTATTTTTCTTTCCATTATTTCATAATCTTTAAACCAAATAATCTTACTTATACTCTGATTTAGAACTACATAGATATTTATGTAAACAAAGACATCAATAAAACAAAACTTAACAAAAACTGGTAACAATAACAGACATTAGAAGGGTAACAGCAAGGTAAAAACTAAAATCAAAACAAAAACTTTAACAACAGTGAAAAAGATGTACCTAAGTTCGAGGTCGATAATAGAAGAGAGACCAATGGAATGATGATTGATGAATGAAAACTGACAAAACCACGAATAGTTTGGAACTCTTCTGATGATACTCCATTCTACTGGACAAAAAAGTGAGGTGAACTGAAAATCAATTATCACTTTATTTCTTATATTATTTTGATAATTATGTACCTATAGTATTAAATTTGACTTGTCTAAGTGCTTATTTTGTAAGCCTAAAGAAATAAAGATATTGATTTCTGATTTCAGATACCACTATCGTTATATAAGTTACACCAATATTTATGAATGGTGCTCAGAACCTCGCGCTTCAAAACGGTTTTGGTAGTTAGGTACCTACTGATTTGTTTACAAAAAATATCTCTGTTTTTGAATCGTGGTTTCATTGTTCTCACACGATACTTACGTAGGTAACTAATAGTAAATAATTTCATTTCATAAATAACTCCTATGATTTGTTTGATTTTGATAAAATGAAGTTGTCTTATCTAACAGTATAGGTCTATCGATAAATTATCTGACTTATCAATTAACGTTTACAGTGAAGAAAGGCAAACGTTAGTTGATGAACATTTTAGTACTGATGTTGAGGATATCAAAATAAAGAATAGTGCGATATTTAACTACTTATTAGGTACGACGTGCACGAAATAAGTGTAGTGATGTGAAAATTTCAATTATGGTGTTGTTAATGTTGTGTGTAACCTAGCCTGTGAAGAATACTTTTAAAAGATTATGGATACGCTAAGTTCAGAAGGAGACTACGAAAAAACAAGGACATTTAAGGTTTTGGTAAGTAACAATTACAATAAAGTGAACCGTGTTAACTGTGTCAAGCTTCCTTTCCTTATCAATTGTTGGTTGATTGGTTAAATCTAGATTGACCTGCCAAACAGACCTATCCTGGCGATTCCGGCCTGCTCTAGCTTTTAATCTGATGCCATTTATATTGTATTGCCATTGTATCATCAAACCTATCTCCACTTTCCTGTCCTCTCTCCTGACAAGTGGTTCCATTATATTGCAGCTTATTCAGGCACAGCCAAATCTTGTTACCGTCAGGATTTCCCCTGCCGTATTTGACGTTGAAATTTTATCCAAAAATACTTTGATAGAGAACAAAACGTTTGGTAAATTCGTTATTTATTCGTAGAATTCAGAGTTTCAGAGTTTTCGTTTCATTCAGAGAGAATGTTTCATTATATAGGTACCTACTTAGAACTTGTTTTTGTTTGTGGGTGACATTTACACAGCGGAGTTATTTTTATTAAAAACAGGAACGTAAAATATCTATATGTTAAACTTAGTCATAAAACATACATCTATACTTATAATAAAACTGTAACAGGTCCAATTCTGTACATTGAAGATATTTTGAAAATTTTTTTTGGAGGGCACTCTATTATCGATACTTAAGCCAAAAACGTAATTTTTTTCATTCATGTCTGTCTGTCTGTCTGTCTGTCTGTATCGTAAACGCGCATCACGCCGAAACTACTTGATGGATTTAAATGAAACTCGGCATGATTATAGGTCATACTACGAGGAAGGACATAGGATACCTTTTATCCCGGAATTCAGTAAGGTTCTCATGGGAGAGGGTATGAAAGTAAAAGTCCTTTACCGCGCATCACGCCGAAACTGCTGAATGAGTTGGAATGAAACTCGGGACGATTTGAGTTCATACTACAAGGAAGGACATGGGTTACTTTTTATCCCGGAATTCGGTAAGGTTCCCCTGGGAGAGAGGGTGAAAGAAAAATTCTTTAACCACGCATCACGACGGAAGTGAATGAATTCGAATGGAACTCGGGACGATTGGACATGGGATACATTTTATCCCGGAATTCAGTTTGGTTCCCCTGGGCTATACGTGTTTTCAAAAATTTCTCACAGCATCACTGAAGGACGCGTGTGTACGCGTCGTTCAAATGCTGTGAGAAATTTTTGAAAACCCGTATAGCCCAGGGGAACCAAACTGAATTGAACTGATAAACGCGTAAGTTTGTAAGTATGAATGGATAGACGGATGGATAGATTGATAGATGGATGGATGTTTGTTACTCTTTCACGCGAAAACTGCTGAACGGATCTGGATGAAATTAGGCACAGAGATAGATTATAAGCTGGAATAACACATAGGTTTTATTTTATCCCAAAAATCCCACTAGAAAGGGAATTACGCAAGTAAAATAGCGAGTACTCGAAATACTAATCATGCGCAGACGAAGTCGCGGGCACCAGCTAGTAATACATAAAAACTTAATCTAACCACTAACTAAAACGTTGTACCCATAAATGATAGCAAAATTATCAATACGTAGTAACTAGAATACCTACTTATCGCTACATGGTTGCTGAATCTACCTCTACTAAAATAATGACAAACCAAATTCAACAAAACGACAAATTAAAACTAGTAATTTACAATGTATTAACTACCTAGGTACATCGAGAGCCTAGAATGCTGGCAGCATTACCTCGAATGGCAATGCTAATTCGTTGACCGAAATAGAAGCCAGGTATTACGATCCCCGGTGGACAATGGTGTATTTACAATTTTATCACAGCATGTTTGTTAATAATAATAAACATAAATATTTCCGGACATTCCACACAGCATCATCTAGCCCCAAGCTAAGCAGAGCTTGTGTTATGGGTACTAGATGACTGATATACTTATTACAATACATTACATAGATAGATATTTTTTTTTATTATACTTACATAGAAAACACCCAGACCAACGGAACAAATTTCTGCAGATCGTGCACAAATTTGCCGAGGTGGGAATCGAACCCGCAACCTCCTGCGTCGCAGGCGGACCTTCGCCCACCGCGCCACATCAGTCGTCAACTTAGTTCTTTATACTTGTTATTGTTACTCTCGGTCTTATACGATTATATTAAAATTAATGACGAGAAAAAGTGGTTCGACCAATAGGCCAATATATCATACATCATGTGCAGATCAGTCAAGGTTCCGTGCGCATCGCTAACAAAGGTGTAAGTACTTGATTCCAAACTAAACAAAAACTGCTCTTTACAATCATTTTTGCAATAATTCACCAGAAATTTTCAAAAACAGAACCTGGGTAGGTACTTCAAAATGGCCTAGAAAATCAAAACACTCCGTTTCAAGAGCTTTAAACCATGCACCACCCTCATCAAACTACACACAACACACTATTTAATTCATGAAATCCAAGTCGTATGGCATCAGCCAAGTTTCTTGGTTGGCGATCACATTACAGGTGAATGATAATTATAATATATTAAATGTTTTTTTAGTTTGTAAGTGAACGTAGTAGGTATGCTAGAATCTTTGGTAAGTAGGTACATAGTTGTAGGTAGGCTAGCTGTCAATTTGTCAAAGGAACGCGTTTGACGATATTTCCGAAATACCAAATTAGCAGGCCAAAAATATTTGCCTAACATTCTGTTTGCATATCTTTTATTAAAAAGGTATTTATTATAAAAATATACGGCTTACGAAACCTCTTGTAATTTCGACGATTTTGATCCTTTCTCATTTTTCTATTTATAAAAATAGAAAAATAGGTTTCGAACGTAAAACCATCCTGTGGTCTTTATTTAGTGATTCCGTAGTGCCCGCGAGATATGCCCTATATAAAGGTGTATATCATGTATTGTATATGGCATAATAGGTATCTGAATAGCGCGCTAGGTTGTTTCTGCTACTGTATATTGCCAAGGGGCGCATATCCCAAGAGTTTGCGTTTAGTAACAAATGCGGTTATAGGCTCAAACTCTACGTGAAGTTTGAGCTCATCAAACATTTTTAGACTTATTTCTTGAATACCTAGATTTCGTTTCGGATCCCTCTTTTCTCCGCATTATGTTTTTCTGTGGCGCTATGGCGCTCATTGGGGGAGGCCTATGTCCAGCAGTGGACTGGTATAGGTTGATGATGATGTTTTTCTGTAGGCGACAGTAATTTTATGTACCTACATTTTAGGGCTCCCACACAAAACTCCGAGCTCGCATCGCATCGCAAATATGTTTCAATAAAAAGATGTTTCTCTGCTAAACAGGTGCACACAAGGAACATCTTATTTTTAATGCTAAATAAACACGTGCATCAGTCGTTTGCCTAATGTAGTGAAAATTCCGTATTTAACAAAATTTTCGAAAACTCAAGAGCGGGATTTTTTTTAAATATTTTACCTGAATTCAGTGTTCGAATCTACACCCCGCCTAAAAGTATGGTCCTTCATTTTTGTTACACCCTGTATAATTTCCAAACATAGTCAATCAATTTATTAATTTAAAAATAAGCATATAATTTCGAAAAATTATATGTTTATTAAGTATGTCTATGCCTCTGAAAAAAGGGTTTTTATTGACTTATTCTATTAATATCATGTCCAGCAGTGGACTAATATAGGCTGATGATGATGATAATGAAACTTGAAGGTATGGTTACCCTACCAAACGGTTTGCCGCACCAAATCGCATCGCAGAAATTCGGATTTCAAGTTCGTGTGACATCGCATCACATCGCATCGCATCGCATCAAATCGCAGTTTTGTGTGGGAGCCCTTACAGCGTAACCGCTTATACGTTGCACTTGTCACTTGCTCCAAAGTGCAAACCAAGTATAAAAGTGTGAAGAGTGTAGGTACTCTTTCGAGTACTAAACGAGTCTGTCAAATGAAAGTAGACACTGAAAAATTGCGGCAAATTCAAAAAATATTATTGGGTCAACCCAAAACATTGGGAAATAGTAATGCCGCACATCGATTTTGGTTTTCCCTAATCTTTTGGAATATAATCAAGAAGATTAGACATTTCTAAGACAACGACCAGTATGAAGAATATTAATTGAAACGAAACAAGTATGTACGTCAGAATGATTGGAAATGGCGATCCTTGGTTCTCTCCGGGAAACGTACCTACATAATTATACCTAATACCAATTATTCTGACTCCGAAAATTTTATCTATTATATTATCTATATTATTCTGTTTTTTTAATGAAATCAAGTGACGTTCAAAAATTATATTTATTTTATTAACCATATATTCTATTTTTTTAATGAAATCAAGTGAGGTTCAAAAGAGTGAGTCGCAAATTCGCAATTCATTATTATTTTGTTATTACGCGCAATTTAATTTTTACCACTCTGAATTATCCCCGTTGTACGAATTAAAAAAATAAGGCACCATAAACAATAAACATTCATCTTGTTAAAGAACAAATTGTGAATTCAATAAAATTAAAAGTCAATATTTTCTGTTGAAAAACATTGACAATGGGCCAGGTGTTTGCTGTGTGCGCCGAACTGTGGTTAACTCAATAATGCTCGGAACCCAACTCTTTTTGATAAAATCACTCAACAATTTGTTTGGTAGACTAGTGGTTACACGATGATTGGAAGTTTGTTTTAGTGTAACTGTGTAAGTTACTAGTTTATAGTCAGGCATGCATCCACGAAAAGTGGTTAGGTATTTAGATACTTTGAACCTGCTTTTTGTTTGGATTCTTTTAATTTGGAGGTGATTTTGAGGGGTAACAACGGGACCCTATCACTAAGACTTCGCTGTCTGTCTGTCCGTCTGTCTGTTACCAGGCTGTATCTCAAGAACCGCGATAACTAGACAGTTGAAATTTTCACAAATTATGTATGCGACGCGCGACCGCGACCCGGTTTGTATGAATTTATATGGAGCCACGCCAACCGGTCGCGTCGCGCGACCGCGGTCGCGCCTTGTGTTTAGTGCTCCATACAAATTCATACAAAGCAGTGGGTCGCGCGACTGTTAAGGAGGACTCCCATCCAAAAAATATGATTTTTTGCCGTTTTTATAGATACGGAACCCTTCGTGCACGAGTCGTCTCGCTCTTGGCCGGTATTTTATTTTCCTAGTATCATGAGTTTAGGGTTTCAGAAACCTTGTCTAAACGGCATGATATGCCTGGTTGTGCCGTGGGAGTTTTGCTGTTTTGTCCAGCTCGCTGATAGGAGCTGCCGCAGTCACTGAAAAAAATCCGAGATATGAAAAAAACTACAAGAGATGAAAAAATGATACTCTCATTTCAAATTATTCACCCAATTTATAATTAGATATAACACCGCGTGAGCTCCTGGTCTATCCATCGTGACAAACTCGTTCGCTAAGTATTAGATCTTATTTTTAAACTTAGATTCTTCTCATTCAATAACGGTTTTATAGCCTTAAATACCGCTTTCGTCAAACTGAAATCTATTCAACAATAAATTTTCTGAATTTAGGTAGGTAATCATCTATGACAGAGGCCTGTTGGCTACTAGTACATGACAAAATTGAGAAATTATTATCAGCTTTCTCTATTATACAATGTGATTCTTCGAACCTTGATCAAAAGAAATGTGCGGATACACGACACATATTTATCGGTAAAAATCAAGATAAAAAAATTATGTGTTATTTCTCTCAAAAACAAAGCAGTTTTAATAATTTTTAAAATGAAGACTACTTCATCTGGTTTTTTCTTCGTTTCTTTTTGAGTAAATGGTGTATTTTATTCGAAGTAGTCTCATTTGAAAGCTAGATAGTTTACCTAGCTAATAAAATAAATAAAAAATACTAATAAGATACATAAGCGTAGTAAAAACAGTTTTTTTTTAGAAATAAGACAAATAAAAACGATTTTTATTTTATTTTTTCTCTGTAACTTTAAAACTGGGTAATTAAGGTGTACTTTTTTGCATGTTGTATTAAACTTCATAATTTATTCTACAAATCCTTCAAAAACTGGGGTTCTATCTCTTTCCGTTGTCATGTTATTCACCATTTAAATTAGGTACTTTCTGCCATTTAGATTAAATCAGTTGAGATTCCTGTTGATATCTGTACTTGACTTGTGTTTAAAAAAAATAACATTAAATTTTTTTTATCTCGGTTTTTATCTATAAATATGTGTCGTGTATCCGCACATTTCGTTTGATCAAGGTTCGAAAAATCACATTGTATACCTATGTTAACTAGCGACCCGCCCCGGTTTTATTATAATGTATAAACCTTCTTCTTCAAATGAATCACTCTATCTATTAAATAAACCGCATCAAAATCCGTTGCCTAGTTTTAATCTGAAATTGTCGGAAAACAAAACTAAAAACAAATATAAAAAATATGCAAACAAACTTTAATAAAATGGGATATACAACATCCGGGTTCTTTTAAAAAGAGCCATCTAGTGGTAAGGTAATGTCGAAGCCAAAAATGTCCTTCTGGTTTCAGTGACTTAGGAGCAGCAAAACAATAGAGTGCAGCGCTAAAAAAGCGAAGTTTGCTGTCAAAAAAAAGTCATAACATATAAATATATGTTTAGTTTAAATTGAAATAATTTGAATTGTAAGGCAAAATAGATATTATATCCCTAAATAGCCTATTCTAAGGTTACCTTATAAACAATGAGATTAATTTAGTAAGTATAATAGTTGATAGTTGGCAAGCCGCCGCGGGGTGTGGCGCATGCGCGGTTAGAGGGTGCTTAGGCGGGTGGACGCACGGATACGGCAGCACAGGGCGGACACTCGAGCTTGCGACTTCATCGATCTGAGTCGCCCCGCACTGCGCTACTGAGTTTCCATTCAGTGAGACAACGTCAACCGCGTCGCGGGAGCGGCAGAGCGCTACCATGCAACCCCCGCCGAGAAAGGTGAGTGTACTACCTTGGACAGGTTCACGGCTTTATCATATCCGACACACTCGAATGCACCAACAACCTTACATATTATATCCTTTCAGGGCATAGCTTAGCTACGACTATTGTTAATATATTCTGGCACTAAAGGTCGCGCTGATTATGTTTTTTAGAAAGTAGGTAGGTCCCGAGGTAATCAGATCACGTTCTGGGTCGATTTGCGAGACTCCTGCGAATAAGTCGCTTTTTGGCACGAATCTGAACGTACTTAGTAAAACGACACATGTCATTTGGGATTTGTGGTACAATTAAATCAATAAGAGAATATGAGCAGTGTTCACAAAAAGACAAAATAATTGGACAATTAGCAGCATTTAGGGTATTAAAACTTCTGTCAAAAAAAGACAATATGTAATTGTCAAATTATGTTACGTTTTGAGCCTACGTTTGAGTAACGCTTGCCTCGCACGTTTTATCTTTGTTTATAAAGGTTATGAGTATGAAGTTTTTACTCTTAATTTTTGATTTGGTAGGTACCTACTCTATTAATATATTTCTTTTACAATTTATTGTTTACTTAAACATTGACTTGGTTCTAAGAAAATAAACTAATACAATACTAATACCAGGTTTCAGGTATTCAATTGGTTATTATTAGGTCTTTTTAATATTAGAAAATGTTTTAAAATTGTACATCACGTAAAATACCTTATTTTTACTCGCAACGTAACGAAGACGTGTACTTATGCGTTTGGTGTATGATGTTGTTTGTATGCGCGTGTGTGTGTGTGTGTGTTTGTTTTCCAATTTTCTCCAAAACGGCTCGACCGATTTCGATACGGTTTTCTGTATCGGTTTCGAAATTTATTGCCAATGGTTCTTAGCTAGGTGTGATCGTGGTCAGCCACCAGGGGGCGCTGCTGTGAGCTGTGGGTATTTTGTGAGAACTGTTTATCTTTTTGGTCCAATTTATCTCCAGAACGGTTTAATCGATTTAGACACAGATTTTTTAGAAGGTATTCGATTCATTGTCGATGGTTCATATCAAAGTTGTTTGGTGATTACCTTCCATCATCATCAGCCTATATTAGTCCACTTCTGGACATAGGCCTCCCCTAATGAGCGCCATAGCACCCATTTCTTACCAGAGGCGCTGCAATTCACGTTTTAGTTAAAAACAGTGTTTGTCAGAAATAATAAATTCAGCTGGCGGTCTTCTGATGGACCAGAACCACAGCATAAGAAAATCTGCGAAGATAAATAGCCCGTACCTAGTCCGTGTTTAGGCTTTATTAACTCTGGAATGGGACTGTGATTCTCAAAGATCGTAGTACCTTATACGTTCCGTTGGCAGAGCGTAATGAGATTGAAACAGTCGCTGGCAACAGCATCGCAGTAAAGCAAAATACCTTACGAAGGGTAGTTTGTAATCGAATCCTTATTATAGTTAATATTTAAAGTTTGTATAAGTAAATGTTCGTTTCTCTTTCACGCAAAAACTATTGATTAACGGATTGGCCTGACATTTTAATTGAATAGATGTCTACTTAGTTCCATTAGGCGGCCCCTAGACCTACAATAGACCGTTTAATGGCGCCTTAGGCTACTTTTATCTCATAAAATAATCAGTTTCCATGCGATAGAAGTACATAGCTTTGTGACGAATCCATAGAATAAATGCGTGAGAAGCCGCGGGCAGATACAAGTAACGAATAATGTAGCATTATAATAATAAGTAGGGTAGGTAAATCGACATGCAAAAAGTTTTTTCACAATTTTTTCAGGGCAGAGAATAGTTAATATTTCTAAATAAGGAGTTCTACTTACATAATATTTAGCTACTGTATCGTGTAGAGATAGATACACCAATTTTATATACATTAAAGTTTTTCAAACTTACGCGATCAGAACACATTGTTATGTATTTTGTATTATGTACGGGTATTTATCGCGTTTACTTACTTATTTTTCCCGACGGGTTTACACATTGTCGTGGTCAGGGAATGACTGTCATCTCGCGACATTGAAATTTTTGCGATGTCATTTCATTTCTTAGAAATTGGGAGCCTCCCGCAAGCGAGTTTGCGGGGATGGTTTATTTTGAATCGTTTTCAGTTAACTATTCATACAAAAAATATTTCCCCAATAACAAAAATATTTGCCAACCACAATCAACGTAAACCACTCAAATCAAAACAACATCCAACATGTCTACCAAACTAAACTTGGGACGTACGTAATTATTTATGAATACAAAATGAAGCTAGAGAATAGGGTCTTATTTCGGGATGTCCGCCTTAGAGCGAAGGAACACGGATACGCGTTCTGCTGGTGCACCCAAGGAGCAATCTACGTCCGCCAGCGGGATGGGAAAGCAGCTGTTCCCATACCGTCCCACAAAGACCTGGATCTTCTGCTGCCCCCTACATCTACAGCCAACTCATAAGTTAGATAGTAAGCATAAGTTAGATAATAGTAAGCATCTCTTTTTAATCTTTTTAAGTTTTTTTCATAACATTTATTTTAACTTCTTTTATATATTTTTAAATTGTGTAAACGGTTATAGAATTTCTTTTTCAAAAAGTTGGGTCATGGCTCACAGCCGTGTTAGATTAGAATTGTTGCCATTGTTATTAATAAGCTACAAGCTGTCAGTATCACTCTTACAAAATGCGATTTTCACTGCCTTCCGAAGTCACATGAGAATAATATATGCATGTAGGTGCATATATTACAATGCATATATCAAGCACAAACTTAATCTGACATTTTTCAAATTTTATTCTTACTTATATTTGTGTATTAAAATGAAATCTCTTTATTACACCTACACTAATAGCCAAATCACATCATTAATCTGGGACAAATATATATCGTACAAGGACTTGTTGTCCACGACTCGAATAAAAATATATCTCAATAGAACTGTAGCACAAGGTAGAGCAACTTTCTGCTGCAAAACTGGGCTTATAGATAATATTATGTTTTATTAATGTTGTTTACTGATGTGTTATGCTCAGATTTAGACTCGATAAAGATAAGCTGTAAAGTGGTTAGTGACCTCTCTGGCTGTAAACATATTTTCACAAAAGAACATAACTTTAAGCTCCTTTCAATAAACATAAGGAGTATATATAAAAATATAGACTCACTACTGGTTGCCCTTAAATGCTTGGATGTGCCCATTGACATATTGATTCTGACGGAGTGCTGGCTGTCCGACTCAATAGCTATCCCACAAATTGATGGTTATACTTCTCATAAAACCACTAAAAACACCAATCAAAATAGCGGCGTAGTCACTTACGTAAAAGACAAATGGAATGCTATTGTATCGGAAGCCCCTATAACTGATGCAGATAGCCTTAGTATACATATTCCTAAAGTGTTAAATGTTCTTGGCATATATCGCTCGCCATCCGTTAGGAATATCGAAGGGTTCCTTGCTTCGCTGGATAGGTACTTTGAGGGGCTAAACAACTTGCCTTTCTTTATTGCTGGCGATATGAACATCAATATAATGGATACGTTGTGTAACTCACAGAGCCTCGAATACCAATGTCTTATGGCAGAACATGGGTTGCTCCCGGCTATTTCAGAACCTACCAGAGAGTTAGCTTGCCTTGACCATATTTACGTTAAAAATGTTAAAAATAACACCGCAGCTGTTGGTATTGTTTGTCAACTCGCAATTACCGATCACTACCCTATATTGCTTGGCATCAATCTGTCAAAAAAATCAATAAACCGTCCTAATCGCTATATCACTAAAAGAGACTTTGATGGTATTTATAATGCTCTCGAAGCCGTGAACTGGTCTGTTGTGACTAACCTTATCGACGTCAATAAGGCGACTGAGGTATTTAAGGGTATTCTTACTGATATTGTAAACTCTAACTCATCGATGATTAAGATAAGTAGATCACGTTACCATTTGAAACCCTGGATTACTCCAGGATTAATGAAATGCATGAGAAATCGGGACCGTTTACATCAGAGAGCCAAAAAAGACCCAGATAATCTGATTCTTAAAGTCACGTATACACGCTATCAGAATTTTTTTGTTAACCTTTTACGTAAACTTAAGCATGATTACGAAAACAAAGAGTTGATTGCCAATAAAAACAACCCAAAGAAGCTCTGGCGTTCTATAAAAAGTATCTGCAACCTGACTAGTCATAAAAAAGACCCAATTGAACTACTGTCTTTGCCAGACTGTAGGGATCCACACAATCCAATAGACTCAATTAATAATCACTTCGCTACAGTTGGCCAAAGGCTTGCTGACCGCATACTCACTAAAGCTAACATGAGATGAGCATGGAAGAGCTAGCTAAGAATGTTAGGGTAAACAACTCTCCAGTTGACTCAATTTTCATGGAACCTACAGACTTTGAGGAAGTTAAGTACATGATTACTAGCCTAGAGAGTGATAAAGCACCAGGAATGGACGGATTTGGCAATGCACTCATTAAACACATAAAAGATGTTATATTGATACCGCTCACGCACATATTCAACCTAAGTCTATCTAGTGGTGGTTTTCCACATGTGTCGCGAAGGCGAAGAAATATTATATCAGTACCTACCTAGGCAGTTGGTAGGTTGATACAATGACAGCTGACTGTCATAACAAGCCAGAGGCTAAAGCCTACGAAGGGGGCGTGCGCGCGCGCAGCGCCCTCTGATGCTGAACGGGCGAGCGATTCATTCTGTCACGAGACGACGAGCGAGAGACATCGGTGAGTAACTTTGAGTTACTGTGCATGCAAGTGAGAACTTTTGCCATCGATATTAGAATCAGATTCACATTATTACTATTGTGTGTTTACCAATGTGTTGGTATGTCTGCGGACAAGTAAATCAGTTTAGAGCGTGGCTCGGGATGGCTTTAGGGGAGGTTGGAGGCCATAACGGGATGCGTCCCCGTAATACTAAGAATCAGTAACCAGAGTACCCGATGGAACAACCATCAAGCCTGATGAATTAGTCATCATATCCAGGTGGAACAACCACCAAGCAAGATGAATTAGTCATCATAATCTGATGGATTAACTATCATGCCAGATGAATTAGTCATCATATCCAGGTGGAACATCCATCACGGCAGAATCGTACCTGGTGGAACAGCCACCGCAATGTTACATGATCTGATTTCAGGTCTTTAGTTACCTACATACTTTTTACGTTTTTGCTTACCTATAATATTCGTCATAATCCATACAATTGAGGTATTTGGCGACATGGTGGAGATGCAGGGATTGGGCAGCAAACTGCAGAGAAAAGGTCAAAGAGTGGAGCATGCTCTGTTTACAGTATTCACAAGATTAAGTCAGATAATGCTCAGAGTCAATTAGGTGATTAAGACATATAAATCCTTGTTAAATAAATCGGTAATGTTTAAGATCTTTCTTTCTCATTCTTCCTTGGAGGGGGGGAATGTCGCGAAGGCGAAGAAATATTATATCAGTACCTACCTAGGCAGTTGGTAGGTTGATACAATGACAGCTGACTGTCATAACAAGCCAGAGGCTAAAGCCTACGAAGGGGGCGTGCGCGCGCGCAGCGCCCTCTGATGCTGAACGGGCGAGCGATTCATTCTGTCACGAGACGACGAGCGAGAGACATCGGTGAGTAACTTTGAGTTACTGTGCATGCAAGTGAGAACTTTTGCCATCGATATTAGAATCAGATTCACATTATTACTATTGTGTGTTTACCAATGTGTTGGTATGTCTGCGGACAAGTAAATCAGTTTAGAGCGTGGCTCGGGATGGCTTTAGGGGAGGTTGGAGGCCATAACGGGATGCGTCCCCGTAATACTAAGAATCAGTAACCAGAGTACCCGATGGAACAACCATCAAGCCTGATGAATTAGTCATCATATCCAGGTGGAACAACCACCAAGCAAGATGAATTAGTCATCATAATCTGATGGATTAACTATCATGCCAGATGAATTAGTCATCATATCCAGGTGGAACATCCATCACGGCAGAATCGTACCTGGTGGAACAGCCACCGCAATGTTACATGATCTGATTTCAGGTCTTTAGTTACCTACATACTTTTTACGTTTTTGCTTACCTATAATATTCGTCATAATCCATACAATTGAGGTATTTGGCGACAACATGACTGGAAAACTGCACTTGTCACTCCAATCCATAAAGGTGGCTCAAAAGGCTCTGTTGACAATTATAGACCAATTTCACTGTTAGGAACATTCTCAAAACTACTGGAAAAGTTAGTAAATAAGCGACTTGTAAATTTCTTGGAGTCCAGAAATCTCATCTCCCACAATCAATACGGTTTTCGAAAAGGCAAAAGCACTGATGACGCAGTCTCCTCTCTGATCTCAACAGTCTCAACGCACTTGGACAAAAATAGGTGCTGCGTAGGTGTCTTCCTGGACCTGGCCAAAGCCTTCGACACTGTCTCCGTTCACATACTCCTCCGTAAGCTTGAAGGTCTTGGAATTCGGGGAACGGCACTTAATTGGTTTACTAGCTACCTTACTAACCGAAGACAGTGTGTCAGGATCGGGGAAATTATCAGTGATCCACAACCTGTTTGCTTTGGGGTCCCTCAGGGAAGCATTCTAGGACCCACCTTATTTCTCCTCTATATCAATAATATTCATGAAGTTCCAATCGCAAATGCAGATATATTGTGCTACGCCGACGATACTGCAATAATTTTTCACAGTACCTCATGGCCTGAGGCGTACCTACGTGCTGAACAGGGTATGGCGCTAATCAGTGAATGGCTTCAGCAAAACCTTCTCACTCTTAACACCAAAAAAACCACTTATTTGAGCTTCCACAAAACAGCGGCTTCGGCCCCAAATGCCAGAGCATGTATTCAAATTCACTCTAATACCTGTTCAGGTCTGTCTGGGCCTTGAAATTGTGAGCCTCTTATTCGTTCAGACACTATTAAATATCTTGGAGTTCTCATTGATGAAAAACTTTCATTTAAAGCTCACATTGGATTTCTCTCTGCACGTATAAGAAAGATTACGGGCATCATGAAAAGCCTTCGGCATGTAGCAAGCTTTGACACTCTTAAAACAGTCTATTACGCTTTATGTCAATCAATAATAACCTACTGCATATCGTGCTGGGGTAGTGCTGCGAAGACCTTCATTATAGGAGCTGAGAGAGCTCAGCGTTCAGTATTAAAGGTGATGCTTCGAAAGCCTTTTAGATATCCCACCACGGAGATCTATAAAGATACCGGTGTACTCACTGTCCGCCAACTCTACATACACAAAACAGCTCTATCGGTACATAAATCATTCCTGTCCTCTCCTGATTTTGAAGTTATATCCCGTCGTAGAGTTTATAGATTGGTCACCCCCTCGACAACCTCTAAATTCGCTCAACGAACAGGAAACTTTATAAAAATTCGTCTTTATAATAACGTAGTTAAAAAATGTCAAATTAAAAATAAGAGTGTAACTGAGGCTAAACATATAATAAAAGACTGGCTTACCAAATTAAATTACCAATAAACTGAAGAAATTCTACATACTGTTCATTAGATTGTATTAAATTATTTTACTTTAAACCGAATGTACCTACCGTTACTTTAAAATTCATTTTCTTTTTAACCTGAAGTTATCTCATTGTTTATATTTGTTAGGTATTTTTCACAGTAAATTCTAAATGGAATCCAAAATTTTCGCACACAAGATTTCTTCGATACAGGCTTAGCCTAGTGAAGAAATCAACAGACAAACATAATATTAAGTATGTCGCAGATCGCTGCGTTTCCAGACCTCATTCTATTTCATACTAGCGAGCCTTCGTTTTGATACCATGCATTTCATAGTCAAGAGTAATGATAACTTCTTGATATGTATTCGGTCTCTTTGCTCTATAGGCGGCCAGGCCATAGAACATGTGATTCAAGGACAACAGACTGTTGATGGACAAATGTCATAAAAGAAAATTAATTACTTCGGTTGAAATAATGACAGTGACCATCTCTTGCATTTTTCTAAATTATTATTTTGATTTAAATCGCATGATTATCGTAGCTACGCTTTATTATTGCATGCGCTCGTGCACTGCATTAGCCCAGTAAAGATTGGTGTACCGGATAACACCTTGAGTGCACTTTCCTGACAAAACCACATTGATGCTCGGTGATCCGGTTTTATGGAGATGATCATGAAGATGATCCTGTTTTCCTTCTAATTCGACATCAGAAGTGGGATGTAACTTCTTGCCCACCTATTTATGAAAACGACATTTCTAACAATGGTGATGCGTAATATTATTTTGATAGTATTTGTTGCTGCAACTATCTGTGAGTACTTTTGACTTTATTATGGAGACCAGAGGATAATTGCCATAAGTAAGTCCTGATAAATTATATCATTGCGAAAAATAAATTTGTCCTGAGGTCTTGTTATTTGCGTTTCCATGACAACCGACCTGTTGTCAATGTATATTGACTACTAAGTCATCAGCCTTCAGGTATGGCTTAGAAAATAAATTCTTTCAAAATCAAAAGGCTATAGTACTGTGTCAAAGAGTATGCTAGAGCAAAGATTTTCTACATAGATACCATTTATGATATCGGTTATAGAACTTTTGACATTGGATTTGATGAAATAACGAAACAGACTAAATTACTTTTTTAGTTTTGAACGCCTGTGTTTGCGAATTGCTATTTGCGTTGGATTGTACTGACATTTCACTCTTTGGTAACACTGGTTAAGTGCTACGCGTTAGCGCTGGTTAAGTGCTCTGAGTCTATTGCTGGTTAAGCATAGTGAAGCACTGGTTAAGTGCTGAGTGTTGAGTCAGGAACCTACCAACTGAATTTGAATGTGCGTTTTCTTGCTTGATGTTCTTTTGTTTCGTTATTTTTGATTTGATTTCATTTGTTATTTTGTACTGGTTCAGTGCAACAGCTTTACTTTACTTCCAAATTTTATTGTGGTGACCTTTGCTCTATCATTTATTTCCTTTTGGCGTCAGAATAGCCGAGCGGAAGAAGCGTCAGATTGTAGATCCTTTTTAAGTTCAGATATTGCCTCACACAGGAGTGTGAGAGGTCAGGATGGTCGTGTCGCAGATCGCTGCGTTTCCAGACCTCATTCTATTTCATACTAGCGAGCCTTCGTTTTGATACCATGCATTTCATAGTCAAGAGTAATGATAACTTCTTGATATGTATTCGGTCTCTTTGCTCTATAGGCGGCCAGGCCATAGAACATGTGATTCAAGGACAACAGACTGTTGATGGACAAATGTCATAAAAGAAAATTAATTACTTCGGTTGAAATAATGACAGTGACCATCTCTTGCATTTTTCTAAATTATTATTTTGATTTAAATCGCATGATTATCGTAGCTACGCTTTATTATTGCATGCGCTCGTGCACTGCATTAGCCCAGTAAAGATTGGTGTACCGGATAACACCTTGAGTGCACTTTCCTGACAAAACCACATTGATGCTCGGTGATCCGGTTTTATGGAGATGATCATGAAGATGATCCTGTTTTCCTTCTAATTCGACAAGTATATAACGCCGTCTGCAAGGCATAAAATGATTACTCTTCTCATTAAGTACTATAATGTTCTTAAGTGTTAATTATGACTCTCCCTAGTATAAGCGCCCTTAGTGGTAAGAACATTTTGTTTATATCCAAACTAAGGGCTCAAACACAAAACTGCGAGCTCGCATCGCATCGTAAATATCTGCGAGCTCGCACGATAACGTCAGATCTCATTTGCATCGCGTATTCCTGTCATATTACGTCATACTTGGTGACCCCCCTTTTAGTCCGCTCTGAGACAACTTTAGCGAAAGAGCGCGGCGCCTGAGCCGCCTTCTTTGTGTTGTAAAAAAAAACTGCTTCAGTTCTCAACTCATAGTAACTTCGAGTAAAATAGTTCCCTTCAGAGTTCATAATCGTATTAAATGGATGAATCCAGAATCTTCTTTTTCTTTTATATCTATTTAACAATAACAGCAGTGCAATTGGACCGATTTATGCAAAAATGATTCAACCCACAACCTAGTCAATTTCGAGTTTTTTTAACCAATATAATCAGAATAAGGTATATTTTAACATATCAAAGACTCACACCTCTATGTTCACAAATGTGGAAAATCCATATGATCCAACCCACAACTGTCATGTCGAAGACCATTTTTATAATGTATAAGTGTTTCATGCCACTTGAATCATTTTTGTGTTGCTTTTGTTACCCTAACATATAACCGTTCTAATTTGCTACAATGATTCAAACTATAATATTAAGCTGGTCCATCAGTTCAAAGAGCTCAGAAAGCTATAGAAAGAGCTATGCTCGGAGTTTCTCTGAAGGATAGGATTCGTAAAGAATACATCCGAAAGAGAACCAAAGTTATCGACATAGCTCAAATAATTAGCAAGCTGAAGTGGTGGCAGTGGGCCGGCTATATCTCGCGAAGAACCGACAACCGTTGGGGTAAACGTGTTCTTGAGTGGAGACCGAGACTTGGCAAACGTAGTATAGGACGCCCTCCGGCCAGGTGGGATGACGATCTGCGAAAGACTGCTGGCAGATGCTGGATGCCAAGCTGAAGACAGGGAGCTATGGCGCTCATTAAGGGAGGCCTATGTCCAGCAGTGGACTAATATAGGTTGATTATGATGATGATGATATAAAACAAGTTAAGATTTGACAAGTTAATATTTAAAATTGCTATTTCATCTAAGTACGTAAACGAAATAACGTATATAAAGTTCAAAACACACAGAAGCCGGAGGAGTGGCGAAGGCGAAGGCGTGCCGGTTTTTCCTATGGCACCGCGTTCGCCACGGCCTGCGGTGTGTGTGTAGGCTTTCATAGGATTCCATAGAATACAACTCGCACGCCTTTGCCTCCGCCATGCCTCCGGCTTCTGTGTGTTTCGTACTTTAACGAAAAATAAATAAATAAAATAAAATAAGTACAGGGCCAGCAGATCTAATATTAGATACCAGATGATTGCATTGATTAATTTAAGAAACCGAAGGGAAGTTGCAATAATAGACGATGTAGATGGTTTATGTGATGAACCTTATTCTGATTTGGACGAGGAGTAGGGCCAATTTTGTTTGTTTTGTCTTTTAAAACACAAAAATGATTACTAATTTTTAACACACTTTGAATCATTTTTGCATTTTAATTTTTGCACCCTACATAGCTCTTTCCATACAAAATTAATTTTGTAATAATGATCCAGGCGCAAGTTTTCCCAATTATCTACTAAACTATTACAATTTATTCTTTATATTATTTATAGCAAAAAAGTTGAGTTTACATAGCATTAAATTAAATTAAAATAACAACATTTTGTATTACAAAGCTAGAGAAATACCGCCACAAACTTAAATATCGATTATCTCGAAATGAGGTTTGTGTGGGTTGGATCATTTTTGCTTAAATCGGTTCAATTACCTTTTTGGGATCCATCTTACGCTTCCTAAAAACACGTCCAATACGGCGGACTAAACTTGAAGATATGGTTACCCTACAAAACGGTTCGCCGCACAAATTCGCATCGCAGAAATTCGCAAATCAAGTTCGTGTGACATCGCATCAAATCGCATCAAATCGCATCGCATCGCACCAAATCGCAGTTTTGTGTGGGAGCCCTAAGTTAACTAAGAATGTGCAACCTATGTAATAAGTTACTTTGTCTTGCTGTAATAAATACATTTTCATTTCATTTTCATTTCATTTCAGCTTTGTGTAGATACGTTTATCACGTAAGTACCTATACAATAATCGAATGAATGAATGAACACTTTATTGTACTCAAGAGCTTAGATCTAATTAAAAAATAAACATAGTACAAAAAGGCGGCCTTATCGCTGAGAGCGATTTCTCCCAGGCAACCTTAGTAATTATCAAGAGCCGTGAGAAAACAATATAGGTACGTTTATGTAATTCATTACAATTATGTTTGCAAAACGTAACACTTGACACCACAAAAGAAAATAATACTGTACATTTCGTTTGACACGACTTTGAAGACAAAATTACTTTCAGTATTTTGCCTTGGAGAACTTATTTGTGTAAATAATATAAAATTGAAGTTGTATTCATTATGTAGGTATTTAAAGTACTTTTATGACTCAATTTTGGTTGTAAGGCTTCTTTTTGTTTTAAATTCCTTAGTTTGGTTGTCTAGTTTATTTATGAAGTGAACTTAATTTGGATTTCAAACTCTTTTTTATATTGTATATTAAAACTCAACCTCCATCTAAAGGGCCTGATCGACGGACGAGTAAGACCGCGGTTTTATGGCTCGTCGGTAAAGCTCGCCGGTGTATCATTGCAAAACCACGGTTTTAAATACCGCCGAGCCTGGCTCGCGGCTCGTCGTCGTGCTATATTTTTTACTCGGCTCGCCATGCAAAACTGCGTGTCGATCACGGCCGGCGAGCCGAGCCGTCACTTTTCGGCGACAGCGCTAGAGGACGGATGTGCGCCAGAAGAGCTGTGTACCTACCTACTACAAACTTCGTAACGTGCGTGCTCAGTCCGTTTCACAATAATGGATCTACGTACTTGCAGCCACGATTTTATAATACAATTTATAAATGCCTTTCGAGACTGTCCCTGTTTATGGCAAACTAAATCGAGCGAGTATTACAATCGTACAACTCGTTGTACGATTCTTCAGACATTCTCAGATAATTTTGGTAATCAAGTGGCTCTGCTGCCAATTCTCGAATTAAATGGTTATGTGACAAAGCTTGCCTTTTTTCAATCCAACTTTTAACCCAAACTTTAGGGCTTTTTTTTTTTCATAACTGCGTAATATCCTATGGCGAGATAACACAAGGCTTCAGACTCGGAACAAGACATGTTTGCGACTGTTTTGCTTGCTAATCGATCAGCACCAACTAGGCGCGAGCCAGGTTCGTCGGTATTTAAAACCACGGTCTTACTCGCCCGTCGATCACGCACTTTATAGTAGGCTTGGGCTCCCCTACTATTACTAGCCATCGTACCTACGTTCGCTATGGTGCACTCCCTTCTTTTTATGAAAGCCTGGTATAACTGCGGATAAAATGTTCCGCATATTTTGCGTGTAATCTGTTCACAGATCAAAATAATATTGGTGTACCTATATTCATGTCAAGTTCAAGTTCAAGTCACGTTCAGTTTGAAAAACTGACATTCTTGGCGAGCTTTACCGACGAGCCATAAAACCGCGGTCTTACTCGTCCGTCGATCAGGCCCTTTAGAATTATGTCCAACCAGCCAACTTCAGCTAGTCAAGTCCAAGTGTTTTTATTTCCAAGTCTTTGAGAACTTGAAATCAACCAAAATATTAAATTAAATAATATTGCTAATAACACACCGCCATATTTTGAGTTTAAAATTGAGAAACCCATTAGAAACTCGGAAGAGTATTGTTTGTCATCACTCGTCATAAGGCACAAAGAGTTGTTTTTGCATTGAAATAGGCTTAGAAATAGGTATATAAATGTGCCACAATAGTATGTTGTATATTCACTTCCATACCAGAGCAAGTTAGATAGTCATTTTATGGTTAGTAGGTCCAGATTCTTATAATCTATTCTCATTATAAATCCACAATAGACAAAAAATAACATACATTTATAATACAAAAAGCTATGTAAGTTCATCCATTTTAATTCATTTGTAACTGAATGAAAGTGTGTCTTCAGAAAACCCAAAACAGACCAAACCATAGTAAATATCTCGTTATAAATGAATTCAGTGTAAGGGACCATGATAGTTTTGAAAGTTTTAAAGTAAAACTAAGTCTGCACATACATATATTACGTTTATTTTCACCCTCCATGCTCTAAATGGTAGCTACTTTAGGCGTCTCATAGCACTTACCGCAACTTTAATATATTTGTAGCAGATCGCTGCATTTATAGGCCTCAATTCTATTTCATACTAGCGAGCCTTCGTTGTGATACCATGAATTTCATAGTCAAGAGTAATGATAACTTCTTGATTACCTATGTATTCGGTCTCTTTGCTCTATAGGCGGCCAGGCCATAGAACATGTGATTCAAGGACAACAGACTGTTGATGGACAAATGTCATAAAAGAAAATTAATTAATTTTGTACTTTGGTTGAAATAATGACAGTGACCATCTCTTGCATTTTTCTAAATTATTATTTTGAGTTAAATCGCATGATTATCGTAGCTACGCTTTATTATTGCATGCGCTCGTGCACTGCATTAGCCCAGTAAAGATTGGTGTACCGGATAACACCTTGAGTGCGCTTTCCTGACAAACCACATTGATGCTCGGTGATCCGGTTTTATGGAGATGATTATGAAGATGATCCTGTTTTCCCTCTAATTACGACATATTTATGATTTTTTAACAAAGAGATCCGTAAAACGATTTCTTAGAAATCAGAATTCACTTATGTTGAATCGTTCCCTCTATACAGACTCTTCATTAGTCGTTTCCCGTAAAAACGAATTTAGTTGAAGCTATTGATCTAATGATAAGGCGCGTGTCACCAAGGTTTGCAAAGATTAGCAAAAATTTGACGAAGAACCATATCTTCCACAGCCAAATACAGTCGTAAGAGTAAATCTGAAGAATGTTTTTTTAGTTGATCGGACAATTCTTTGGTTCTGTAAGTAATTGGGCTGAAGTTTTAGACGATTTTTACATTTTTTTTTCAAAATATCACTAATATTAGCATACATTTGTAGAATAAACCACAATTTTTCAGTCGTGATTCTAAGTTTCAGTTTTTAGTTTATACAGTAGTAGGTACTATTAAATGTCCTTGTGGTCTCCGTATACGTGGCAAAGGTTATTTTTTATGTCTTCTTTTAGTATATTTATTTTTTCAGAAGTTATTGTTGTTCGTTTTGTCTATTGCACCTATAATAGCTTGTCGCAAGCGCAGGACATTTTTATCAAGTTTTTCGTCATTATGACTGATACTTGCTCAGTATTTTTTTTACTTCGGACAAATATTTTTTTATGGATGATGCATGACTGCATCTTCCAGTGCACTTGTCACAATACTATCGCTACCTATCTCCGATAATTTGGGTACATTTTAGGCCATGCATACTTTCAGTGCATAACACAAGCTCTGCTTAGCTTGGGGCTAGATGATGCTGTGTGGACTGTCCGGAATTATTTATTTATTTATATAAATCCTTCTACGATTTCATCTGCCTCTATTGCTGTCGAACATCCCATCCAATTTTGAAGGATTTTTCTCTTTAGGTTGTTTTTTTTTGCTAGGAATAGGAGTGCGTAAATGCAGCTATAAGAGTTTTCTTATGCCTAATTATAATACTTTTTTATCTCAACCCCAACGTGACACTCCAGATAACAAAAATATAATTAGATGCAGGATGCAAGATCCTTTGCCCCATGAGACATTCGTTACTACCGTTATATTAGGCATTCCGTCGGAATCAATAATATTGACTACAATGTAATTTTTTAAAATGCCCGCTTCTATCATTTTCTGAATACAAAGATCTTTAAACGATGTATCGAGCTTCATATTATGAGATAAGGCAGATATAAACGGCAAATTGAGAAAGCTTAACGCAAAACTATTCCAGTTGGGCTACTGCAGTACAATTACTAATAACACCACCAAACTATCAGTAAAACACCGGAACAAACAACGCCTGTTTTGTTCGTATTTATTATCCATATGATATTGAATAATTCCACTTGTGCCACATACTCTACACGCAAACGTATAAAAGGACTGAAAGTCCGCTAGCATTTCTCTGACAAATGCGAAGTGCTTCAAGGTGCAATTAAATGGGGTATGATCGATCGCAAGTAATTGCTCAAACAAATACTTCACGTCAAATATTCTTCGACCACTCTACTCAATAACTTCTTGCATGTCGTTTTCTATTTCAACCATAAGCGATGAGTTTGTCAAAGGAACAGGAACTGAATTTCTGAAAAATAAATTCAGTTCTTAAACAATAAGACTAGCCAAATGACCATTGCGTAACATAGTGATCATTTTGTTGTAATTTATTTTTCCGTTAACTACTTTGGGAGTTTTTTTTATTCTTGTATTGTGTGATCGAACCTAACTGAACGATTGATATCGAATTTTTGTTTAATGCCTACCCGCTGAACATCAAAAGGCAATCACTTGGATCTATCGCTACATTAGATTTAGCTTCAATTATGTTATTAGGAATTACAGTAGTTGAACATAATATCTATCGTCGCGTAATCGCGGAATATTTCTTTCTTTCTTATCGTGCTCCTAAGAGCACGAAACATTACCAACTTTAGAATTAGGGATACAACAAACAAACAACATAATAATAGTGAAAGGCAGAATACAGCTAACATATTGAAATCATTAATCAAAAATCGATGGATGTTATTTACCTTTGTTTGGTCGCGTGAGCGTAATTCACGAACTTCAGCTTTTACTATGATTTTACTTTTACATTTAGGAGCTTATGCATGGGATTTTAGCTTCGAGCTAAAATAAACAAAAAATATACAGTAATATAAGACGGAATACAGCGAAAACGTGTAAAGGATGATAGTTATAAAAACATTATGTATACTTTTATTAACAACGAATATTTCAATCAAGGAATAGAAAAAAATATAACTAGGTAGTATATACCTATAATAACGAACGACAAATGTAATGGCTAAAAAATACACCTTGGTTACATAAATGAACTATAGTAGAGATCACAAATTATATATACTTACCTACATAGTTATAAATAATGCTAACTAGGGTTATATCATAGATAGCATTCTAATGGCCAAAGATATAATTTAATATAATATTTGAAATCGGTCTAGCCGTTTTAGAGTTTATTCTTAACAAACCTCCGGTATTAAACATTTATTAAAAAAATATTATAAAACAAACTGACATTCTAGTCTCGATTGAAAACTTGAAGTACCTACCTACATGTTTGTATTTAGAGTTTAGAACCTAAAACGTATAAATTTGATAAATAAACACTCTCTGATCTAGACCGTGATACCGCTGGGTCACACTATTTTAGTCTGCCTCAACGATTTCTATGGGTACCTATATCGGTAGGTAGGCCAATTTGTAAGCCTATAAAAGCCCACTTGCCTACACTTTGGACGGTAAATAAAGACAACAACTGATTTTATGAATGATACCAGAGTTAAAAGTTAATTGCTTGTTTTTCAATGAAAATTATTGTGACTTGGAAAGTTGTCGAACAAACTTTGTACGTTGAAGCCCGCGTGATGGGGCTTTCATTCAGCAATCTTAATTTTTCGGGTGCCACGGTTGCCACATAACTTTGTTTTTAGAAATTCCTCTTAGTCGATTCATCATCATCATGGACCTTTATTAATTCATAATCCATAGCGCCCTGCCATCAGCTTACCGCATCCAGCATCCACCAGCAGTTTTTAGCAGTTCGTCATCCCACCTGGCCAGTGAGCTTCCTACACTACGTTTGCCAAGTCGCGGTCTCCACAAGAACACGTTTATCCCAACGGTTGTCGATTGATAGTCGATTGTGTTACTGAAAAGCTTTGTTTATTTTTATACAGTATCCATCGTGGGTCACTAACGTCAAACTGGTGCGGCCATTGAACTAACTGCAGATGGTTGCAAACAGTCTAAAGGTAGTTCAACCAGCTCTTTAGTAACTTAATTTACGGCCCAGAAACAAAAGTAATACCTACGTGGAACTTAATTTACTAAATTAGACTCGTTACAACTGAGTTTATTTTCCCACGCAGCACGTAGCTTCTTGACAGAATTTAATATTGCGATTATTGAAAATAATCAACATTTTTCCTGTGTTACTTATGAATTTACTTCCTTTACTTATACTTTCCTATTGTTAGGTACGTTCTGTCGTTGTTTATAATTTACGTCTCGAGGAAGCGACAATAGCCACTGTTAAACCCTCCGGACAGGGAAGCCATGCTCTAGAAGTCTAGAGATGTATGCAAAATTAAAGCTGGACAAGTCACACAGCATCACCTAGCCCCAAGCTAATCAGAGCTTGTGTTATGGTATTAGGTGAATGATTACTTATAATACAATTCATTAAGGGCGCTCCACATTCACACGAGACGTTCACACAAGAATCTCCGGAGAATCTCAGTGAGAACTGTAGCGCGAACTTCTTTGGGTACACACTCTCACAAACTTCTCAAATAGTTCTCGCCACAGTTCTCGCGCTCAATGACGATGACCCGCGCTACTAAGAAACATGCGAGTGTGGAGTCAATACACGTTCTCGCCTGTTCTCACGTTCTCGCGCTCCTTTGTCTCGCGCCAAAAAACCGACAAAAAGTGGAGAACAGCCCAAGAACAAGGCGAGAACGTGAGACGAATACGCGAATCGCTTCCACATTCACGCTTCTCGCCTGTTTCACGCGTTCTCGCGAAGTTCTTGTGTGAATGTGGAGCGCCTATTACATGTGGAGATGGATATTTTTTTATTATACCTACACAGAAAACACCCAGAACCCCGTAACAAATTTTTGCAAAACGTTAAAATATGCAGATCGTTAAAATATTTGTACCGAGGCGGGAATCGAACCCGCAACCTTTTGAATCACACACAGGACTTCGTCCGCCGAGCCACAATCGGCAATAGTGGTTGATCCCTTTTAAATCACAATAAATAAAAGTACTTGTGTGAGGCAAAGGTCTCGAAAAAGATCGCGGGAAATCTGACGAAATTTGCTTCGATTGAAAGTGATCTTTCATTTATTATTCAATATTTCAACCTCGACCGGAATCGCTTTTCGATCTCTGAGGGAGACGAAACTGGAGGATAAAAATGTCTCTGGTAACAGGTAACACTGGATTGACAAGATCGAAACAGAATCAGTGTTCGGTAACTCAGAATGGTGAGATTAATATTTGATTGGTGTGGACTGTAATTTTACGAATAACGATATTTAATGTGACTTTAACGTGAAAAGCGACGAATGGATTGATCTTGGATGGTCAACAGTTTGATGAGGGTGGCGGTGATTATGAAGGAGTGATGACTGGCACAGTACGATTCCATTAACTTTATATCCGATGTGAAGCGGCTTATCGGTCTGTGTTCAGCACCTAGGGTCCACTTACAGCACTAACAAAATACCTAGCAAGTTGTACTCCCTGGTTCAGTAAGATGTCATCGGCCAGTTTCCCCTGGTGTGAACAGTGCCTTGATCATCAACGCAATCAGCTAATCCCGATCCAAGTGTTTCCCCGAGTTTCACGTAATCGAAATAAATACACGATAGGTAATGCAAAAGATACGAAACGAAAAATAAACTAATTCTTGATCTTTTATTGTGTTAACGTAAAGTTTTACGCTACTCTGTTCGAAATCCAAAGATTGAATGACAAAAATAACGAATTTTTTCTGACACATTTGACAGAAAAAAGTCGTCGAAAGGTCAAAGTTGTCAATATCAAAGTCAGAATGCTGTCAATTCTGAACAATCAGATAGAATTGTTTATTTGTAGAATACCATAAATTACAAGTCAAGATCTTATAGCTATTTGATGTCCTACGGAACGTAGCAATGCTAAGTCTTAGATGTCAATGTATTCGATCCGCAAGCAGGTGTGAAAATGTTAAATACTAAACCAATATGTACTGAAACTGAAACTCTTCTTAGTATACAATACAACAACACACGCCTGAATTGTGGATCCGTTCAAACAAACAAGGTTCGCGAAACCCCATCCCACCAACCTCTGCTTGCTGTTCTATAGCTCCATCGTTTTGAATTCAGGATTGTTATACAATCATCATCATCAGCCCATGTTAGTCCACTACTGGACATAGGCCTCCCCTAATGATCGTCATAGCGCCCTGTCTTCAGCTTGCCGCATCCAACATCTGCCAGCAGTCTCCCGCAGATCGTCATCCCACCTGGCCGGACGGCGACCTACACTACTTTTTCCAAACTCAAGTTGTTATACAATGTATAAGATAAATCCTTGGAAAGAAATGCCAGTTCTTCCTGCTTTGTAGAGAGAAAGATAGAGACCGAGTTGTGTTAGATTAGGCATGAGCTTCGCTTGTTGGTATTCGATTTGTAGATACGGGTTTTAGGACTGGCGTTCTTTCAGAAATTGCGGCTCTACCACCAATTGCTCTGTTTAACTCGTGTCCTTAAGTCCGAAACTGATGAACTAATCTCAATACGGTTTTTTTATGAAATATAATAGTTATTGCATTATAATAATAGGTATAGTAAAAGTATCCTAGATGCAACCAAATGCATTGCAGTCAGAAAATAACAATGCCATTGTTACTACTAAACTTAGGAATAATTACGTAGAATAATTACGAAGAATACGTCTTTTTATCATTTGATTCAGTTGTGTTAGCCGAAAATCGATTCTCTTTCTGGCTAACATAACAAATACTTACGTATATTTTTCCACAGATATTCATCCAAATGCTCTTTCGAAAAACGATAGTTACTAGATAATATTTTTTGATATGAGGTTAAAAAAAAATTCGCTTGTGTAAGTCCAAATTTCCCCTAGATCCAATGTGCCCTGAAACACATTGCAACTTGCAACCGGACATCGACTCGCCGCTCTCACAATACAACTAAAGTTGTCGATAGCCTGCTTGTGTCTGGGAGTTAGCTGGAAGTCGCATAACATTACACTCGACGTTTAGAAGCGCGAGGTTCTGAGCACAATTCAACATAGGAATCATAAGCTATGCACTACATTAACCACCCACCACCGGCTAGAAGCGTACCCATTGCTGAAGCGCACGTCTATACAAATCAAAATTTACATACTACAGGTATAAATGGCTTTACTTAGCTACTAACATAGAATAATATCTTATTTTTTTAGGTAACTTTAAAATAGATCGGTTTGAAATAAAAACATACTTTTAGGAGTCTGTTATAATTGTAAATGCTAGCAGTGATTAGTTGTTTTGTTATTGTTTCAATAAAAATATGTTATAAATTGTTTGAGTTTAATTTTATTTTATTAAGTATTTTCATTCGGCTGAGAATGAAATGAAATGAAAAATGAAATGAAAATGTATTTATTACAGCAAGACAAAGTAACTAATTACATAGGTTGCACATTCTTAGTTAACTTAGTTTGGATATAAACAAAATGTTCTTACCACTAAGGGCGCTTATACTAGGGAGAGTCATAAAACACTTAAGAACATTATAGTACTTAATGAGAAGAGTAATCATTTTATGCCTTGCAGACGGCGTTATATACTTAATATTATGTTTGTCTGTTGATTTCTTCACTAGAATACATAATGTAATATGCAGGGCGCAGTTTTCCGTTATTAAATCCACGGAGATTTTTGTTATGTTCATTTTATTTAATAAACAATTTTACCTTTTATACCCATGATTGACCGCAGGCATAAGAATAAATAATAACTAGAAGCGACTCTTCTTTGATCTAGTCCCAAACGCCGACATTTATATACCTACTTCCCCCTTCACTTTGTTACGCCCCTCTGTCGTCCAGGCGTTTTGCCAGGGTTGCTACTGCACTGTACCGCCGCGCGGTACAGTGCACAGACACGCGCGCGGTACAGTGCACAGACGCGACGGCCCGCCGCCGCCGTCGCGTCGCAAGGCGAAGCGAGTGAGAAAAGATCAACGACCGATGTTCACGATACTTTTTTTTTTTTTTTAATTCCAGACAATCCACAAAGCAATCTTTGATTAGGTACCTTCCTAATTAGTTAGATAGGAACCTACAAAAACAATAATATTTATAAAATATTACTAACATAGGGTAGGTATTATCATTATGTTTTAGCAATCTAAAAAAATTAAATTTGTCTTCGTTTTTGAGTTATTGTCACACCACAATAACTTGATCGTGACGCCATATTATAGAGGTAGGTACCTAACTTAAATAAATATTAAAATCCGCGTGCGGCTTCGCCGGCTGTGACAGCCCTACTGAATGGACCCGCCCATTGCACGTTTAACGTGCAGAATCGCGTAGGCTAATATCGTGACCTTGAGCGCGTTCGGAGCGAAGTTTCCATTCTACTCTGTTATTGTCTATTCTTATGCCGCAGGGTCATCTTTTCCCTTCTTCAATCTTTAAGCCGTAAATCATCATCAACCTATGTCATTACATAAGTCCACCGCTGGACATAGGCCTCCCCTAATGAGCACCATATCGCCCCGTCTTTAGCTTGCGTAAAATATGCCAATCAAAGTATTTTTCCCACATATTTTGTGGACTTGAACTATTTCCAATCTATACTTATAATCAAACTGTAACAGGTCCAACTCTGTACATTGAAGATATTTTGAAAAAAAACTTTTGGAGGGCACTCTTTTATCGATACTCAAGCCAAAACTGTAATTTTTTTCATTCATGTCTGTCTGTCTGTCTGTCTGTATCGTAAACGCGCATCACGCCGAAACTACTTAATGGATTGAAATGAAACTCGGCATGATTATAGGTCATACTACGAGGAAGGACATAGGATACTTTTTATCCCGGAATTCAGTAAGGTTCTCATGGGAGAGGGTATGAAAGTAAAATTCCTTTACCGCGCATCACGCCGAAACTGCTTAATGAGTTAGAATGAAACTCGGGACGATTTGAGTTCATACTACAAGGAAGGACATGGGATACTTTTTATCCCGGAATTCGGTAAGGTTCCCCTGGGAGAGAGGGTGAAAGAAGAATTCTTTAACCACGCATCACGACGGAAGTGAATGTATTCGAATGGAACTCGGGACGATTGGACATGGGATACATTTTATCCCGGAATTCAGTTGGGCTGGTGGTTGGCCCTGGGCTATACGGGTTTTCAAAAATTTCTCACAGCATCTGCGACGCTCCCGTTCCCGTTCCATTTCCCGTTCCCATTCCCATTCCCGTTCCATTTCCCATTCCCATTCCCATTCCCATTCCCATTCCCATTCCCATTCCCATTCCCATTCCCATTCCCATTCCCATTCCCATTCCCATTCCCATTCCCATTCCCATTCCCATTCCCATTCCCATTCCCTTTCCCATTCCCATTCCCATTCCCTTTCCCATTCCCATTCCCATTCCCTTTCCCATTCCCATTCCCATTCCCATTCCCATTCCCATTCCCATTCCCATTCCCATTCCCATTCCCATTCCCATTCCCATTCCCATTCCCATTCCCATTCCCATTCCCATTCCCATTCCCATTCCCATTCCCATTCCCATTCCCATTCCCTTTCCCATTCCCATTCCCATTCCCATTCCACCCGTATAGCCCAGGGGAACCAAACTGAATTGAACTGATAAACGCGAAAGTTTGTAAGTGTGAATGGATAGATGGATGGATAGATTGATAGATGGATGGATGTTTGTTACTCTTTCACGCAAAAACTGCATAACGGATCTGGATGAATTTGGCACACAGATAGATAGCTGGAATAACACATAGGCTTTTTTAATCCCGAAAATCGCACGGGAAAGGGAATTACGCAAGTAAAATCGCGAGTACTCGAAATACTAATCATGCGCAGACGAAGTCGCGGGCACCAGCTAGTTTATTAATAAGTATAAACTTTCGCACTATGGTCAAACGAAAAATAACTACACTGATGACTGACAGTTGGACATGGCGGAAATTAAGACCGCGCTCGCTTTGGACGCGGATTTGTATCGCAAGTAAATCAACTTTACAACGGAGATTGCTATATTGATTCGTGCAGTTCGTGCTACGATAACGATCACGTGGAATATTTTTAAAATTTAAAGAGATGAATTCGACGTTTTTATTTCGGAACTAGCTGGTGCCCGCGACTTCGTCTGCGCATGATTAGTATTTGGAGTACTCGCTATTTCATTGCGTAATTCCTTTCTCGTGGGATTTTCGGGATAAAATAAAGCCTATGTGTTATTTCAGCTTATAATCTATCTCTGTGCCAAATTTCATCCAGAACCGTTCAGCAGTTTTTGCGTGAAAGAGTAACAAACGTCCATCCATCTATCCATTCATCCTTACAAACTTACGCGTTTATCAGTTCAATTCAGTTTGGTTCCCCTGGGCTATACGGGTTTTCAAAAATTTCTCACAGCATCTGAACGACGCGCGCGCGTCGTTCAAATGCTGTGAGAAATTTTTGAAAACCCGTATAGCCCAGGGGAACCAAACTGAATTCCGGGATAAAATGTTTCCCATGTTCAATCGTCCCGAGTTCCATTCGAATTCATTCACTTCCCTCGTGATGCGTGGTTAAAGAATTTTTCTTTCACCCTCTCTCCCAGGGGAACCTTACCGAATTCCGGGATAAAAAGTATCCCATGTCCTTCCTTGTAGTATGAACTCAAATCGTCCCAAGTTTCATTCCAAGTCATTAAAGAATTTTTCTTTCACCCTCTCTCCCAGGGGAAGCTTACCGAATTCCGGGATAAAAAGTATCCCATGTCCTTCCTTGTAGTATGAACTCAAATCGTCCCAAGTTTCATTCCAAGTCATTAAAGAATTTTTTTTCACCCTCTCTCCCAGGGGAACCTTACCGAATTCCGGGATAAAAAGTATCCCATGTCCTTCCTTGTAGTATGAACTCAAATCGTCCCAAGTTTCATTCCAAGTCATTCAGCAGTTTCGGCGTGATGAGCGGTAAAGGAATTTTACTTCCATACCCTCTCCCATGGGAACCTTACTGAATTCCGGGATAAAAAGTATCCTATGTCCTTCCTCGAAGTATGACCTATAATCATGCCGAGTTTCATTTAAATCCATCAAGTAGTTTCGGCGTGATGCGCGTTTACGATACAGACAGACAGACAGACAGACAGACAGACAGACAGACAGACAGACAGACATGAATGAAAAAAATTACAGTTTTGGCTTGAGTATCGATAATAGAGTGCCCTCCAAAAAAAATTTTCAAAATATCTTCAATGTACAGATTTGGACCTGTTACAGTTTTATTATAAGTATAGATATTTCAATAATGACCCCAGACCTTTTCATGGACGCATGGAGAATGAATCTTTTGCATGGATGTTAATAGTACACTTACAGTACTTTGAGGATAGGGATTATTCGGACGTACCTATCGAATTCGAACGAAAACGTGTCTGAACTGAAACGAAGGCGAGCCAAGGGTTCTTTGGTTACTACGGAACCTCTCCGATGATACCAGTGTCTTAAAATAATAATATACTACATATTCCAACAACATCTGTTTGGATTTGTAACGTCTTTGTTTACATAAAATACCTATTTGCGGTCTAGTAATAGAACCGAGTAGGTAAATTTAAATCTCATTTAAAATTACAATTTAAGACAATTAACGTTAATTACAAATGACGAATCAGCAGGTTAACTTTCAGATCAGACGAGTAATGTATAACGTTAAAGTCGTTTAAAAAAGTTAAAAAAGTAAGTATTAGGAATATGTAAACGCAATGTTTGCTTAAGATAGTCTCTGTTTGTATAGTTTTTGTTAAGTTAGCTTAAATATTCTTTATATTCTTTTTTAATTTTTGTCATATCAATTACGCCACCGTCAATTTAGTAAATTAACCGATCCTGTCCATCCAAAGGTTGCATGGAAAAGATCGTTTTTAGCGATATGGCCGCCGATTGTGCCACTTTAGATGTAGTTATTAGTGTTAAGCTTATACTATGTTACTACAAATTTTGATGGAGCAATAAAGAAGTTATATCTCTATCTAAAATTTGAATGAAAAAGAACTCTGGTTCGCGGGCGAAGCCGCGGTGTGCACCTGGTATATTATATACAGAGCTTCGGTACCCCACGGATTCAGGTTTGAGGCATAAGAATAGATAAGTTTTTATTTATTCTTATGGTTGAGGCTCGCGTTATATTCAGTGGTTCTCAACATCTTACCCCAAGTCCTGTTTCAAAACCTACGAATGTTTAAATGTAGTAAAATTTCACAAGACGGTCCCCAATGCTCAGTATGTCATGGCCGATACGACTTCGGTAGCACTTTGAAAAATTTAGGTCAGTTTCGGATCAAAAATGTGTAACTTCATGAATTTTTATCATACCGTTTTGAAATTTGGTACAGATATGCATAATGTATGTTGTCAATTTAAATGGTATGGAAGTTTATGCGATTTCGCAAATTTTATAAAAAATATGCGAAGTGCACAAGAAATCAATCTATCTCGATTGATGATGATGGCATCCAAGCTGATTTCGGCTACGGCGACTGTGTGCCTGGTCAGGCATTTTAACTGAAACTAACTGAGTGACTTCATTCCTAAGGGCGTTGGTTTTCTGCCCTTTTGTGTGCTCGCTCGTGGCTTGCATATCCAAGCTTGTTGTTAAAAGTACGATCACATTTGGCACTCGATTAGTACCTACTTTAAATAATGGAGATTGGCCTAAGTAGTTCATATAAGTTAACTGTTTGTTTATGTCTGGAGTGTATCTGGTTCTACCCAGACCTTAGTAGATACATAGGTGTTTATTAACAAAATAGGCGAGACTGTTAGCTCTTTATTGATTTGTTTAGGTCTGGTTGGGGAAACAATGGATTGACAAGAGTTGGCTAAGCAGCTATGCATAAGAAACTTGTCGAAACAGTTACTGATGAATACCATGGGTAGAAATAGGTGGGGTGCCTATTACTGAACCCTACTATCACTTCCTGAAAGGGTCGAGTCTACTTACAAGTAACCCTGTATAATATTGTAAAGTGAAAGTTTGTATGTCGATGTTTGTTACTCTTTCACGCAAAAACTACTGCACGGTTCGAAATAAAATTTTGAACTACATAGTTCAAAGCTGGAATAAACTACTTTTCATCACATAAATCAGTTTCCATGGAATAGAAATAGCCTAGTTTCCATAGAAATCGTAATTATACTTCACCAGTCTACTAGTCACCACCACCTATCTACTAGTCAAGTACAAATACGAGGCGTATAAACCAACTATGCTTGATATACCTAAGCACATGTGCATATTCTTATGAGTGCTTTGGTTTCAGAGTAATTACACCAAGTTCCTGAAGAACCTCCACAGCGAGCAGATCGCTAAGCTCAATGCGAAGAATCAACATGAGTGCGATTTGCTCGAGGACCTCCGCACCTACGTCATCAAAAGAAGTGCCATTGAAAAGTCCTACTCCGAGGTAAGTTATACCTACGAACACAGTAAGAATAAGTTACGATTCTACTACATGCAGCGTTGAAATCCATCTACTAAATCGTTGTTTAAGTTGAGCATTTCTAGAAATATTAATCAACCTACTGGGATATTTCATCCACGACGAAATAGACACGGTTATGAGTCTAGGTAAAGTCAATCTGAAGAATAAAATTCGTCTAGTAATACCTTTAATAGTTCTGATTGGTCCCTCCATGTTGCATGGCCGTGGGACTCACTGTATGTATAAATGAGTCACTCACTGAATTATCAAATCTCTGTAACTACAAGATACTAAAATATTGAACGGGAATGACATTTTGAAAGTCTTATTATGAAAACGTCCACTATGTACAAAAGAAATTAGCATTCTGAGATAGTGAAATCGCTCTTCAAAATATTTATTTACTGATGAATTTCAGTGAAATTTACATCATAAGTAACATGCACGTGAGCGAAAGTGATAAGAATATTTCACTGAATTAAACTCTGAACTGAATTCGTCCCACTGTTGAATAAAGGTCTCCCCCTAATTTTCGGTGCGGTCACGAGACGTGTAGTACCCGCTTTCATTCAAAAAGATTCACCGTTTTCTCACTCGCTAGCATGTAAACCAATGGCACAATGCTTGTGTTGCCGCTTGGATCGATAAACTTCGACGGGGGATGGGTAGATTTTAAATGGACCATGTCCAAAACATGTTGTAGTTTGGTGTCGATCATTTCTGAACAATGCTTTTAGAACATTCAACAATTAACATCTTTGTCATCTCTACATGTTTTAAATTGTATTTTGATTTTGATTTGCAGATACAATTTTTTCTATACCAGTTTTGCTCAATGAGGTGGTTTTGGAAAAAAACAATTACCTATTCCTTTTCGATTATACCTCTAAAGCATCATTGATTAGGCATTTATTTTTTGTGTTAGGATCTTTACAAATTTTTTATTCATTTTCACTTGTGCGTTTGTGTATCTGCAAGTATTAAACCCACTAAATAACCATATTAACGAAAACTGATATTTTGTTGTAATTGTCCTGAACTTTAAAAATACACAGATCTTTATTTGACAAATGTAAATAGGTGAATGATTTTATTTAATTTGTATTTTCTCTTTACATCACAATTATGACATACGAAAATTCCGATATGATTTTTCCAATTCCATTTACTTGTCGAGCGAAAAGAAATTAATAAATGCTGTTATGGATTTTACGCTATCGGAAAGTGGTCAATGACTTCACTTATGTGGCTGCGTTATTTAATAATCCTTCTATATTAAACGTTCCGACTTGCAAGTTTAGATAACTTTTTATAAATTATGATGGCGAAACCTTAGTAAGATAGAAAGATGCAGCTTGAATTAGACTATAGGTATACAGAAATGTAAACTGTATTCATTATTTAGTTTTCCAACTGTAGCGACGGGGTATGATTCTTAGTGTGAAAAATTACGAAAACAGAAGCACTTTCTAAATTATTCTGTTTTAGTTTATGAATTTTTTCACAAAAAACTTTCAAAGCCGGCATAATAACAACCACACGTATAGAAAACAAAGACGAAGTCACGTCAAAACTATCACCCATAGACAAAACTTTCATGGAAATGGAAATGTTATAATTATACAACCATTTTAAAAGATATAACCTTCAGGCATATGACCGTATGGCATACTCCTATGTCGTAGTATGTATGAAGTACTTAATAGGTTTTACATTTTGTTGGCAGGCCTTACTCAAGATATCGTCAGCGTATCTTAACAAGAAGATACCTAATATCCCAGACATCAAGGTCGACGGTTCCGAAGATAAATGGTGAGATATTGTCCTTAAATACTCTTTATTAACAACGAAAATTACAAGCAAGGAATAGAAAAATTACAACTAGTATTTACAATTGAAACCATTGAGTTAACTGCAGACGGTTGCAAACAGTCTAAAGGTAGAATAAACTACTATTGTTATTGACATGGATCGATTGAGCTACCTTTAGACTGTTTGCAACCGTCTGCAGTTGGCTCAATGGTTTCAACTGTAGGTATATACTATGTAGTTGTATTCTTTTCTATTCCTTAAATTGTTCGCATAACCAGGGTATTAGCAACCAGGTACAAGTCAATCAAATTCAAATTGCTATTATCCATTCCGATACATTAAGTACACTTTGAAATGTCAGAAATGCATAACAACACAGAATTTAAAAAAAATAAGAAGGTTTGTGAATGTACTAACATTCACAATGTTTGAATTTAAGTCAGTAGCAAAAGCTTCGTTATAATTTATAGTATGATTTTTCAATTAGTATGAAGTTCAATTATAAATTCAAAAATTCTTAGGGATCACGCTGACTTATAATGGTATTATCACGAAATACTACATTCAATTGAATTAAATATCTTCACTTAAGTAGGTATAGGAATTTATTTCCAATTTGGCTAATCATTCTGTTTGACTCATTTTTTAAATTACAGGTGTTCGTTTGTCACAGTCCAATTCAAACTTATTATATCAATTGAACACCTGTCTAACTTTGTTTCGTCCCACTATTACTAAAAATTACACTTTTTATTTCGTTTTGACAAATTAGGTTTCTGTTTCAATAAAAAACGGCAATTCACTCGTAATAAGTTTTATCGTGGGTCATTTTAATAATCAACTTTTTCAGCAAATTACTTTTTCCTTATTTCTATTCCAAATAGAACGGCTAATATTAATATTAATAAATTAATATTAAATTATTTACGTACTAGCACAAAAAGTTGAATCCCACACCGACTTGAAGCGACCTTTGTTTAGCGTCCTTAAAGAAAGACATTTGAACGCAGGAACATGTAGTTGAATCCCACACCGACTTGAAGCGACCTTTGTTCAGCGTACTTATAGAAAGACATTTGAACGCAGGAACATGTGGAACGTCTGGCGTACTGTCTTGGAGGAGAACGAGAAGCTGGCTCGAGCTCGCCTCGCCGCCGTCGAGGTCTTCCAGCAGCAGATCGCGGACGAAACCAAGTTTTTGCGCCAGCATAAACTGAATGTTGCTAAGAAGGTATGGACGGACTTCCTTTCAATTCTTCGTTTCAATGTTATTGTTTCGTCTGTTAACTGAATCAATTGTCTGTTAGGTGTCTCCTTTAGATTACTGCCAACGGGTTTGTGGCTGTAGGTCACTTAAAATGTTGTTTCTTAGTTTCCGATGGGAGGCAGGAAACGAATCTCCCGCTGCTCAAAATAGTGTGGTGTAGAGAATATAAATAGTTAAGACACCTAATTTGAGAGAGACACATCCATCAACTCAGATAAGTTTTAATTTAGCAACTCGGTAGTGGGATAAATGAAATCAGATCAAAACCAATAGGCTCAGGGCCGATTCACACATCAATGAAGTCACAGTACAGTATTAGTGAATCTCAAATTCGGTACTGAATATCGACGGTCCGTCAGCCTTTGCCGGCAGATATCCGCCGGAATCTGATAAAACGGAACGTAGTCATACTAGAATCTTTGGATGAAACTTCTGGTAAAACGTACGTTTTAGATTCAAGCTGCAACGCAATAAAGTTCATTTCTAGTCGTGTACTTGTCATTGGATTCTTTGACAAGTCTAATCAAGATGGGGCGGCGTTGTGCGAGCTGAAATTAGCTTTATTGCTCTAGGGCTAGAGTTTCTTTGAAAAGTTTTTTTCTAGACTACATTAGATGAATGCCATGAAGAGCAATCTTGTCTCATTTTATATCTATTGCGAAGTTCCAGTTCCAGTTAAAACCAGTTATACAACTGTTTCTCTCATAAAACTTATAAAACACGGTCACATCTATAGATTTCTATATTAACTAATGACCAAATATAAATAGATTTGATTATTGCTTAGTTAACGATACGAATAACCGGTTGTAAATACATTATTCCCGATACAGTTTTTTTGAACTAGTCATATTCAAAGTGCCTGAAAGAATTATTCCAAACATTACCTATCGGCTATCTGGGACAAAATAAAATATACTAGAAACAAATTGGATTTTTTGGAACACTGCACTCTCAATCTATGAGTTAAAACGGAATTCGCAAACATTCCAATTCACACTTCCAACTATCACTGAAAAGCTTTCAATGCAGAATAACTTCAAAAGAGTTATTTGCATTGCATTGTACCCGTATAATACACATGTTTTCGTGCCTTGTTCGTTCTCTTTCTTATACCTACACATTTTTAGTTAATTCCTAAAGTGAGTTTATACTGTTTTGTCTGTAACAGGCCTACTAATTAGCTAAATGTGTTAATAACTATATATACTATCTAAACCGAAATATGTTTTAAAATAAAGCGGCAAAACATGACTAGTTACCCGATTTGATAACCAATAGCTTGCCTTGTACTGAGGTGGAATTTTTTAAAATAAAACGGGAAGTGATGACTTGGCACATAATTTGATACACAGTAGCTTGTATTATACTCAGATTGAATACTTTAAAATAAAGCTTCAAGTGATGACTAGGCACATGATTTGATAAACAAAAGCTTGCATTATACTCAGATTGAATACTTTAAAATAAAGCGTCAAGTGATGACTAGGCACATGATTCATACACTGTAGCTTGCACTTGTACTCGAGTTGAATTTCAAATCTGCCAGCTGTCTGGCATGTCGCAATCATACATGCAACGATGAGCATGCAATTGTAATGGAACCACATTTCAATCTCGTGGTGAGTTTCGCAGAGTGTAGATACTCAGTTCTGGAATCTATTTATCAAATACTATTTATGTTAGCAAAGACATTCGTGAACAAAAACTGACGACTAAAACTAATAACCAATCAAAGCATACCTAACTGATTTCAATGGACTGAGGGTTCCTGACATCTTGATCAAATTATCCTCACGGATACATTTAGCTAGACAATGTTTGGAAATACGAGTTTATCGATAGACTCTCCATTTCTATTGGCTTAACGCCAGTTTGATTTTCTGTGTACACCTACTCGGGTTATACATAGCTAAACCGCGTGTTAGTGCAGCCCTGTAACTTACTTTGGGGTTAGATGGTGCTGTGTGGATTGTCCAGAATTACTTCTCATTAATTTTATTATACAAGCAGATAAATAAGGTATTATTGGCAGTGGACGGACTTACTAGCTGCCGCTCACAAGGAGCTTCAGTTGAGCGTGATGGACGTCGACAAGACCAAGAAGCTGTACTTTGATGAGGAGCACACGGCCCACGATGTGCGCGACAAGGCTAAAGATATCGAAGAGAAGTAAGTTCTACACTTGGATTGAGGGAGTAAGACCAACGTTAGAGGGTGCGTTGTGCGCCATTTTATGAAAAGGATAGACAGGATTTAAAGTCCATAGAAGTATTCCGCTCCTGCATACGTTTTTGAACGGGATAAGGGCTAAAAACAAGTTTTTGCTTAGGTATTTAGTAGAAATATAAATAATTAAAAAAACGGGTGATAGTACTAAATAATTAAGTAATACCTAACATAAGAATCAAAATGTAGATAGATAACATGACTTTTCAAAAGACTGCAGAGTTCCTGAAATATCGACCAATTTTTGTTCGAAACATTGCGTTTTCATGTTTTATTATATCATTTTATTTTTCTCCATTTTATTTTCACTTTCAAGGAACCATAGAAAATAATAAATGTATTTCGCTTTATAACCACGGCGACCCCATAAGTAGTTTGACAATGAACCCCATACATAATTGTTGACCCTGACACGCGCACCATTTAGTTACTGTCTTACGAACCTATCTAATAATATTTTTTTCACCAATCACTTTTGATGATGTCATTTTCATAGAATTTTCTCATGGACTTGCAATTGTTTTACTGAATACAGTCTCATAGAACACCATTAACACAAACATACAGTAATAGTGGTGAGCGTTGCAAATATTTTGTTTACGAAGGGGAGCGCTGAGCCCGATACAACACAGTTCATTAACTTTTGCTCTCAATTGTATCAACTATAAACTATATTCCGTTCTTAATAAATATTTTTTATTATAATATTTAGGCACGCCAAGCTACGTAAGCTAACCCAATGGTTTTCACTAGCCTAGTGATTATAACTCCATCATCAACGCGGATATATAGGATAACACGATAAAATCGTATTAAACTCGTCCGTGCGTGCGATACGCGGGAGCCGGGGCTGTCCTCGCGTTTAATCTCATTAATTAGCATCGAGACCGTCCACTATTAACTTTATATTTCGTGAAATTCACCAGTAAATTAGATCTGGTATATATATATAGCAAAACAGCGTTCTAACCTATAGGTTAATGAGCTCCTTTTCTCTTATACTCACGAAGAAAAGGTATGTAGGTATACCTTTTCTTCGTGAGCCTTTCTTCTTTTATGCTACACTGACTCGGAAAGCGACCTTTTCCAAATACGAGGTATATAATAACGGTTTGAAAATTGCTAGTAATTTAGCAAGAGTGGGAATATTTTAAGAGTTCCGTTCACAAATTTTCCTTCATTCTCATAAATTATTATTTAATTTCGATATTAATTCCAAGGATAAAGAAGAAGAAGGGTTCGTTCTTCCAATCGATATCGTCGCTGCAGAAGAACAGCGCGAGGGTCTCGTCTCGTCGCGACCAGCTGGAGGAGAAGTCTACGGGCGCCAGGAACGACTACATCCTCAGCATTGCTGCAGCCAACGCTCACCAGGTATGCTTAAACAGCATTGGTATTGCTGGAAACACCATCGCCACTGGCATTCCCATCGTGTGGGATGGACGCTGCTGTGCGATTACGCTAAATCTTAGGTAAATAAACGCGGTACATACCCGTGGATATTTATAACAACGCTAAATCTTGCTATCATGTCAGTCCTGGATTTGTAAATAGGCCGTATAGGCCGGCCGGCCTAGGGGCGGCGGCACATTTCAGAGGACGGTCTCGATTGCAGACAATAAAATTGTATGTCTACCGGGGGGGGGGGGCGCAGCTAATAATGAACTAGCTAATAATAATAATGGCTCTGTACATGGGGCGGCGGAAAAAAGTGGCCTACACTCATAAAAAATATAAATCCGGCACTGTATCATATGGATCGATGGATGCGGGAGACGAGGCATAAATGATTTAATTTAAATCACAGTCGTATGATATGAGATTGTAGGAAAAGAAAAACCTAAAATAAACTGACTATAGTCAGAATATGTCGACTGAGGAGCTTTTAACTTCAACGTCGATTATGTCAAATTCTCTACGTTTTATTGCTGAAAATATGATTCAGAGTAAATAAATCGATAAAAGTTAACAATTAAAAAATATCAGTTTTATGTAGCGTAGCATAAAACATTTGTGATAGGTATATTTGGCTTCGTTGTCATTCGTCTCCATCCAGACAGAACATTTTATATATTTGTGGTTAAAGACATTTATTTCTCAAAGAACATATAAACATTCACTTATAGAGAAACATTATTTTTGCTTAGTACCTAATGTACAGAATATAATTATGTTACTTTAATGGTTGACATTTTACAGGTTAAAAGTTAAATTAATAACATTTTAAGTTATTATCTTTTTATTTTTGTACCATGTTTTGCATCGAAATCGTTTACGCCAGTCTCTTCATCCATCAGACATTGGATGGTAGGAAGTCTTACAATCGTAAACCTGCTGAAAGCAACTCACCATAACCTTATGCCAGGGTGAAACTAGACTCTACCTACTGCGGCAACGACGACACCGTGTCGTTGTCAAATATGGTATGTAACTCCAATACATTTACATATATGCAAACTCCCTTTCATGTCGTTTGGGGTGCCTGCCACTAAACCTGTAGGAAATATTTTAATACTAGGGATTTTCTTGTTTAAATATCATGTTTTAAAAATGTAAAGTGTATGAACTTTTACTTTAATGAATAGGATTTTTCCAGCGGTTAAATTATCAGGGTTAATAATAACAATGATCATCGAGAAACATTGTCATATTCATCACTACATAGTATAAAATAAAGTCGCTTTTTCTGTCCCTATGTCATTATGTCCCTTTGACTGCTTAAATCTTTAAAACTACACAACGGATTTTGATGCGGTTTTTTTTAATAGAAGGATTCAAGAGGAAGGTTTATATGTATAATAAAACCGTGCGAAGCCGGGGCGGGTCGCTAGTCAGAAATATAATGTAAAAATAACAAGTAATAAATAAATCTCTTTATTTCGGATAGCAATTGATTTATATTTGGTTAGAAGTACACAAAATAATACATAAATAAAAGCATGCCCAATTCCCAGAGTGATCATCAAAGTAACTAATAGTCGTAACGTACGATTTATCCATGGAACTGTTTGGCAAATAAAGTTCAATAAATAGAGTTGTGGTGTGAATTAAATTTTCAAATGAAATAAAAGTATTTAAACAGTGGATTCCTCTCTCCTTGCATTACGATAAAATGTCGCTGACTGAAATTCTAAAGAAACTTTCCCTATTGGAGCATATAAGAAACCTGTCAGGTAGCTGAGACATACAAGGCCCACCTAACTTATGGTTGGAGATATTTAACTTAAAAGTGTTATATATATTATTATTACATGACTTATTTTATTTATAATTTTTTATTATATTATTTACATGACTTATAGATTAGAATTGGGTTTTTCTTAAACATTAATTCAATGAGTAAACAAATCTTGTTAAATGTAATTTAGGTAAAATTCTTCGAATCCTTAGATAAATCTTGAAATAGAAACGTTTTTATATGTTTATATTTTCTACTTATACTGTAATTTTCTGCCATCTATATACAGTTAAAGCCAACGGGATGAACGCGCACTTAGTGATCAAAATTAATAAACGTAGTAATGTTTCGGAAAAATTGAAATGTATTTAAACAATTATTGTGTTTTAATAGTTACTTTACCTATTTCGTAACGAATTCACTTTGTGGCAAATGTACAACAAACAGCAGGCTCTATAGAGATTCTAACATCTAATAACTGTTACACTTGCTTATGGAATCACAATAAACGATTGACTATTGAAAGCTTTCTTTGTAGTTCGCTCTACTTATGTAGGTACAATATTTCAAAGCCAAAGAAATACCGAGTAACTCCGAAGCAAAAGAAGTCTTATAAGAGATAAATAAAATCATGAAAGCCAATTTTCCAAGAAATGTGAATAAACTCGGCGTTTCTAGCTGTTATTATATTTTATTTTAATATCTTCACGCTGCCGGTTAAATTACACAAACAGCAAGGTAGCTCGTTTTTAGGGTTTCAATCGGTTTTCAAAAACACATGGTCTATTTTTTTTGCTCTTGAATATCTCAGTTATTGCGGAAGCTATTTACTTGACAATAGAACAGTAAAACAAGCTTATGTAGGCACATACGCTTGTATAGATAAAAACAATATGTGTGTACTTGACGTCGAAATTTTATTTATTTACCTTCAAGGTCAAAAATGATTCGGTTTGCACATTTCAAAACAGTTTTGAATTTTTGTAGGCTTCATACTTTTTGAAATACGTAGAAAGGAGTCGAAAATTTTACCATAACCGACTAATCTCCGTAGTTGTAAAGTTACCTAAGGTATTTATAAAATACTAGATGCGCCCTGCGGCTTTGCCCGCGAACCAGAGATTTTTTATACACATTTCTGAAATTTATTGCACACCCTCTAGGGGTTATTGTGTAAAAATAAAAAATACGTGGTTAATTATTCACTCCATAGTTTATTTACACGGAGTTTTGTGTGAATCGAACCAAGGAATAATTATTTTCCATACAAACTACCACCCCATTAAACCCCTTCAGAGGTTCTTTTTCAAAATTTTACTATCGTAAATGTTATTCTAGATTTTAATCTATTTAAAAAAAACATCTAAATAACTTAAGCAGTTAAAGATATAACTTATAACAAACAGACCCCCCTCCCATTTATTACCTCTACAATAGTAAGATTCAAAAGTCATAAAACCTCTTCGCGCGAGACACACTCGCTCTTGACGGTTCTTGTTTTTCCAACTTAAAGGGTATTTTTGCAAAGAGGATTATTCTTTTGTATCCCAACCCTCTTTGGAATGAAGTCAAGAAGTAAAATTCTGTTCTTCGAAGTGTGAACAATGATTTTTAATCCTCTTGATTGTTTGTTGACAATTTAACAGTTATGAGTGTTTTTATTAAATGGTTTAACAGTAACCCATTCATATAACACGCTTACGAAACCTCAAACAATCCGACAGAATCTCACTCTGACTATCCGGAAATAAGTTTCCGGATATGTGTATTGTGTCTTGGAGACGCTTCCGACTGATATTGACATGGATCAATTGAGCTACCTTTAGACTTTTTGCAACCGTCTGCAGTTAGCTCAATGGTTTCAATTATTCGACGACCGATGTGGCGCGGTGGGCGAAGGTCTGCCGGCGACGCAGGAGGTTGCGGGTTCGTTTCCCGCCTCGGAACCAATTTGTGCACGATCTGCAGAAATTAGTTTCGTTGGTGTGGGTGTATACCTCTAATATGTATAATAAAAAATATCAATCTATGCATATCATGTATTTAATATATCAGTTATCTAGTACCCATAACACAAGCTTTGAGTAGCTTACTTTGGGGCTAGATGGTGCTGTGTGGATTGTCCAGCATTATTTATTTATTATTTATTCAATTGTATATTACCTACTAGTTTTAATTTTTACTATTCCTTGATTCTAATTTTCGTTGTTAATAAAGATGTTATCTGATCGCGTAAGTTTAAAAACCTTTAACTTCAATGGCGTTCCCCAGAACCGCTACTTCCTCGCCGAGCTGCAAACCTGCATGGCTCACATGGAGGCGTCTGTCTACGAGAAGGTGGCTGAGTTCCTCACCACCATGGGCCGCACTGAGCTGCTGACTTGCTCGGCCACCCAGCACTCGTTCGGCAAGATCCGCGACCAGGCGCAGCAGTTGACGCGCGACTATAACCTGCAGTGCATCTACCTTTACTACCCAGTGCTGAAACAACATATTCAGGTAAGTGCTGATTGAGTCATCATCATCATCATCAACAGTCCATATTATTCCACTGGACATAGGCCTCCCCTAATGAGTGCCATAGCGCCCTGTCTTCAGCTTGACGCATCCAGTATGCCAGCTGTCTTTCGCAGATCGTCATCCCACCTAGCCGGAGGGTGTCCTACACTGCGTTTGCCAAGTCGCGGTCTCCACTCAAGAACACGTCTACTCCAACAGTTGTCGGTTCTTCGCGAGATATGGCCGGCCCACTGCCACTTCAGCTTACTAATTCTTTGAGCTATGTCGATAACTTTGGTTCTCTGTCGGATGTATTCATTACAAATACATTCGACTTTGCTGATTGACCTTTATAAACACCCATCTTATTGGGAAGCCTTGAGAGATGGATCTCGAAAAGGCAAGTGTTGCAACCTTCATCGTCACAACTTGTAACGTAACAACGTGTAACGTGAACTTCGATTTAGGCCGGCATAGAAAAATTTTAGGAAGCTGTTGGTATATATGTATGTATTAGTTAAATTACCCCACTTATATTATAAGGTCAAAGTGATTGAGCTATTTCCCATTATAGGATCAATTTTCCCAAAGTATCTAATCAAATCATATAATTTAAGGACATAATATGTAATACAACTAATCACTTTTAAAAAAGTTCATTTAAAAAAAATATGAAAGTTTTATAACAATAAGTAGCTGTGCTGTTTTTTACAAATTTTCACATTGAATATTTATTTAAAATTAAAGGATTAATAATAAATTTATTAAGACGCGTGAGTTTGTCTGTAAAACAATATAAAATGTTGAGCAGAAATACAAAAATCGAAAACAACCTCTTCATAAACGAAATCGACGTAAAAAATCGAATAAACCGTAAGGACATTATTAATTGACTGTAAACCGCGTGTGTAAAGTATCATCGGGTTTCTATGAGAACATGCTCTTTTTGAAAATGATCAGAATTCATAAAAAAAAAATTGACAATAACTTCTAAACCAACAAAAAATCACAAACTTAAGGGTCATTGGGACATTGGAACCGCAATACACCTATTCCGATTGATTGTGCCATGGGACATACTCTAGTATAACAAACTATTAGAAGAAATGTTTATACTTGTAGTAGGAATTTCCAATACCTAGTTTATAGGTCAGTGATGAATGTCCTATTTTTCCTATTTCCTACGTCACCGGATACTGATAAGACCGACGCGACGCCGACAATTTTCTGTCCATTCTGTGAAACTAGTAATTGGAAAGGAAATGGATTGAATTCAACGTACCAAAGACTCCTTTCCTTACTTAGTTACTTGTTTCACAACCAAGTTTTTTTATAACCGATTTAACGTATAAAAAATATGATATTATATTATCCTTGTTAAATTATATTCGATTTCACGGTCTCCGTAACCAATAATGCTTTGTATTTTTTTCCAAAGTTAATCTGATTCCATCATATTATGTTTAAGTTAAAGTTTTATTTACCACTAAATTATATTGTAAGCATGTTTTACTAGTAATTTTACACGGCTTTTAGGGCAGAATGTAATCTATGTTTTTAGAAACAGTACATCCCTAAGATAAAATAAATGGGGGCGTCACTTTAGGTGCTGTATGCGCCGTAAGAAGTAGATAATGTTATCGATGAAGTTCAACGGAAAAAGGCCGGTTCTCAATTTTGCTAAATGATTGTGTGTTTGATATTCGATATCATCGTCGCAGTGTTATTAAACATTCAGAAAAAAGAAGTTTTTTGTTGAAATAAAAAACTTAATATTCCTTATTCTTTTAATTGACGTACGATTCGATAATTTACGCGGAACTGTTACAAAGTTCCTCGACGACCGTGTTAATTGTACTACAATTAAATGTTTCGTAATTCCAACTTAGCTGGGTCAAGTTAGGAAGTTTATAATTTTCTTTTATAAAAACTCGACTAGTAAATTACTTACGTTTAGTGTAGGTATATAACTAAAACAGTTTAGCGAGTTTTACTGGAAAAGTTTAGCGTTTTTAACTAGGACAGTAAATTACAATAAAATGCTTCATTAATTCTAAACAAACTAGAAGTTAGTGAGTTTATAAGTTTCTCTTATAAAATTTCGTGTTTAGTGTTTTTCACTGGGACAGTTTAGCGTAACTGTGGATGGATGTTTGTTACTCTTTCACGCAAAAACTACTGAACGGATATGGATGAAATTTGGCACAAAGATAGATTATTGTCTAGAATAACACATAGAGGCATATTTTATCCCAGAATTCCCACGGGAACGGGAATTACCGCGGGTATAACCGCGAGGCGCTGCTAGTTTTTCTATTCCTGGATTGTAATTCCGAATTTAAAACCGATTCATGCAAAAATTATCCAACCCCCAACCTAGTCCGCGGTAATTTCCGTTCCCGTGGGAATTCCAGGATAAAATATAACCTATGTGTTATTCTAGATTATAATCTATCTCGGTGCCAAATTTCATCCATATCCGTTCAGTAGTTTTTGCGTGAAAGAGTAACGAACATCCATCCATCCATCTGCAGTTACGCTACACTGCCACAGTGAAAAATATACCTATCTGTTATTCCAGACTATAATTTTGGTTGTTAATAAAGATGTAAAATGAGTGTGATTTTGTTTGTGCAGTACGAGTTTGAGCCTTGCGACAACGACCCCGTGGAGCACGTGACCATAGAGCACGAGTCCGTGGCGCAGACTCTTGCGCAGGAGGCGCGCCGCTGGGCCACGCGAGTCATCCGCGAGACCGCCGTCGCGCGGGACGCCTCGCGCAAGATATACGTCTACCAGGCCATGCGCGACAATGGCCAGAAGGTCAGGTTTAAGTGGAAGGTACTAGCGTTCATACTACTCGTCGACGTTGCAATTTGTTGTGAACAGTAGGGGTATTATAATTTCGATTCGAAACGTCAAATTTGAATTCGATTCCACTTCCTTTCTTCTTCGATCTTTAGAACGCTATTTTGTTTTCTTATCCAAACTAAGGAACTAAGGATCCAAATTCAAATGGTAAAAGTTTTCGAATACGCTCTTTTGAAATAGCACTCATAGTCAAAAGTTTCCGATATCGAATTCGAATTCGAAGGGCTTCCCGATGAATTAAAATACCCCTCCAGCTGTCTTTATATGACGTAGCAGCTGTGATTGTTGTTGCGACCGGGTATTTGATCGCTGAAGTTGTTTGAAATGCAGTAAAGCGTAACAATTATGTTGAAGCACGAACCGATATTGTTTGCTCGTGCACAGATTCCTTATATAGATACAATGTAGATACATATACCTAGATTGCATTACCATTGCAATGTTTGATTTAATTAAACTAATCCACTCTACATCCAATCTAATTAAATAGTTATCCATCCGTTCATGCTAATTTAATTGTTGGTTTTTGGGATAACCGACATTGATTCCTTCAGATGCATTGTTTATTTTTAACTGCTTTGTTTGTGTTACGGTTCATAAGTTAACCAATATACGTATATTGGTGTTATCCTATTCACTGTTATTCCTATTCAGCGGTTGAATATTCGGTCATTTCGTTTAACAGTTTTCAGCGTTCGATGGTATAGAAAGTGTGACGTAGAACCTCACAAATGTCACAATACTTCTTTTGTTTGTGGTTAATGTCACGTGTGAGTAATGGTGTTAGTTGATAACACCGCAAGTATAAGTAGGTTTCATTTCATTTATGCACAGATTTTTAAAAACACTTTTTTTAGAACAAACACACGCTTCATTTAAATGATAGGCTAATGCTTAGTAGCTTTGGTGTAATTTAAACGTTTTGCGAATATTCCAGTTAATGAAGAATGTTTTTTTTTAACAATATTAAGGTTTGCTTTAACAATAGAACAGGATTGAACCGATTTTCTGAAAAAACTTCTTTTTATCATAAAATAAGTTCATATTGCAATTAGGAACATTGTTTTAAAAATTAAAGTCTAATAATTCACAAAACTTTCTGAGCCTTAAATTATAATAAATTGTGCCCAGTTGCTGTTATAAAATATAATAATTCGTGCTGTTCTTTATGCCTCAGGGTTGTAACTTTCGAGGAACATAGTTGATCGTATTAGTCTTATCACGAGAGTTTATGCTTATCAGCACATCGCACACTTACACATCATTTGCACAAGGCCTATGCTAGTTACGCACGTAATGCACTAATCTTACTATATATTATAATAAATGGGAAGTCTGCGTGAATGTTTGTCATAGGTAATCTCCGTCACGACTTAAGTTATTTATATGAAATTTTGTATTTAAATAGATTACGACCTAGAATAACATACCTGTAGGATAGTAAAATCTTGAAAATTAACCTATAAAGGGATTTAATGGGGTGGTAAAGTTTGTATGGAAAATAAGTATTCCTTGGTTCGATTGTCTCAAAACTAGGTATAAATAAGCTACGGAGTAAATAACTAAACACATTTTTTATTTTTACACAATAACCCCTAGGGGGTGTGCAATAAATTTCTGAAATTTTCATGAAACAAAACTCAGGTTCGCGGGCGAAGACGCGGGGTGCATCTAGTATATTATATTATTATATACTACTAAAAATTAGGCTAGTGAAAATAAGCCAGAGAAATTATAAATCAAACTTCTTGTATATCTATGCGTCAGTTGACATTAATCTACAGTGGCCTTTAAAACTAAGTTTCACTTTAAAACTTTAACTTTTAAACTGCAATAACTTTTTAAGTACACAAGATATACTTTCGTAATAAAAAGAACTAGAACAAGAATGTAACTGGAATGAGAACCTACACCACCCTCAGAGAACTAAACAGGCCTCGGTAGAAGAACGAGAGGATATTCCCTAAAATAGGCTCCGAAACTTCGTGTTCAGTTGCTAAATCGGCTCGGAGCTGTAAGTACTACCTACTACTAAAAATTAAATAACATGTTACATTAAAAAAGAAATTTTAGTTTTTGAACACTAACCTAAAATTATTGTTTACTATAGTTTCAAAAAAGCTAATAAAGCATTAATTCTTTAAATACTAACTTCTAAAGTTTTCAAAACTTGATACCTAATTTTTCAGGCCAGTGTAGTTGCCCATTCAAAGTGCCACCCGCGTCGGAACTAATCCGACTAGATTGCGGCTACCGGACTCAACTAGCTCGGCAAACCGACAAATAAAAAAGTTAGGTTTTGATAGAGCTATACATATTGACACTAGAATGGTAATGAAAATTTACGTTTCCAATCAAAACAGGGCGATGTTATCTGTTGTTTTGAGCTTTAAAATCTTACAATTTATTTCAAATATACCTAGATATTATATGAAGAGGAACTAGATATTAGATTTGATAAAGATACTTATACTTTATTAACAACGAAAATTGAAAAGCAAAGGAATAGAAAAATTACAACTAGTATTTACAATTGAAACCATTGAGCTAACTGCAGACGGTTGCAAACACTTTAAAGGTAGCTCAATTGATCCATGTCAATACCAGTCGTCGCGTCCCCAAGACACTGGCTGCATTACCACGCTGTATGACAATGCTGATGCGCTGAGCCAGATATTCACCAGCTCTCGGGTCACGCGTCGCATCGACCAGACGCTCAGATAATTTTTTAAAAACCCGGAGAGCCTCGGTACCCCACGGACCTAGGGTCTCGAATCCAAGGGGAGCAAATGCGTAGGTTCTGTCGAGACCTACATATTTGCGCCTCTTGAGATCCTCGGCCAGATCTGCCGCCGCACCAGCCCTAGTGGATGTCCTTGAAAGATGGGAAGGTGCAAGTGTGTCGACGCATGTAGCGTCCCACACTTAGATAAAGTAAATACTCGTAAAAATAAAACTTTTCTCTTCATTCACTTCATAAAAGACAATAGTTTCAAGAACCTAGTTAAAGTTTCACGTATAAAAAAACAATAAAAGTAATTAAGGTAAGTAACTCAAAGGACCTATAATATTAGTTTTAATGAATATTACTTACCTACTTGACACATGACAAACATGTTTTGTCAATTGTCCACCACAAACAAAGAACCTATAAAGGTAACTACGTTCCGTATACAACATTTTTCCGTATTTATTATATTATATTATATACTTATTTATATTTTTAACCACAAAGAGAACACTATAATTGACTATCTGTCAATATCGGTGGTGCATGCACGGTGAATAGGGAACGCTTTTAAGCCTTATTTAATTTCCTAATTTCGCACATTCCGTATCGCATGTTCGTCGTGGGCTTTTGAAATGAGTGCGTTTAAATAATTGGAATGTGGGGTTACGATTGTGGAAACTGACAGGTTGATCCGAACGACCCGAACGGGCCCGATCTGGAGACGAAGATAGACGAACTGCGCGCCACGCTGCGGCGCGCCGAGACGTCCAAGGTGAAGTACGAGGCGCGCCTGGACGTTTTGAAGCTGAGCGGCGCGCCCGTGGACGAGTGGCTCAAGGATATGGATCAGCTGGGCGTCTCGGAACCGCTGCAGCGCAGCAGCAGTCTGCTGAGTGTCCGGACGGACGCCTCGGGCGCTGCCGCTAGCGTGAGTACATCATCAGCCTATATTAGTCTACCGCTGGACATAGCCCTCCCGTATGTAACCCAATCCATAATTCATAAGGCAAGGGGCAATAGCAATAAAATGTAGGTCGTTGGATAGGTCTCTGCAACCGGAACCACTATTACTATGACAGCTTTGCTGTTACAACTGTCCTTTTAAAGATACGATATTAAAATATGATCGTTATTTTCATTGTTGTACTACTCTGTCAAGAAAGTACCGGGAAAAGATCAATAATACACAAAATGTTTGTTATTCATCCAAATTTATTTTATCACCTTCAAAGTATGCTCCTTCAGAAACGATACACTTACGCCAACGAATTATCCAATCATCAAAACATTTTTTAAACGCTGTTTCCGGAATTGAGTTCAGTTCTCGCCGCGAATTCTCCTTTATGTCTTGTACCGATTGAAAACGGGTGCCACGAAGTGGTAATTTGAGTTTAGGAAAAAGAAAGAAGTCGGCCGGAGCCATATCTGGTGAATATGGTGGTTGCTCGATGGTATTTGTTGAGTGTTTGGTCAAAAATTCGGTCACAATGATGGCCTTGTGCGAAGGCGCATTATCGTGGTGCAAAATCCAAGAATTTTCTTTCCACAAATCTGGCCTTTTTCGTCGAATTTGCTCTCTTAAACGCCGCATAATGCTCAAATAATATTCTTCATTTACCGTTTGACCTTCCGGCAAGAATTCCGAGTGCACAACACCGCGAGAGTCAAAGAAAACAGTCAACATGACTTTGACTTTTGATCGACTTTGGCGTGGTTTTTTCGGTTTCGGTTCAGTTGGAAGGCGCCACTCCGAAGCTTGTTGACTAGTTTGCATGTCAAACTCATAAACCCACGTCACCAGTAATAATGCGTTTCATGAATGTTGGGTCGGAATTGACTCGTTCTAGCATGTCCTCAGCGACTCTCATGCGATTGAGTTTTTGGAGAAAATTCAGGTCTTTTGGGACTAGTCGAGCGGCAACATGTTTCATACCCAAGTGATTATTTAAAATGGTACGGATCGACTCGTGAGATACAGAAAGTTCGGCGGCTATCTCTCGCAAAGTTGAATGAGGATTTTCAGTCACTGTTTCCTTCACTTTTGCGATGTTAACTTCAATTGCAGACGTTGATGGCCTACCAGAGCGAGGCAAATCTTCCATCACATCTCGACCGCTTTTGAACGCTTTGTACCACTCATAAGCACGTGTTTTTGATAAAGTCGATTCACCGAAAGCCTTCTGTAACATTTTCAGTGACTCCGAACACGAAATTCCATTGGCGATGCAAAACTTAAGACAAACTCTTTGTTCGATGTTTTTGTCCATTGTGAAATTCGCAATACACACTAGATATGATGTAACTAAAAACAGCACTGTATTTAATATAAATAACAGATGCAACTCAAACTCCGCGCCAAAATGGCAAACAGTTGTGCCAACCTAACAACAACAAAAAAAACAAAAATTTGAATTTGGAACCATAAACAAATCATCCATTCCCGATACTTTTTTGACTGAATGTATATGGTTTATAAGAAAACTAGCGACCCGCCTGGCTTCGTACGGTTTTATTATACGTATAAACCTTCCTCTTGAATCACTCTATCCATTAAAAACCGCATCAAAATCCGTTGCGTAGTTTTAAAGATTTAAGCGTTCAAAGGGACATAGGGAAATAGGGACATAGGGAAAGCGACTTTGTTTTATACTATGTAGTGATGATAAATTAGTGATGTAAACTTGTGTACAGGACCAGCCGAGCTCCGACTCGTTCTACGACAGCGACAACACCGAGGAGGCCGGGCCCTCCACCTCCGGCGTGCCCTCCGCTTCCGGCGTGCCCTCCGCCTCCGGGCACCAGCGCACCATCTCCGGCTCACAACACGAGGACGACGATGAAGAGGATGTTGATGGTAAGCTTAAGGCTAAGCCCAAATTGATGATAATTAAACTTGTTTAGCAGCTCTTAAAATCCTTCAGAGATAAATCAATCAGAGGTATCAGAATAATTGACAGTTGGCAAAGAGCTATGACATGCCAAGACAACGCTTCAAATACAATTAAGTAGGCGGTGAAGAGGCGGAGTTTACACTTAGTACTATGGGATGGTTCAAGATATTCCTTTCAGACATTATATTTCTTGAAATTTGAGGATTTTAGTCTAAAGTTTGATGTTGTTAGTTCATTGTGCTTGGCTGGATGAAAGAGAGATTCGATTCTTTGACTCAAATGTACTTGTTTATGTTTGTTATCAAATGTTGACTAAAATTATGACTACTTGACTATGTGCTATTTTGAAAGTAGCTTAAACGGTTATGGATTGTCGTTGGATTTATTTTAATTACAAGACGTGACATATCAGTCGGCGAAAAATACTGCAAGAAGCTATTTCTATAGGCACTGTAGGTATACGAAAATTCTAAGCCGCCGCCGCCGCGCTATTTATTATTTGTTCCAAGAAATTTCCGTGGGCGGGAATAATCAGGCCTTTTCGGTTCTCTCAAAGTGAATTTGTATATTTTTGTATTTCTCGTAACTTATGACTTCAATGCGTATTATAATTCTATGAATTTCCAATAGCGAGTAGGTTGGTCTATTTTAGTTTTTATTTTAGTAATACTTTCAATGATAGCTGAAAGCGATTTGGGTTTTATCTAAAACCAGTATTGACAGTTCTTTGATGTTAAAAGTCATTAAAAAGGTGTAGATGTAGTATTTTATATTATAGACCCGCCCCGGTTTCACCCGGGTTAAACCTTGCTCTTGAATCAATCAATCTTTTAAAAATACCGCATCAAAATTTATTGCGTGTTTTAAAGATCTAAGCATACATAGCGACATCAGGGACGGACAGACAGACAGCAGGGAGTGACTTTTTTATACTATGTAGGTAGTGATTTGAAAAGCAATCTTATAGAAGAGGACGTTTGGATGGATGGTTGGATAATTGTTACCCTTCACGCCAAAACTACTGTACGGTCGGTCTCAATTTTTAAGTCAGTAGACGTAGTTCTGGAGCTTCTAAAAAAACATAGGCTTCAGCTCCCGCGTGAAAATTGAAGACAAGAAGTCTTCAATTTTCACGCGGGAGTTGCAAGTCGGCTGCAAGTTTGTCAAATACAAATGAAAAATCATCGGAGTTGAAATTTTCATATATAAATAAATCGAACATTTTGTAATTGGATAGGTAGCTACTGTAAATAAAGTCCACTTTATAGGCTGACCACACATAGAATTGATGCTTCGAGGGCGGACGTAAGCGGGCGAGGCGGCTGAGTAATGGTTTAATACAGCCATTCGCGAATGCACAGCGCTGCTACGCACAAGCTGACATCAAATAAAAAGGCTATTACTTGTTATTAAAGTAAGAACCAAATATTTTCAGTAAATTTGTGAGACTGTCAAATTAAAATACCATAGACTCTCCCTAATCCCTCCGATACAGTAGTTCTTAATATTATAAGAATTCAAGGTTCTAGGAAAGACAACCCAGGGGATTTGCTTGTATTTTTTGTAGTTGGACTAATGATACAGTGGTGTAATATTTGTACAACTAGTTGAACTACTCAGTCGAACTACTGTATGGGAGGGTCCCTAATAGACCGTGTACATTTAGATATTGACATTTCGTTTGTCTGAGAAAGAACCGCGCCATTTTTGTTCTAAGGTTTTTATTAAAGATTTTTTGATAGCGTCTCAGTTCATTTTATTTGTATTTTAGGGGTGTGTTGTGACAAGTAAACTTAAAAAAAATTATATTTAGGGTGTGTTGTAACAATTGAACTTAATAAGAAGGTATTTTTGACGCTTCTGAAAAGATAATATGAGACGAGGTGCGAGGGTGATTATTTATGCAGATTGTATCGGAACATTTCTAACAAACTTTCAAATTAAAGACGACAAATGATGAAAAGTAAAGAAAGAATGAGCTGAGCCGTATGTTTTATAGCTACTACCGAAAAGAAATTAAAGTACCTTACCAACCGTCAATTAGCTCAATAGTTTCAATTAAAATACCTACAATTGAAACTATTCAGCTAATTGAACTTGATAGTTTTAATTTATTTATTTTCCTTGATTTTAATTTTCTTTTGTAATTTTTTTTGTAACTAAGGAGTTTTCTAGAAGGTAATGGTTTGTTCGCAGCGTCTCTGGAGGAGGAGCGTAAGCGCATCGAGCAGCTGACCGCGGGCTGGGACGACCCGACGCAGGTCAGCTGGGGCGAGTCCGACGCCGCCGCCTCGCTGCCGCCGCTCGCGCCGCCGCCCACGCTCTACAAGTGCACCGCGCTCTACTCCTACCAGGTACAGCTGTGCACACCGCACCACTCTATACACGCGCATCGAGCAGTGACCGCGGGCTGGGACGACCCGACGCAGGTCAGCTGGGGCGAGTCCGACGCCGCCGCCTCGCTGCCGCCGCTCGCGCCGCCGCCCACGCTCTACAAGTGCACCGCGCTCTACTCCTACCAGGTACAGCTGTGCACACCGCACCACTCTATACACGCGCATCGAGCAGTGACCGCGGGCTGGGACGACCCGACGCAGGTCAGCTGGGGCGAGTCCGACGCCGCCGCCTCGCTGCCGCCGCTCGCGCCGCCGCCCACGCTCTACAAGTGCACCGCGCTCTACTCCTACCAGGTACAGCTGTGCACACCGCACCACTCTATACACGCGCATCGAGCAGTGACCGCGGGCTGGGACGACCCGACGCAGGTCAGCTGGGGCGAGTCCGACGCCGCCGCCTCGCTGCCGCCGCTCGCGCCGCCGCCCACGCTCTACAAGTGCACCGCGCTCTACTCCTACCAGGTACAGCTGTGCACACCGCACCACTCTATACACGCGCATCGAGCAGTGACCGCGGGCTGGGACGACCCGACGCAGGTCAGCTGGGGCGAGTCCGACGCGACTACGACTACTACTTCCGACGACTACTTTTTAATGTGAATAAAAATAGAGGTTAAAATAGGGGATCAATGTTTGTATGGAAGTTTCGTCATATTAGAAGTTAGAATCTTGTAACTTATTTTTTAGGCTTTTGATTACATGAATATGACATTCAACAAAGTATGTTAAAATTTTAACCTTAAGTAAGACTTCGACTTACTAGCTGTGCCTGCGATTTCATAAGACGAGTATATAAATAGGCATCCGTGGGAATGCTTAGTAACGCGATTGTACGTACAGGCTCAGAACCCGGACGAGCTGTCGATGGTCGAGAGCGAGCACCTGGAAGTGGTGGGTGAGGGGGAGGGGGACGGGTGGCTGCGCGCGCGCAACTACCGCGGGGAGGAGGGGTACGTGCCGCACAACTACCTGGACATCGACAAGGAGGACCAGGTGAGGGACTGCCTTACAGCTTCCACTGGATTCTTCTTTTTGTATTTTTTTTTATTCCTGACAGTCCACACAGCGTCATCTAGCCCCAAGCTGCAGAGCTTGTGTTATGGGTACTAGATGACTGATATACTTAATACAATATATTACATAGATATTTTTTATTGTACATAGAAAACAACCAGACCAACGAAACAAATTTCTGCAGATCGTGCACAAATTTGTTCCGAGGCGGGAATCGAACCCGCAACCTCCTGCGTCGCAGGCGGATCTTCGCCCACCGCGCCACATCGGTCGTCCAATGATTCTATTACAAACATTCTGATTCAATAAAGTTGTGTGCTTTGGGTATAATTTTGCACTCTTGATTTAAGTATGTCCTGCGCTCGAGCCTGATAGTTCGAGGTTCAATGACGAGCGTAAGGTTATTTCTGCTTTATCCCCTCGGTGCATTATCTTCATTATCTATTATATCCTGATGTCTGTCCCTATGCATGCATCGCATCTCTAAAACTAAGCAACTTATTTTGATCCGTTTGTTTTTAATTCGATCGATTCGAATTGTAGTGAGTAGAGTGTGGAACTTTAGTGATCGGCAATTTTGTCTCAGGCCACGGCATCCGGCACTCCAGGCCTCGTGACCCAGATCTCGTTCTCGTCCGTGGACTACACGGTGGAAGGCGAGGACGCGGACGTGGTCCAGTCTCCGGACCAGATCTCCGTGATCTCGGCGCCGGCCGCGCGCGCGGATGAGCTGCGCGTGCAGCGGGCCACCTGCGGCTGGTGCTTCGCCATGTACGAGTACGACGCGGCCGCCGACGACGAGCTCAACCTGGAGGAGGGACAGGTCAGTGGACACGCGGTGGGGGGAGAGGAAAGGACGCGGTGCAGTCTCCGGACCAGATCTCCGTGATCGTGATCCAACCTGGAGGAGGGACAGGTCGGATGACACACGGTGGAGGGAGAGGAAAGGACGCGGTGAAGTCTCCGGACCAGGAGCTCAACCTGGAGGAGGGACAGGTCAATGGACACACGGTGGGGAGAGAGGAAAGGACGTGGTGCAATCTCCGGACCAGATCTCCGTGAACGTGATTCAACTAGGAGGACAGGTCACTTGACAAATACCTTCTATAATCTAATCTTCTTACTATTATAATAAATGGGAAAGTCTGTGTGACTGTTTCTTATAAGTAATCTTTGCAACTATATTATATATTTTCATTTCACTTTATTAATCATAAGTATAAGCATTACAAATTTTAATAATCTTATGCGCTAAACATGGAACACAGAGAAATATAGAATAATAATAATCTAATAAACTTTAATTGGTACCTAGTAAAAACATACACAAAACAAGGTAAAATTGAAGAAATTTTACTCAAATCGTAAAATTAAAAGAAGAAAAACAACAACAATAAACGTAGGAACTTTGATAGGCAGTCAACAACTAAAATAATATACGCAGCAAATACTCGATATTGCTAGAGAAATCATTTTTTTATTGCTTTTCATCATCATCATCATCATCAGCCTATATTAGTCCACTGCTGGACTTACATACACGCATACTCAAATTAAATTGTAAAACTGTATTTGTAGCGCATTCGTAGCACTACTCGTAGCGTTTTGTAGTAAGTTATATAAGTGCTACAAACCGCTACGAAAAACAGTGCTACGAATGCGCTACAGGTGCTACGATGGCATGGCGAGACAAAATAGTACTGATTTTGTTGGTGTGGCCTTAACTATGCTAAAACTATCAATGTTGCTAAAATGTTAAAACTATTACTGTATGAATACAGTAAATTTTAGGCCAGTTAGTTCAAGTTTAGCGCAAAACAAAATAAAGTCATACGAAAGTGCTACGAGAATTAAAGTAGCACTTTACTTCTCGTAGCACACTCGTAGCAAAAGCGTTACGAGAAATAGTGCTACGAATGCGCTACAAGACTATTGCTACTAACGATTGTTCAGAATTTAAATTATTTTAGAGTGTGTTGTAAATAAATAATAATAAATGAAAGACACAACATTGTCACACAAACTCACAGTATATGTAAAGGTCTTTGCCCTGGAAATAATCCGAGATTAATACGAGTATAGGTAGAACTAAGCGAGCAATCAACAACATGTGTCAACAACACATCGCCTTTCTAGAATGGACAAACTTTTGCACTTACGAAGGTTAAACTTTTATACATAGCCGAAGCATAAATTTCGAATTACGATTCTATGTGATTTTTATTTTACCCGAAACAAGGCCTTTTCCTTGGCCTTTTTAGTCCTGTCTGTCCGTGTAAAAATGTGTTATTAATGTTATTATAATTGTACGACCACAAATTTTACTTTTTGTTTCAAATAATCGACTAGAAAAAGACCTATAATTATGTTGTTTCTGATAAATAAACTATCCTATATTGCGTCGCTCGTTTCTTTCTGATATATATATGATATATATGTATAAAGAAAATTACAAGCAAAGGAATAGAAAAATTACAACTAGTATTTACAATTGAAACCATTGAGCTAACTGCATAAAGTGTTTAATATATCGTTATAATAGTTACAATAAATAAAATCCATGAGACCATAAATATAATACTATATCATGATAATTACCACGGCATAGTTTCAGATTCTCGTATAGTATTATATAGATAGCATAGGTAGAATGATTTTACGTACTCGCCCCATGGTTTCATAACATGGATACGCCTGGGGAATTCCTGTGTTTTAAGATCCGTGATTTCACAAAAATGTGGAGGCGTAAAAAGAGAGACACTTAACAATATCATCATCATCCCCAGCATTACTTCATCCACCGCTGGAATAAGAAATAAGGTAGAACGATTTAGGATCAATGACAAAAGATAAACATCAAAATAAAGTCATACAAAAGTGCTACGAGAAGTAAAGTGCTACAAAAGCGGTACGAGAAATAGTGCTACGAATGTGCTACAAGAACGATTGTTACGATTCTAACAATTGTTTACAATTTTAAATTATTATTAGTTTTCAATTTAAACTTATCAATATCATCATCATCATCATCCCCAGCATTACTTCATCCACTGCTGGAATAAGAAACAAGGTAGAATGATTTAGGATCAATGACCTCAAAAGATAGGGTTACTAACCTATGTTTTGAGGTCATTTATCCAAGATGGGTTACTAACCTATCTTTTGTCTATGTATCATTAGTTCCATAATACGTCCATATCATAAATACACACATCAAAGTGGTCTAGGGATATTTAAAATTTGTCATTAAACAAAAAATTGGTTACTAACCTATCTTAGGTTACAGCCCTATCTTAGGTTACTAACCTATCTTTGATTAGGATCTTAGGACCTTAGGATCTTAGGACTTATCTATGATTTATTGTATCTACTCTGATTTGTGATGATAATACGTGTATATTGTTTAGATGATCCGCATAATATCGCGGGACGCGCACGACTGCGACGACGGCTGGTGGACCGGCGAGGTCAACGGAGTCATCGGCAACTTCCCTGCACTCCTCGTCGAGGAATGCGACGAGGTAACAGACACTCAACCCTTGCGACCTACATCTTTTTTATCATTTATCTTTTTTTAACGTTAACTTCGCTCATGCTCTTTTCTAAATCAGTAAATCAATATCTTTATTTTTTTAGGCTTACAAAATAAGCACTTAGACAAGTCAAATTTAATACTATAGGTACATAATTATCAAAATAATATAAGGAATAAAGTGATAATTGATTTTCAGTTCGCTTCGATCTTTAGTCCACTAGTGGAAGAAGCGAAATAGAAACTACATCATTTATTTGCAAACAAGGGCCACAAAGGTGGTGGTTATATGTTATTGCTTTAGTGAAGTGATTTGTTACATTTCTAAGTAGTGCCTCTAGTAAAAAGTTTGTACTGGAGCAGTTTGTAAAAGGGCGGTGTTTCAGAACGGCGACCCCTTGGAGCCAGCGCTTACGGAGTGGGAGGTGACCCCCGACGCGGCGACGGCGGCCTTCACCTCCGCCGTCGCGGAAGAAACCTTCGACGACTGTGAGTTCAGACCACCACACTGACGTGCCTTCACTTCTCTTTGTTCTTCAATTTTATTCCGTATTTTGTTATCAGTAATTTTTCCCTTTTTTTCCGTAATTCTTTAATCAGTATTTTTTATCAGTAATTTTTCCGTTTTTTTCCGTAATTGTTTATGCAGTATTTTTTTAGTAAGTATTTCTTTTTTAGTACTATTTTTCAGTAAATTAATTTTAATTCGCTGTAAGTTAAATAAAAAAGGAAATTAATTATTTGACCACAAAGTTAACTAATAACATTGGAGCAATATCACTTACTACTAAATACATTTGATCAATCTTATATTTAGGTAATTAACAATATTAAAAATACAATTACGTACAATTTGAATTATATTTTTACTTTTTAACACGCGACATCTCTTAAACGAAACTTTACAAGGCTTTTCCTAACTCATGAAAACTGATTTATGGGATGAAAACTAGCTGAATATTTTATTCCAGTGCCTAGGACTACGTCTGTACAAAGTTTCAGTCCGATTCGTTCAGTAGTTTTTTGCGTGAAAGAGTACCAAAACACACATCCAAACACATACACTGTCGCGGTAATAATATTATAGTAAGTGTAGTAAATATTAGGATAAGGATAATTGTTTCAATAAACTCTACATCACTTAAATGCAGATAATATAAACTATATTAATCCAATTTACGGCTTATCAAAGATTTCCACTATAGCTGGCGAGCCAGTGTTGCCTGTCATAGGTTTGTTTTATGTACGCATTCAGCCTAGAGATTGAGTAAACAAAACAACGTACATATGTATTGTTCTACGCAATCTATGTAATCGTTAGTTCCACAACACGTCCGGATTATATCTTTTGCGTTCGTGATACAAACGTTAAAAATTAGAGATCTTACAAACTATTCTGCAAATATAAATTGGATTTATAGTCAAAAAACTATAAATATCTTCTAAGTGCATAATACAATTTCTAAAGAAAGGTCCGCAACACGCGACCTACCCAAACGCTTTCACGTCTCGGCTGTAATAGTATAAACCTATAGCTATTTACTACATAATACTCTTTCTAGATTTTAAAACAATTGATCGCATGAAACAATAGCAGTTAAATCAAATCACGTAGAACCTTCTACTTGACACTCGCTAGCCACTCGCCTCTTCCAATACACTTTGCGAAGGCGCGCTTCGCTTACGCAGCGTAAACAAGCCGATTGAAATCTGCCTCCCGTAGTGCACTTTATTAGGTAACCAACGCGTGACCGGGCTCTTGCAAATTGCCGGCTTCTGGAGAGTGCCTCAGTCCCGGGGAATTCTACAATCAATTCTGTTCATTGTCTGCGCATAGTGGACGCATAGCTTTAAAGATTTTGTTATTGCTCCACGCATTTTGGTTGAATGATCGCGTCTTTTTAATAAACTTGAACTCACAAAAACTTATCTGACAGCGAGAAGATACCTATTGGAGACAACCTAAACTCGTGGAATTGAAAGAATGTTAAGCACCTTATTGACTTACATACGTCATTAATCATAATTGAGGTAATACCCATGATCATTACGCAATATATCTTGCTAAAATATTCAACATATCGCATGAGTGCCAATAAACTAAAAAATCTAAAAGGTATTACAAAAGCTATGAAAAAAAGCTTCGTTCCTAAACCAATCATTTAGCAAAGTACAACATCTCTCGTGGGAAAGCACCCTAATGGATCAGCTTATAAATTGATCCATTCGGTACTTCCCGCGTCCATTTGTACTTTTTGCAATACTTGCAAAAAGTACCGTATAATTTAACGAGAATCTGCCCGTTTCTTTGAACGCGTTGTTTCTGGAACATTTCAAGTCTATTTCTATCCCATGGGAAATGTTTAAAAAGTAGCCTATTTTTTATTCCAGGACTAGATTCAAATTATTTTTGAAAAGACGCTACTTCAAATCGATCCTTTGATAGTTTTGTGAAGAGGTTGCAAAAATCCATCCATTCTCATTATATATTTTTTTTGAAATTGTTCTCATTTGTTGATATTCTAAGTTTCAACCTTTACCGTTTCTTGTTGACTATTTCTATTAATGAGAAGCCAGGTCAGCCAATGTTTCCATCTAATATGTATTGGAAATGTAACGTGAAGACCGCCCACTGATTTTCAGTCTCGCTTCCATTACATTTACAATGAAATGTAAATTTATCATGAGTTTACTTAGATAACTCGTCCCTAACTCGGAACCAAATAAGGGATAGGTAGTTCAACCGCATTCAAAATGCCCATCATTTAGCGTACTGTCCACGTAAACTGTCTGGCAGTTGTTGGATGTGAATTTTAAGGCAGGTTGCGATAATGTTTGCAAATCCTTTTACACCCGTGTCAACCATGTATCATCTGAACTTTATCAGACGGCGCTGACCTCGAAAAAAGTACCTACCTTAAAAGAAATTAGATTCAACTATAAAATCAATACGTGAATGACTAATGACTATATTGAGTTGCGTTAACCGTCACAGATAAAGAACTATCATTTTCTTCAATTAACACTATTACAAATTATTGTTGGCATTTTTTGTGATGTACCTATCTACATAATAAAACATACAAACCTACATATTCATACTAACCTCAGCAAACAACTTCAATGCTAACCCCTTTTCATAGAACATTTGGTGGAAGGTTCTCTTCTGTAGTTTTTTATTGCTAACTTGAAGGGTAACCCCTTGTCACTTTGGTAGAAGGTTCTGGTATTGCTAACCTCTTCAACATTTGATAGAACATTTGGTGGATGGTTCTGTTCTGTAGTTTTTATTGCTAACCTGAAGGGTAACCCCTTGTCACTTTGGTAGAAGGTTATTGCTAACACCTTCAACCTTTTCATAGAACATTTGGTGGAAGGTTCTGGTATTGCTAAACCCTTCAACCTTTTCATATAACATTTGGTGGATGGTATGTGTTTGTGTCAGTGCCTGAGAACAATAACGAGAAGGGAGGCGCGCCCCCATCGCTGCCGCCGCCGCCGCCGCCGCCCGGCGTCGATGATGCCCTGGACAGCCAGTCCGACAGCAGCTTCAACATGGAACTGAGTCGCAACCACCACGACCAGTACGACACGCAGTTTGTATTCGCGCAGTCCACCACGCCGCCGGTCATTGGCCCCCCCGCTGTTACCATCGTTGGTGAGTTTCATCTCCTCATTATCTCATCGAATAACGAATCATCATTATATAACGAATAAATGACAGATAGACCCGTATCTGTCATTTATTCGTTACTAGATGCGCCCTGTGGCTTCGCCCGCGATCCAGTTTATTTTATTTTATTTTATTTATTTTATTTTATTTATTTGGAAAACAAACAGCTTATTCAACAACAATAGTTAAAACTTATGGGTAACTTAAGCCTAACAGTTTCCGCATATGGGTAATCAATGTTCTGTGTCTTTAAAATTGAAGTATTGAATTGAGTTGAAGTAAAAACTAAACAAGTAAACTTAACTAGTGTACTATACTTTAAACTACTATATATTATGTATTCAGTACACTTTTATGTTTATAAATAAAATTAGAAATTTATTGCACACGTCCCAGGTGTTATTGTATAAAAATAAAAAATACATGTTTAATTATTCACTCCATAGTTTATTTATACCGAGTTTTGAGTGAATCGAACCAAGGAATAATTATTTTCCATACAAACTTTACCACCCCATTTAACTCAAAGTAAGGTAAGGGTAAAAATTAACCCTTCCGAGATTAATTTTTCAAAATTTTACTATCCTTTATGTTATTTTAGATCTTAATCTAATTAACCAAATTTCATCTAAATTACTTAAGTAGTTACGGAAAATACGTATAACAAACTTTGACACAGACTTTCCAATAACTATAATAGTAAGATTTCTATGGAAATATTTCAAGGCTATTTCGATCCCATGTGAATAGATTCAGATCATTTGTTTTTTTACACATTATAAATTAAATAAAAGTATGTCTTAAAATTAAATGATGAGGCTATGACTCGTCAAAATTTTATAACATACATATTTATGTCACGTAAGGGGGAGATTTTAATAGTGTTATTTCTTAAAACTAGGACTCTACTTTAGGTTAGGTGATCAGGTAATTTAGTCGATTTTATATCATAGTCGATGTAGTCATTATCTAAAAGAACCGATTTATAAGATTGATAACTATGTTTTAATCTAGGACTAGTACTACATCAATTCAAAATATCAGCTCATTCCGTTCGGTAGTTTTTGCGTGAAAGAGTAACAAATATCCATACAAACTTTCACGTTAGTAGGGATTTATTTATGTGGCGATCTGCGTTGAGGTTGTGGCTTCGATTTCCGTCTCGGGACATTTTGTGTTGGTTTAATCTTTGTTCCCTTCACTTTATTCAAGTCTGAGATAGGTAGAAACAGTTAATATCAACAGTACTACGGCTGAAAAATACATCACAGTGTATTTCTCACTTTAAAAATAGTCGCTACATATGTTTATTTTTGACAGCGATAAAGTGATATTAAAGGGATGTTTTTATTATTATCATTCAAGTAGCTTCATTTAATACATGTTTCCTAGGTCCTGAAATAATCCAAAACGAAACGGATAAGATAGAAAATTAAAGAACACATCACTACATAGTATAAACAAAGTCGCTTTTTCTGTCCCTATGTCCTTATGTCCCTCTGAATGCTTAAGTCTTTAAAACTACGCAACGGATTTTGATGCGGTTTTTTTAATAGATAGAGTGATTCAAGAGGAACGTTTATATACTTATAATACAACCATGCGAAGCCGGGGCGGGTCGCTAGTTAGAGAGGTTAGATATTCCGATAACTACTTTGGAATGTCACATAGACGAATTAAATTTTCAAGTACATACAAATAAAATTTAAAAATCTACAAAATTACAATCAAAGAATATAAACATATTCTAACTACTTATTATTATTTTTAAAGAGCGAGAAAGATACGGTCAGCGAGCGGCGATTGAGGTTGAAATAGAAATATTGACGACTCGGAAAAACTAAATATTGCAGCATTGTTTTAGAGTGGCTTCAAAAACAGCCAGTAGAGTAGAGGGCTTTTCAATTTATCTCTCCACTCCATACCTTTTTATCGGAGCCTTTTTAGCGCTCGCGCGTCAATCAAATGCACCTCTGTATTTTCGACTTTATTTTTACTTTTAGATACCTTTTTCAATTACTAACACGATTTTGTTATAGGTTAATTTTGTTTTCATAATAAATTAACAAAGAAACATTTGAAAATAATACTGAAATTCTCTTAAGTTTTAAGGGTGATAACTATATTTCGAAAGATAATTGGAGAATGAGACAACTTGTTAACTTTGACGTTAAAGTTTGAAAATATTTGTCAGAGAAAGCGTGTAATCAACTATACATTTTAGCTTGATGATACCCCTAACTAATCGTCTGAGAATCGTGTAGGTACCGGTACCCACGCCACGGGCCTTGAGCAAATCAATCGGTAAATCAATATCTTTATTTCTTTTGGCTTATAAAATAAGCACTTAGATAAGTCAAATTTAATACTATAGGTAAATAATTATCAAAATAATATAAGAAATAAAGTGATAATGGATTTTCAGTTCGCTTCTTTCTTTTGCGAGCCTAGTGTGGGGCCGTAGCCAATCCATTAGACATGTCTGACCCTCTATCATAGCTAGCTTGTAATTATTTTAATGTTTGCCTAAATGTAACTTTACTAAGTTAAATAAATAATTTTGTCATATTTAACCATCTGTTGCTGAAATCGTTTAAACTTCGTTAAGTGGCCCATATCAAGTGCCTGTATCGTAGAATTAGACCTAACGTTAAATAATAACGTGTAGTTCGTCTAGTATTATGACTTTTAAATAGGTATTTATGTTCTCTTCCTTACGTACATTCTTTACTTAGTTCAATAGAAACATTATCTTTATTTTCCCTTTTCCCACACCACGTGTTTATTCTGAATATATCATACGGAAGTCAACGTGAACCTCTTCAATTTATATCTCACAAAATCCAAACATTTATTGGGATTTTTCTATCCCCTAAGTTTAATTGTTGGTTAGATAACATATAGGAAGGTTAACACATACTTACAACCCATACAAAAACAAACTTTGAATCAATTACAATTGGAGTCTTTAGCTACTACATTTTAGAACTGATTTTAGTAATAAATCTCTTCCTTATCGAACAATACATAAACTCCAAAACGGCAGTTAGCATATGGATTAAAGCAAATGGATAACAATGGCCGCAAAACTGCTTATTTCCGAGCTCAATAACTTGTTCAGAGGAGAAATCACAAAGCATCTGATAATATTTACTCCAGCACAAAGCCCTATCCTCCCACGTCCAATATCAAAAGCTCCATAGGTACCTATTCTTCCTAGAATGGACTTGTTTATCTGCTGACAGGTTTCCGATAAATATTATTTTTCTTAGAACTGAATCGTTTGAGCTTTAAAAAGCTTGACAGGATAAAAAGAAGTATTAATTTTTGTATGATATTTTTTTCATGCAGTCGATGAGGTAATCTCCGACATGAATCATGAAGATGATGAGGTTAGTTTAATTATAATTTTTCATTGAGTAGAATGATTTAGTAGTCATTTATTTTTGCAATAGTTTCGCCACGTACGAACTCTGTATGCATTTTTGTTTAGTAGATTAGCTTTTTTCTAAGTAGGTAATAGCTAGATATTTGCTTTTGATCTTTTCTAGAAAGATGTAGTATAATTTACGGCTTGTTTATAGTATTGTGCCTATATTTATACAGCTGCAATGGCTTCTTTTAGTATTATAACTTTAATTAGTTTGAATGATCTTTTCCTATTAGTCTGCTGTTAGATAAACTGTGTTTTTTTATTGTCCCCTGAATACTTGATAATTATTATTCTGGGTTTTTATCTTCCAAATGGTGATTTTAGTATGAAAATATGGAAATGTCGAAAAACGCTATTCGCCAAAAAATTATCTAAGAATGTGCAAAGTTGGGTTCTGTGGTGGCGGGTGTTCATTTATGGTAACGCGATTGACATTAATAACTGAAATATGTCCGTTGTATTTCTTCAATGAAATAATAAATCGTTCCCTTAGTAGTTTAATAGAATGATAGTACTACAGTTGAATTCAATTTCCTTTAAGTTCAAAGTTAACCATTTCACAGTATACCTACTACCTACGCAGATTTCAAAGTTCAAATGGCTTTTATTCAAACTATATTCACAATTCCGAGAAAAAGTCAAACTAAAGAAAAACATGCAAAATTACATTTTAAACAATTAATCGCAGAATGGATCTCAAATCGACAAATATTCCTCAAAAATAAATAAGAAAATAAATTTTAGATTAATTAATTTTTTTTGAAGATAATAAAAGTATCGATTAATTTATATCTTAAAACTCCGACTTAGAATGCGACCGACTCCAAATTGTATAATGTACAAATACTAATGTCTGTTTTCCGATGTCATTATAATATACAATATACATTATACACACACTTTATGGAACACGCTTGTTCGTTTCAAAGGCTCAATAGACTCGGCCTGCGGTGGCGACTTTAGCATTTGATTGTGCCTTGTATTCGCTTGCAAATAGAACGGATTTAGCATGTTGACTGCGGCTTTCGAATGTACGAGTATAAACTTATAACATGTTTCTTTTGTAGAGAGTTTACGATCTGGATATATACTCCCGTAGCTTTTGCTCAAGCGTAAGTGGTTTTTTCAGGTTAAGCCGCACTTCGACTTTCACTCTAAATCGAGACATGCTTCGACATACACCTTCTATACTACGTCCACACGTTTAGGTTTTTTATATCCAATTAGGGATGTTTCTAGAACTTGAATGAGTCAAAAATAATATAAACGCATGGACAGAGTATAGCTGTACTTCCATATGATTGTTAAATGTCTGGCAAACATTAATTATGGTTACACTGATGGGCAGATCTCGCTATCATTTTACTTCCACTTCTCGCGTCATCATAAATGTCTCTTACTCACACTACCTACCTAATGTCAAATGAATATGTATTCACTAACACTTTTTAAAAGTAGGTAGTAAAGTTTTGTTCAAAATATTTCATTTAAGTATACAATTGGCATATTAAATAAACCACACCCCGCACAGCACTTGCGAATTATCGTCTCACAACTAAACAAATAAATTAACGAACCAATCCAATCAACAGGAGGAAGAAGTACCACCGCCTAAAGCGGCTCCCCCAAAGATCATAGAATCAAAGACAGTCCCCGCCAGGGGCAAAGAGGTGAAGGTTGCAAAGGCAACGGAGGACGCACTGGGAGTCGCTCAGATCGTCATCACAGCCGCCACGCCGCAAGTAGAGGAACCGGAGCAGCCGTTCCCTCCTACCGAAGAGGAGGAGAAAGAAAAGGAGGATTGCGAGGAGGAGGAGTCGTCAGTGTCGTCGCAGACGGCGGTGAGCGTGCGGCCGGCGGAGGCGTGTACGGAGGACGAGGCGGAGTCCCAGCCGAGCACGCCGGGGGCGCCGCGCGCCGGACGGGCCTCCATCCCCGACGAGCTCGAACCCGCGCAGCTCGCGCGACTCACTGACCTCAAGGAGTCCAACGCATAACTCACCACTACCTTTTACCTGCATATGTTTAGGGATTCTGAATGACGTCATACCACACACATTTGCTGTCCCGGTCAGATTCGAACTGAGCAGGATATCATGAAGGATGACGCCATTCTGAATCACATCCTCTAAATATGCAGGTTATACGTCACTTGCTTAATGCTGGCGCGATCGCCGTTTGTTTTTAGGTATACATGACTCTGTCAGTCACACTATATGGAAAACAAACGACGTTCGCGCCAACTCTGGTTGTGCTACCACCTAACCCACCGACAGAAGCAGGATGTTCTACCAAAGCCCGCCTTTTAACTCCCTAGCGCAGGAGTCTCTTGGAAACCCTTAAAATCTGGTAGGTAGAATCAGCTTTTCAAAGTTAATCTACACCATGTTATTGGCTACCTATCACATTATTTATGTATCGTAGTTAGCTATATGTGTTATACATACAACACTCAATGTTCCTTCTGCTAAGTTTTCTACGTTCGAAAGTTCTGATTGACGGGGAGACGTGCCCCACTGCCAAGAATACCCAACTTCTGAAATAGCAATCAAGTTCTGATAGGCTCAATAACAATAGCTAGGGACTTAGCCTATCAAGTATGCAATATAGAATTTAGACTTTGTTCAAACTTAGAATCTAAAACACCTTTCAACGATCTACTTTAACTTTTTTGACAAGCTTTAGTAATCTTAAAATTTTATAGTGTTTTTTTATTCTATCTTTATTAGTCAAAGTGACATAATCACAGAGTGATTAAGCTCGTAGTTATTTAAAAAATAAGAGGTCTCTTATGGGTTTTTACACTTGCTTTCTCGTCGGTGGGTTATGTCATCGTATTCGATTGCCTGGCGGCCGTCAACGACCGTCTCCCTTTGCTTTTACCTCAAGGTACGGACGGGCTTAGAATTTTCTTCTCTTCATTTCCCTATACCTCTTCAGTTCACTAATGTATATGCTGCGCTTCGCATACAGTACGTTTCGTTCCCTCTCAAGTAGATTACCTGCATAAAATGTGTTATGTAGATTGATGTTATTTTTAGTGTCTTCGTACTAGATGTGTGTGTAGGGAAACGGTCTTAAATCAATGTAGATCGTGTTGTATATACCTAACTATATTATACTAGTATTATGTACTAGCACGTTCTTGTAATACGGTAGTAATCCGGCCACGAAGAAGCCGTGGATAGAGGCCTTTGTTAGGCATCGCTATTTGTTGGCTGATCGATGACTCCCGTTTGCCTGCTGTGTATTGTTAGAAAGCATCGCTTGCGAGTAATAAAATGCACCAGTGACTTAGCAAGAAGATTACCAGAGTTTGTAAGAATAAAGTTTGTTTCGACTGATACGAAATACACAAAGAGACAATAATCGAACTTAGAGACAGGTTATCAGCCAGCAATCGGCGGGGTGATGAAGATGTAAAATTTTTCACATTGAACTTTACCCCGTGTCGCTATCGTTATCAAGTTCCGCAGTTCAAGTTACACACATGTTACACAAATTATAACACACAAGTTACACACATTATTACACACAGGACGCGGGGGAAGTTTAGTGTGAGAAACTAGCGTAAGACAGATACAGGGTGTTACTAGCTTCTCTGCACATTTCGCAAACTCATCTTTCCTCGCCTTTCCTGTCAGATCTTTGTTAAAATTATGTATCGAATATATGTTCGCGGAATAGATTTTTAATGTTGATGTATTCTCAGTAGAGGGTGTTATTAAATCTGTGGTAGGTGTTGTTTTGATCGCTCAGGCCGCCAAGCCGCGAGCACAGTCTAGTCTAGATGTTTTAACTTATCAATGTTCAAAATATCGTTAATGTTACACAGATATTCATAGTCACTTTATCGATTATAGTGTTTCAATGTTACGATTCAAATATTAATTATCAAAGGTAGTAGACATAAAGTTGTTAGTTAATCAGTGTTTATCGTTATTTATCAGTGTTTAACCGTTTGAATATAACAAAATATAGATTTTATCAATATAGGTACAACAGTAACCAACTCACTATTTCATGACAACACGAATCATGGCATACCAATGTATACATATGATATTGTTTCAATGTAGTGATATTTCAAAGCTTTGTATATTTGAGAGGATTGTAGCACTCTGTAGTTAAATTAACTACAAGTAGTCATTACCAACAAAGACCACAGTTAATGACTTACTTTATAATACTTATTGTATCTACAATATATACTATACCTAGGTTTAACCCTTTATTTAGATGAATCTGTTTTTTTTTATTATATCTTAGCAATCTTAAGGGATTTTTAGTTTTGCTATAACTAGTAGGTAGTATTTAGGTACTATCGTGTAAGGAAACTCCTATTTTTGTGAAAGGCCGACTAAAATCTTATTAACAGAGAACCCGTATTATGATAACAACGATTTAGTATGGTAATGTCGAGCTATCATCTATATATCACAATCGTTTTTGTATTCTTCGTTATATTATACATATTTTTTGTCGTGGCCAATAAATATGTATAATTTAACAATAAATATGTCGTGTTATTGGCTGTAGGTACTTTTCACAAAGCATCAAAGTAAATGTAATGTAGCATTAGGTTCATAACTGTTACCCAGGACTTATGATGAAAATATGTTAAGGAAAATATATCTCGCGAAATATTAGTCTGTTATGTTGTCTGTTATATTATAACCAAGTGTATTATCATAAGTAGAGACTTCGTGCCGTATGCAGTATTACATTCGTACCTACTTAAATGTTTTGAATCGAATTAAATGTAATAATTAAATTGTATAACTTTTGAGACTGAAAATAAATGTATTTTGTTCAACTTTTTAGTTCAGTACCTACCTAGGTACGTACCTACTATAAATTTTGTTCTAAGAATTCAAAACGAAAAATTCTAATTTTAATGACAACTACATAATTTTTAAGTTAACTCTTTTATAAAAAAGAGGTTTATGCAAAACTAATGCGAAAGAACATATTTATCAGACATTGAGTCGTCAATTTTCTTTGACTATGTCTAGGTTCAAAAATATTGCATGCGGTACAAAAATGTAAACGTTTATAAATAGGCGACTACGGTCGCATTTTCGATGTAAGATTGCTTTGTTCCCACCAACGCCTATTTAAACTGCAAATAAACTTTCTCTAAAAATTGCGTTTAATTTCAACCATCCTTCCGAACTAAACAAAGAACTTAGGTAGGATAGGAACTAGATAGATTAGGTAGGTAAATGAACTGTTCTGCAATGCCAGTGAAATGCTTTTTTTTAGCTCTCTTTTTTAGCCAATTCGTTGGGGTGGTTTTCGAGTCTATTGGGGCAGGTAAAACACTACCTATTTACCTTAGAACTCAAGATAAATGGCAGGGATCTTTTGCATAGAGAATATTACGAAAAATACTGCTTTTGTGGTAGAGTGTCACGTCAGGCAAAACGTGCCCTCAGCCGGCTGTTCATAAACCTCATCATTGAGACCTTTCTACGGACTTCGGAATAACTTACTCAACTTGTGAAGACTCTAGTTCTAGTTCTTCTTGGATATGGCTCTGCGTCAGCAATGACGCAATCCAGCATCTGTTTTATAACGTCATAGCTGGGCTCGCCGTCTGAAGAGATCGTCTATTTCTTCGGCATTCGCTGACCTAAATCTAGGAGTGTTTTTTACATCGTGTAACATAATTAAGCTGAAGACACGGTGCCTCTCGGTAGAGAGTATTATGTTCCTTGCACGGCGCTATGCCGCTCATTAGGGGGCCTATTGTATGTCTGACTAATATACCTAGGCTGATGATGAAGAAGAGACACATCAATAGAAAGCGTGCTTACTTTGATTTTATGATTATTTCTAATAATTGGTAAGTTACCTATAGAGGAGAGTAAATTTATAAATACTTACTTGGATTCAGCAATATCTTCAATGCTGATCATAACTAGGTAGGTAAGTACAAATAAACAAATATATATATATATATAGAGATACCATTCCGGCAATTGTTGATCAGGCGCGACTCACAGCGAGTGATTTTTTTAAATGGGACAGTATGGGGAAATCCGAATCTAAAGGAGATAGAGGAAAAAAGTCTAAGGAGACATTAGGTGTTTTTTTATGTAAACAAATTTGGCTCGTTCAAATTTGTGGTCAAGCGTGAGTTGTTCTTAAAAAATGATAAAGTTGGTCAATTTTTTTTTTGACGCGGATCGACTCTGTTTCATGTAAGGATTATTTCATTGTTTGGTAAGAAAAAAATCTGAACAGCAGAAGTTGGTCAAATTTAATGGAAACTCATCTTCATACAGTTGCAGTATTCGCCTTTTAATATTGTTACAAGTGCCTAGGCGTGTAAAAAAATATTTAAAATTATTCCATTTTTAAATTTTGATAATCGATAAGAGCTCCAGATGATTCAAGAGAAGAACATTTTTTTTAATCTTCGTAAACATCATGGCAACCGATAGTCTTGAAATTATAAAAAAAAGAATTCAAATTTGGCACGTAAGTTATTTCTGCAGCTGTGATTTTGTTTCCAATCAGATCATGCTTGTAATTTTATTCATCATGGCGTTAACTAATTCACATAAAGTTGATTTGATTGAGGCGTATTTTCTTAATTATCGCAGTAGAGATAATGCACTTAAGTGGTATCAAGAACGCTATCCTGACCGTGTAGTACCGAATCGCAAGATATTTGATAGTTTAATAAAGAACCTAAGACAGGAAGGCTGTTTCAAGCCTAAGCGTAAAAGGCCGACAATAGTCAATAGTGAGTTTATAACTATTGCCGTATTGGGATATTTTGAAGCATACCCAAAAGCTTCGTTACGGGAAGCAGCTGAAACTATCGGTATTCATAAATCAACTGTAAGGAAGATATTGAAGGCTCATAAATACAAGTGTTACATAGAAGGTCGACTTGTACAAGCGTTACTACCTGGAGATAAAGACTGCAGGTTATGTGGCTCAGACTATTAGAAATAGATGTTTTCCTAATTTTATTATTTGGACTGATGAATGACACTTTTCGAACAATGGCATGTACAACAGGAGAAATAACCATTACTGGTCAAAAATAAATCCGCTAAGAACTACAGAAACCCACAACCAAATCCGATTTTCTTTTAATTGTTGGTGTGTGATATTACATAACAGAATTTTTGGTATCAAAATTTACCAAGGAACGCTAAATAGTGAAAAATATCAAGAAATATTGAACATGGCTGCAGATTTAGTGGATGAGACTATTAGCTTAAGGAACTTTGGTAAGATAATCTACCAACAAGATGGTGCACCAGCCCACAACAGTAGGGCAAGTAAACTATGTTTGGACGAGCAGTTTCCAAACCGTTGGATGGGTACATATGGGCCGATAAAGTGGCCCCCACGATCGCCCGACTTAACGCCAATAGATTTATTCTTATGGGGTTACCTTAAGGGTCGAATTTATGTATCCCGATACAACTCCGTACAAGAATTAAAAGATGCTGTTTACAACACTTTAAACACAATTCACCATAAGTCTCTGTTAAATGCAACTAGAAGTGTCTTGAAGCGTGCTCGTACCTGCATAAGACAAGACGGCGGCCACATCGAACATTTACTCAAGTAATAAACCAACTGTATGAAGATTAGTTTTCATTAAATTTGACCAACTTCTGCTGTTCAGATTTTTTTCTTTCCAAACAATGAAATAATCCTTATCTACAGGAAACAGAGTCGATCCGCGTCAAAAAAAAAATTGACCAACTTTATCATTTTTTAAGAACAACTCACGCTTGACCACAAATTTGAACGAGCCAAATTTGTTTGCATAAAAAAACACCTAATGTCTCCTTAGACACTTTTCCTCTATCTCCTTTAGATTCGGATTTCCCCATACTGTCCCATTTAAAAAAATTACTCTGTATACATAGAATAAACTAGCTGGTACCCGCGACTTCGTCTGCGCATGATTAGTATTTGGAGTACTCGCGAGTAATTCCCTTTCCCGTGGGATTTTCGAGATAAAATAAAGCCTATTTCTTATTCCAGCTTATAATATATCTCTGTGCCATTTCATCCAGATCCGTTCAGCAGTTTTTGCGTAAAAGAGTAATAAACATCCATCCATCTATCCATTCATACTTACAAACTTTCGCGTTTATCAGTTCAATTCCGGGATAAAATGTTTCCCATGTCCAATCGTCCCGAGTTCCATTCGAATTCATTCAATTCCGTCGTGTGCGTGGTTAAAGAATTTTTGTTCCACCCTCTCTCCCAGGGGAACCTTACTGAATTTCGGGATAAAAAGTATCCCATGTCCTTCCTTGTACTATGAACTCAAATCGTCCTGAGTTTCATTCCAATTCATTCAGCAGTTTCGGCGTGATGCGCGGTAAAGGAATTTTACTTTCATACCCTCTCCCATGAGAACCTTACTGAATTCCGGGATAAAAAGTATCCTATGTCCTTCCTCGTAAAATGACCTATAATCATGCCGAGTTTCATTTCAATCCATCAAGTAGTTTCGGCGTGATGCGCGTTTACGATACAGACAGACAGACAGACAGACAGACATGAAGGAAAAAATTTACAGTTTTGGCTTGAGTATCGATAATAGAGTGCCCTCCAAAAAAAATTTTCTAAATATCTTCAATGTACAGAATTGGACCTGTTACAGTTTTATTATAAGTATAGATATCATCCCATTACAGTATTAAGCAAAGCAACATAAATTGTGCTGGCTCAAACAGCAACACATAGGTAGGTAGTTAAGTGGTAATTAAATAGATTCTTAGTTAAGTATAGTAATAGTTCATAAATTAATCTTACTTTGGTGTTAATTTTTTTTTGTTCTTTCTAGAAGTGTTATTTTGTTTACTATTAAGTTTTCTTTTTGTTACTTAGTCAACCGACATAAAAATTTTCTGCCAGTTTAGGCGTGCTCGGCGCCAGGCCAGGGTGGTCCAGACTCTTCAGTATACCGTAGTTGATCTTGGCGCTGATCTTCCGCTCCGCTATCATCTTGCCGACGGCTTCGCTCGCCGTCGCACCGTTCAGTGCCACTTCTTTTTGTACGAGCCGCGTAATTTCTTCTTGCTTTTGTTTTCTTCTTTCTCTTTCGCTCAGATCTCTTCTTTTACTGAAATTATTGAGATAGCGCTAGAAAATCTAGTACGAACACAGGCTCTTTTTATCTTGGGGCTATATGATGCTGTGTGGATTGTTCAGCATTATTTATTTAAGTATATATGTACATATTTGCTTTTTATTCCGGAAAAAACGTGATCGAAGTCACAAATACTAGCTTAAAATATATAATAATAATAAATATTGCTGGACAATTCACACAGCATCATCTAGCCCAGGGGTCGGCAACCTGCGGCTCGCGAGACACATGCGGCTTTTTGGATGTGAAGCTGAGGCTCTTTAGTTCTATACGCCGCGCCGATAGACGTTGTTCTGTCTTAATTATGAATATTGAGTTCGAATAATTTCGATTTTTTTTCTGTCATAAGAACCTTCTCCTTACAATAACAAATACAACAAAAAAATACTTAAAGAAATCGGTCCAGCCGTTCACGCGTCACCAAGCAAAATAGGGATTCATTTTTATGAGTAGAAAATATATCAGTTATCTAGTACACAAGCTTTGAGTAACTTACTTTGAGGCTAGATGGTGCTGTGTGGATTGGCCAGCATTATTATTATTATTTAAGTAATTAATAACATTTAAGATCATTCTGAATCTGATGAATCTGATCTGATAAAATGATTAATTTGTTGTGAAAAACACTACGTTGAATAAATATATTACTGTTGTAAATCTTTATTAACAACGAAAATTACAAGCAAAGGAATAGAAAAATTACAACTAGTATTTACAATTGAAACCATTGAGCTAACTGCAGACCGTTGCAAACAGTCTAAAGGTAGCTCAATTGATCCATGTCAATACCAGTCAGAAGCGTCCCCAAGACACTGGCTGCATTACCACGCTGTATGGCAATGCTGATGCGCTGAGCCAGATACTCACCAGCTCTCGGGTCACGCGTCGCATCGACCAGACGCTCAGATAATTTTTTAAAAACCCGGAGAGCCTCGGTACCCCACGGACCTAGGGTCTCGAATCCAAGGGATATATAACTTATATTTATCATCTCCAATTTTGATTATTGCTATGTCTAAGTGCTTATTATTTTATATTGTTAGCCTAAAGAAATAAAGATATTGATTTACTGCTAGTATTATTTACGGACGGCAAGAAAAAAATTGTGGCCCTACAAAAACAAAGTAAACTATAATTTTTAACTCTTCCGACTCAAAAGGTTGTCGACCCCTGCTCAAGATTGTTCGCAATTAGCTTAATTATTTTAATTGGAAATACAAGTTTTTACTTCTCTTTATTTAAATGATCATCGCTTTTTCTTGTAACTGATATAATCACATCGGACCTTGGCATTCAATAAAATTAAAACAATTTGCATCCTTTTCCAAACCAATTGAAACTGCTTAATAAACCTATTAGATACTACTTATATAATTAATTCAAATATTTAAAGCATAATATGTAAAGCCAGGGTCATGAGAACATCGACCAAAGCATTAACGTTGGCTCTGGTACTTCCAACATAAATAAATACTTAAATATAAATAATGCTGGAAAATCCACACAGCATCATCTAGCCCCAAGCTATGCAGAGCTTGAGTTATGGGTACTAGGATGACTGATATACTTAATACAATACATTAGATATATAGATATTTTTATAATACATACCTCCCCCTCCCCCCAACAAATAATTGCATATCATACAACCTTTTGTCCTAAAGCGGGAATCGAACCCGCAACCTCCTACGTCGCAGACATTCGGCCACTGCACCACATCGGTCGTCATTGCCATACATTAAAAATAAGCATTCAAACATGTGCTTAAAACACATAGCATTAAAATACATTTTACAGTGACGGCATAAACTAGTAGACAGTGCGAATCAATCGCTTCAAACTTGCGGTAATTAGTCACTGTAAAATATATCTTAACTAGCAGCGCCTCGCGGTTTCACCCGCGTAATTCCCGTTCCCCTGGGAATTCCGGGATAAAATATAGCCTATGTGTTATTCCAGACTATAATCTTTCTCTGTGCAAAATTTCATCCATATCCGTTCAGTAGTTTTAGCGTGAGAGTAACAAACATCCATACTTACAAACTTTCGCGTTTATAATATTATTAGGATATTACATATTTCAGACCATATTTACTCACTATCACTGTAAAATGTATCTAAATTTAACAAGTTAAAGTCCATATTTCAATGAAACGAAGGTCTACAGTTGATTAAAAAATAAAAAAACTTTTGTCCGGCAGATTCGTCAATTATATCAACTTACTTTTCTGCTGCTTCAAATACCCAGCATTTATCCTATTCCAAAGCATAGTCTTCTGTCTCGTTTCCTCCTCAGTCATTATGAAGCTGCTGACGTATTGTTCGTCTCTCTCACTCAGCACGAGATCCTCTGAGTTGACCAGATCTTTGGCGAAGGAAGGTTTCGCTTCAGGTTCGATGAACTTATCGTTTTTCTCTTCCGTCTGGCGCTCGGGACCGAGACCTATCACTGCTAGGTCTGGACCTGGAATTGACATTATAATTATTGTAATAAAATTATGATAATTATAATATATATGATATATATTAATTGTCAATTGATATATATTAATTAGTCAATTGTACCTACTAAACGGTCGTTTTCCTACTTAGGGGTTCTGATAGGTACCCACATATATATAATTATACTAGCGACCCGCCCCGGCTTCGCACGGTTTTATTATACATATAAACCTTCCTCTATCTATTTAAAAAGACCGCATCAAAATCCGTTGCGTAGTTTTAAAGATTTAAGTCAGTAAATATAATGTCAGTATAAATGTAAGTATAAAAAATAGTAAGTATAATGCTTGGTGTGGACAAGCTGAAGACAGGGCGCTATGGCGCTCATTAGGGGAGGCTTATGTCAGCAGTGGACTGAAGTAAATGGACAGGGCGCTATGGCGCTCATTAGGGGAGGCCTATGTCCAGCAGTGGACTAATATGAGCTGATGATGACGATGACAAGTAAATAACTTACGCAGTCCCTTCTCAACCTTGAGGTTCTCTTTCTTCATTCCCTCGCACTCCTTCATCTGCCCGATGATGCTGAGCGTGTCTTCTTCCACGAAGATCGAAGCCTGCGCCTCCTCAGAGTCAGGGTCGTCAGCGTCGTCTGTACAAGATATCTTCACTATTACCTACAAAAATTATACGACTGTGGCCGAATTCCACTAATTTCTACTAAGGTTTCAATAGCGCCATACTATCAAGATGCCTAAAATAACGCCATACTATCAAGATGCCTAAATACCAAATGGTATTCTACTATTTATTGAACTTGAAGAGACTTTCATTATTAGAATGTCAAATTGGTAGTCATAAACGTAATCGTCACGGCTATGAATGAACCTCAAAAAGTTTATGCTAGTGGAATAGGTACCAAAAAGAGCGTAACACTGTCATTTTGACACGATACTATTTAAATAGTGAAGCGATTTATTTAGTTTAATTCGGGCCCTGCTCAGTTGTTTCTATTTTATTTTTTCTTTTTGTTGTTATAGGATATTCGTATATAAGTCAGATGTAATTGAGACAAGCGTTTGCGCGATGATCTATGGATGGGTCAAGTGATCCACTTTTTGCACTCGGAATTTGTCTTAGCGCCATCTAACAGAGGATTACTGAAGCACTTAGGTGGAGTAGCATGCTTCAGTTTCCGAGGTTTTTTTAGGAATTAAATAGAAACTTATTTAAGAACCTATGTTGTTAGTAATAATCCATATGTTATTTTTTTTGTTAATTCCAGAAGTGTTGATTTTTTTACTATTAAGTTTTCTTTTTATTACTTAGTCAACCGACATAAACATTTAGTTAAAAGCGTAAAATCTGAAAATAAAGCATTTTATTAGCATTTTCTACTGACGTGTAAGCCTTGTGGTTCAGCTTACGTCAGCTAGAGGTCGCTACAAGCCTACCTGATAACAAGGAGGCTGGAGTGCTAGGCGTCCTTGCTATTGAACTCTTCCTGAAGTTCTTGCAATCCTTTTCTATGTACATCTCTATCTCCCTCTGCAGGTCTGTCAGCTCTTTCTCGCCATCTTCCTCTTCATTAACTGTGGAACATTATTATTATCGTAAATTACAAGAACAAAACTTTATGTTTTTTTTACTGACTGAATACAGACAGTATTATGAAGTTGGAAAACGCACGGTACAGAATGAAATGGTCACTTTGTTTGATGCCAAGCAAGACCCAAAAGTAAAATAGACTTTTTATGTAAAACAAATAATAGGTGATCAATTGAACTTGCAAAGTGAAGTTCGATCACTATTATATGAGTCACTTCATTCGAAGATATTATTAACCAGGTAGTACTTTAAACCTACTAGGCAGTCGCACGATTTTAAAAGTAAATCGATTTACTCGATTTCATGTTTTTTTATTTTTTTTTGAGGGTAGCCATGCCTTAGCTGTCTCTGTCCGCAAGGCGATGTCTTCATTTCTTCAGAGAAAATTTAAAATTTATTGGGTGGGTAGAATCATACCTACTATGGGTGGGTGATTTTATATCTTCGAATGAAGTGACTCATATAATAGTGATCGAACTTCACTTTGCAAGTTCAATTGATCACCTATTGATATTTCGTCACTTCATTCTTCAGATATAATTAACCAGGTAGATGTTTAGAGTATGCATCATTTGCAATCAAATATGCTTTTATAAAATCAAAATAAAATTTAAATTTAGAATTATAATACAAGCTTTACCCAAAATTAGTAGGTAGTTTGTTAGTATTTTTACTAACTATAGGTACCTACTGCAGAAAGACATCCTCAAACATTTTACAATGTAAGTTATGTTATTTTCTATTTGTTTTTATCGTTACCTAAAACTTATAATCAAATAAGTAGGTACAAAAAGTAATTCGCTATTTTTCATTAATAAAAGATTTTGATTTAGGGAAAAAACCCTTCTTATAGGGCGATTGTAAATCCTAGCAAAGTTTTGTGAGGATCCATGCCATCCGACCGTCTTCTGGAAAAAGTCAAACGAGACTTCAAAGGAAGCCGCCGCTAATGCGTGTCTAGCGCTAGAAGCGCTAAATATGGTCATATCAACTCCATTCTCCACTATACATCAGCAGGACTCAAGCTTGATGTCATTAATCATTGATCCAGCGCAGCAGCCGGATAAAGCTTTGAATTTTCTTTGATATATTGCAGGATCAAGGTCTCGTTCACCAGCAGTAGGAGTTTTTAAAAGATCAGAAAATTGGATTTGTTACCATTTAGGTATATTTTTGTTTGATACTTTAATGAGCTAAAGCGCTTGAGCCCCTTAAGCAGGTATTACTGTCGTAATGACCGATGTAATGACCAGCAAAGTCAAGCACTAACCGAGAACCCCAAGTTAAAAAATATTTTGGAATAGAGGGGTTTTGTTTGTATGTAAATGCGTTTAGCATACGTCTAACACGATGTCCGATCCAATGTTACCACCCAAAAGCAATGATAGTGCTGACCGTTTCAAATAGAAGGTTGATTAGAGTACCTCTGCTGAACTGTTATATTTGAAAAGTTAGTCCGCTGGTTGAGAAGTCAATAAGTCACCAGCAATAATATTTTAAATATTCATGGGTATTTACAATAACGTGTTCTGATTACGTCAGTTTAGAAACAATAAACTCACAAATTTGCTACCACCCACTGTGGGTGGTACGTTGATACTACTAAAGACGTTGGATAACATTAAGTTTTAGACTAGACTTGCTAGAGGTGGGATGGTTTGCTGTTTAAAAGTAGCCCTGAGCTTCGCGGTTCCGAAGGTAGGACTTCTTTGTTGTGATATTTAGTGGGATTGAAAAATATATTTTTTATAATGTAAATTATTCTAATATAGTATTTCAAAATCTAATACCGTCTTTAGGAAACCAGGAACGTGTCCAATTCCAGTTGCTTCATTGCTTAAATTTCTTAAGCACTTTAGGACAAAAGACAGAATATGGCGGGAATGCATAGAAGTTGCTTTTCTGCTATCTAATCGTTAACGCGTCTATCGCCAAAGTATCTGGATCTCGTTTGTAGACTGTATAGTCGAACATTTCGTATAGGTGCGGAAAGCAAAATGGTTGAGCTATTGGAAAACTCAATGGAATAGTCTTCACTCGATATTAGGTATAGGTAGATATGTGTCGATATTAATTTAGCGTGATTCCTCACTAGCTACTATGCTCTAGCGTAACAATTTAAAACCATTTGTAATGTAGTAAGGAGCTCATACAAAATCAAGAAGCTTCTATAAAGACTTCTATGGCAATTTTTTTTTTTTTTTATCACTATGTAACCTAAAGATAGGTAATAGTTCAACTATGTTTACTACATTCTGGTGGTAATAATTGTATGTTTCCGATACATAAAATGTCACTGAGTTAAATATAAAGCGTTAGTATTTTCTAATAGCCTTATTTACAGGTAGAAGCAAATAAGCCTCTTTAAGGAATTAATGAATGAATGAAGGTTTATTGCAGCAAGGGATCCGTGTTTAGGAATCAGTTTAGGCAAGATCCTATGATCTGTCATCTTAAAATGAATGAATTTAATGAGAGTTATTAAATTCAACATAAAAGGTTTATCACCTTTAGAATAAGTGGTCACAGTTAGTGAAAATAAAGACTCCTTGAGAGCGACCACAAACTAAAATAGCCCCTATGTATCTAATTCGATTAAATTATTAATCGCTGCTAGCATTTCAGGTTCATCATCGCAAGAAAGATGACTAGGTACCCTTTTCTGTTGTACAGTATAAATAGATAGTTAACTTGTCGACTAACTAACTCTAACTCTACTAGTTAACTTCATAGAATAACTTGAATCCAATCAGTTTTATAATGGTTAGCCGACAATTATAAAAATGTTGGTTGTGCTCACGGTGTACCCAATTTTATAATTGTAATGGAGAACGTGGCTTGCTCTAGTTTAGAGTCTGAGCTGTCGGCCTCGCTCCTGCCTGAGGCCCCCTGCAACCTGCGGGGCTACCTCCCCCCCCATAGTTCATGTATAACGAGGTATATGTATAAGGAGGGCTGTTCTGTTCCCCACCCGGGGGCGACTGGTCGTCGGTAGGACTGACGCCACTATTGGTGCCTTTGCGGATGCGGTTATTTATTTTTTAATATCAGCAACTATAGTAATTTTTATAGCTTTTTAATCTGACACTACTAATCTGAGACTAGTCTTAGTAAGAGCTTCTGACCAAATAATTACATCGTGGTCTTCATTCTGGATAAGATTTCATCACGATCCAGACCGGGAGTTAATAAGTTTCCCTCGACAATTTTATAACTTATGTATAAGAATTTTATAATAACTTCAATAAGTACCGAGAAGCCCCTGTTAATAGCAGTGGTGCCTTAGCTTAACTGCTGCTGAGCTGAGTCGACTCTCTTATCCTCTGTCCTAGTGTCATCAGATATTGTAGCAGCAATTTTACGTTTTAAATTGAGTGCTTGTAAGAGAGCGCAGTTTTCTGATTTGCAAGTCAAAAAACGGGCAAAGTAAACCAAAACATATAATATATACCAATACTTATCTATCATACTTGGCAATGTCTCTTTGAAACCCACCGAGAGCTGTAAGAATTAATTAGAATTTTACCTCGTACGAGCGTAAAAAGTGCACTTAATGCTTAATAAAATTGCCATGTGTTGTTCGACAGACAACCACCAGGCGAACCCAATGACCTACTTAACAAGAGTGATCTATATTGAATCTAATTATATAAATATTAAATTTAATGATACTGTGATAACCCACGGTTACCATTTATTCAATAAGATACCACGTGTTAACTTTCCGTTAACATCAAGGTTCTAATTTGCAAAAATAAGCAACTACCAGACTTAGTTGTAATTTTTATTCGCTTTGCGAAAACCCACGGATAACCTTTAGCATTTTTTTTTTTTTTAGTAGCCCGTAGGGATCCCACTGCCTCTCCCAAACATTTGGGAGGAATTGCCATAATCGCCACGCTTGGCATACTTGGCAACCTTTAGCATAGCAGGTTATAATTTGAGAGTGTAAATGTCAGCAAGTAAAGCACCAAACGTGGTCCCAACATAGTGTAATTATTGTAATATTTGCTTTGTGAAGATCTATGATTGACTTCTAGCATATAGCAGCCGTGGTGGTTCTAATTTGTGAACCTAAATGTAAGTCAGTACCATACGTGGTAGTGTAATTGTTCTAAAAAAGCGCTTTGGGAAACCCACAGTTAACCTCTAACAACCATTGAGGTTCTAATTTGTAAAAATAAATGCAAGCAAGCATAATTGGTTATGTAATAGTTCCAATATTTGCTTTGTGAAAACCCACGGGTTAACCTCTAAGCATAGAACAGTCATCGTTGTTCGAATTAGCGAAAATAAATGTTAGCAAGTTTTTATTATATTATTTGCTTTGTGATAAGATAACCGATGAACAGTCATCGTTGTTCGAATTAGCGAAAATAAATGTTTGCAAGTTTTAGTTCTATTATTTGCTTTGTGATAACCCTCGGTTAACCTCTAGCATAGAACAGCCATTGTTTTGACCCCAGGGTCAATCCCACAGGCTTAAGTAGGTAGTTACCTACCAGAGGTGAAATCTACCTTCTTGCTTTACGAACATTTTGCAACAACACTTGAAAAGATAATAGCACTTTGCTTACCTTGTTCACTTAACTCCGAATCTGACGATTATTATTCGTCGGCGTTTTTTATTCTCCTTCTCTTAATTTTATCATTATTACATTTAATCATGTCGAAACTTTTCTTCGGCATGAGGAATAAATTTATTTTACAAGAGGGAGCTGTTACGTCCGTACGCTGCCTCGCACGAAAAAAGAATGAAGACATCGCCTTGCGGACAGAGCCAGCTAAGGCATGGCTACCCTCAAAAAAAACATGAAATCGAGTAAATCGATTTACTTTTAAAATCGTGCGACTGCCTAGTAGGTTTAAAGTACTACCTGGTTAATTATATCTGAAGAATGAAGTGACGAAATATCAATAGGTGATCAATTGAACTTGCAAAAGTGAAGTTCGATCACTATTATATGAGTCACTTCATTCGAAGATATAATTAGTTTATTATTAACCAGGTAGTACTTTTAAACCTACAAGGCAGTCGCACGATATTAAAAGTAGATCGATTTACTCGATTACATACTTCTTTTTATTTTTTTTGTGTGGGTAGTTATTCTTTACCTGCCTCTTGCCCGCCGGGCGGTTCCCTCATTTTTTCAGAGAAAATTAAAATTTATAGGGGGGGATATTTACCTACTCTGGGTGGGTGATTTTATATCTTCGAATGAAGTGACTCATATAATAGTGATCGAACTTCACTTTTGCAAGTTCAATTGATCACCTATTGATATTTCGTCACTTCATTCTTCAGATATAATTAGTTTATTATTAACCAGGTAGATGTTTAGAGGCAATAAAACTCGCTTTTATAAAATCATAATAAATTTTAATTTTGAATTATGTAATAACTATGAAACAATAACTAGTTAAATACTGTTACTAATTAAAGATAAGGAATACATGTTCAAACATTATGTAATTTAATGTTGCTTAATATCTATTTATAGTAATCGTTCATTATAACCTGATTATAATCAACTAGGTACAAAAGAGGCTATGTAATAATCTATTTTTCATTCATATAACATATTGATTTAGCGAAAATATCTTCACTAAGGATAGGGCGATTGTAAAATTTGGCAAAGGTTTTTGATGATTCAGACCATCCGGCCGTTTTCCTGATAAGGTCGAGCGAGACCCCGGCGGAGGCCGCCGCTGATGTCGAGGCGTGTCTAGTGCTGTGAGCACTAAACATGCTCACATCAACTCCACTCTCTGCCAAAGTCTGTTTTATCCATCGGCTAAGTGATTGGGAAGAGGCTTTGCCGTGTGGTTTTTTAAAAGTAATTAATAGGTACTCTACATTTTCGGGTCTTAGGCCAGATGTCATAAATATGTAATCATCCAGCGCAGTAGCTGGGCAAATTTTGGAATTGTCTTTAAAATATGGTAAGATCAAGACGGGCTGGTCTCTACCTGCAGCAGAGGTTTTGATAAGATCAGTGATTGGGATTTGTATAGAGTCACTATTTCTTTTTATGTTTGTTACTTTAATTAGTGAAAGCGTTTGTACTCTTTGAGCAGTGCAAATAGCCAGGAGGGTACATAATTTTCTTGTGATTTTGTCTAGCGATAAATCTCTATTTGGGAACCAATTGCCAAGAAGGTCAAGTACTTTCTGAGGATCCCAAGTACCAATATATTTTGGAATAGAAGACTTGTTCTTGTAAATGCCTTTTAACAAGCATCTAACACTATCGTCTGTTCCAATATTACCACCTAGAAGTAAGGATAATGCTGAGCGGTGGGAATTAATAGATCCATAAGAGCTACCTTTGTTAAACTGCTCGGTAAGGAAAGTGAGTACATCCGCCAGTTTAGGACTAAATAAATCAACAATATTAACCTCACAAAACTGCCACCATAGTTTGTATGTTGTATTGTACTGTCGCAAGGTACTGTTTGAGACGGAGGATAACATTAAGTCTAGAGCTATGGGCGGGATGTCTCGTCGTGTAAACGCATACCTGAGAGCTTCGCGGCTCCCAGGGTAAGTCTCTTGTGTAACGGGTGTCGTGATCTGTAATGAGATTGCAAAAGATCTCTATTAGGTTTGAAGTAAATTATTTCAGAAACTAACATAGTCTTTAGGAGGGGAAACCAGGGCTGTCCGGTCCAATAAGGGAAGACTAAGATTCCAGTTGCTTTATCGCTTATAATTTTTCTCATTTCAATACGAGAGAAAAAGGCGGAAATGCATAAAATTTGCGATTCTGCCAGCCAATCGTAAACGCGTCTACCGCTAAAGCATCTGGATCTCGTTTCCAGGCTATATAAGTTGGACATTTCGCATTGGTGCGAGAAGCAAACAGGTCAATATCAGGTTGACCTAGCTTGTGAACAATTGTTTGGAATGCCCAATGTGATAGTTCCCACTCTGTGTCTATATTAATTTTGCGTGATTCTTCATCTGCTTCAATATTTTGTTTTGTATTTATGTAAGACTAGCTGGTGCCCGCGACTTCGTCTGCGCATGATTAGTATTTGGAGTACTCGCGATTTTACTTGCGTAATTCCCTTTTCCGTGGGATTTTCGGGATAAAATAAAACCTATTTCTTATTCCAGCTTATGATCTATCTCTGTGCCAAATTTCATCCAGATCCGTGCAGCAGTTTTTGCGTGAAAGAGTAACAAACATCCATCCATCTATCAATCTACCCATCCATCTATCCATTCATACTTACAAACTTTCGCGTTTATCAGTTCAATTCAGTTTGGTTCCCCTGGGCTATACGGGTTTTCAAAAATTTCTCACAGCATCTGAACGACGCGTACACATTGAAAACCCGTATACCCCAGGGGAACCTAACTGAATTCCGGGATAAAATGTATCCCATGTCCAATCGTCCCGAGTTCCATTCGAATTCATTCAATTCCGTCGTGATGCGTGGTTAATGAATTTTTCTTTCACCCTCTCTCCCAGGGGAACCTTACCGAATTCCGGGATAAAAAGTATGTCATGTCCTTCCTTGTAGTATGAACTCAAATCGCGCGCGTCGTTCAAATGCTGTGAGAAATTTTTGAAAACCCGTATAGCCCAGGGGATCCAAACTGAATTGAACTGATAAACACGTAAGTTTGTAAGGATGAATGGATAGATGGATGGATAGATTGATAGATGGATGGACTTTGTTACTCTTTCACGCAAAAACTGCTGAACGGATCTGGATGAAATTTGGCACAGAGATAGATTATAAGCTGGAATAACACATAGGCTTTATTTTATCCCGAAAATCCCACGAGAAAGGAATTACGCAAGTAAAATAGCGAGTACTCGAAATACTAATCATGCGCAGACGAAGTCGCGGGCACCAGCTAGTTCAGAATAAAACGTTTTTCACCGTTAGGCTTAGGGGTCAAAAAATGGTTGAAATAAAGTCTCCTTGAGAGCGATCACAAACTGAAATAGTAATAATTTAATTAGATTATTAATCGCTGTTAACATTTCGGCTTCGTCAATACAAGATGGATTACTAGGTACCCTATCCTGTTGTACAGTATGACTAAATGGAATAGAATAACCGTCTTGGATCCAATCAAGGACAGTTTTATTATTAGTTAAACTAAGCCAACAAATTATAAAAATGCTGGATACGCCCAGCATGTACCTTTATTGTTGCGGAGCCGGAGCACGTGGCTTCGTCTGGTATTGGGACTGCGCTGGCGGTCTCGGTCCCGCCTGAGGACCTCTGCGGCCCGCCGGAGCTGTCTTCCGATAAGTTCCTCGCCCCCCTCTGTTCGATGTAGAACGAGGAGGGCCGTTCCAGTTTCCCGTCCGGGGGCGGCTAGTTGACGGTTGGGCTGAAGCCATTGGTGGCTTTGTAGGGACAGATTTTTTTATTTGTGAACTCTGTTTTTCTATAGCCTTAGATGCTTTAATCTTGTCCGAAAGCTTCTGACCGAACAGAGTTTCATCTCTGTCTTCTTCCTGGATAAGATTTAGGAACGACTTATCCAGGCCCGGAGTCACGAACCTTCTCCTTACAACGGTGTCCACGTGATGCAGGTCGCAGAGCAAGCGGCAACCATCGCTCAGGAACTTGATTGACTTAATCCTCTCTTTATCATCTTCAATGAGTAACGAGAGGCCCCTGTTGATGGCAGTGATGCCTAAGCCTAGCTGTTGCTGGGCTGACTCGACTCTTTTATCCTTGATCCTATTGGCGTCAGTTACTGTAGCGGCAATTTCAGGGTTAAGTTTTGGAGCATGTAAGAGAGTGCAGTTCTCGGGGATTTGGTACTCCTTCATCATTTTATCCTTGGCTTCTTTATCCAGCCCTTTTCGGAGTATTGGAAGCCACAAACGGGCCAAGTTTTGGTTTATTTTTTCACCAAACTTAGGAATGTCCTCTTGAAACTCACCGAGAGCTTTAAGAATATCAGGGTCGATTTCTGGAACCGAGATCACCGCCAGGTCAGGATTCTGGGATGTTTCTTGTGGCGACGACTGGCCCATGGGCTCATCAGTATGGTCTGCATCCGCACCGGGTACTTCTTCATTGTGGTCTGTAACTTGTGTTTCGATTTCTAAAACAAAAAGGCGAAATTATAATAAAACCGTCGTTGATTATTTTTCTCAGAAAAATACTTTAGTCATTCTGACGTAAGAGATGCAGATAAGGGTTAAAGTAACTGCCACGTGTTGTCCCACGGATAGAGGATATGATCCCGGTCTTTATTTTCAATCCCGGGATTTCGGGATTGGTGAAACGCGATACCGGGATCCCGGGATAATCCCGGGATTGTAGACGAAGTAAGAATATCAAAGTACTATATGAAAATCAGCTTCTATTTACTTTCAAAACCAAAGTAATAATCAATTAAAATCACAAAAACTAATTTATTCAGTTAATTAAGGTGCAGAGGGGCAATTATGGCAGGGGGATTATTATGGCACATGGTCATATTTTTGGTTCTGTAGCTTATACTCAAGAGAGACCTCTATGTTCGGATAGAGCAACAACCGGTTAATTCAATCACCTATAGAAGGAATTGCTACCGCGTTAACTGATCGATATACAGCATCATTTTGTCAGTCGACATTTTGAGTGCGCATGAAACCTGTGACAAGGTCTTCAAATTTTACAGAATTTAGTGGTTTTCGCGGGTTTTTTGCTGATTTGACAAGGCAATTAATTATACTTGTTTTACACTGGAAATTCTTTTAATTTAATTGTTTCGTTCCTAATCTTTGTTTTTTATATGTTATTGAGCCTGGTATGATTGCCCCACAAAATTGTGATCGGAGGATATTTTTTCGGAGTTGGCTGCTCAAATTGCTCGATTGTTTTTAAATGAAGTTGTAAAAAACCAGTGATGTCCACAGCTCAAGCCAATTCAAGCTCGTGGCAACTGAGAGAAATACTGAAACTTTAGGATATTATGTGATTGAAAATGTTTAATTTGTCTAAGTGTCTAAGTGCCTCTATCTGAATACTTATATTCAGTTAATATAATGAAGTGTGCTTTTACTACCTACCTAAATAAGTTAATTAATGGATAAAAACTTGTTGTTTTTACCTTCTTACTTTCAAAAACTAATATAATTAATATCCACTTCTTTTACCGAGATGGTCAGAGCCTCAACACTAGCATGTATGGGAGACTAAAAAGTGTTGACCGAATTACCCCGCGTCAGCTCTCAGGACTTTAGAAGACTCAAATTCGGATGTACTGACTTGTCCAGTTTGTAAAGCTTCTAGTTTTACTATTATAGCATCATAGGATCAAAACATATTACCACCTGCCAGAAAAGCCCCGCTGAGGGGCAATTCGGGTATTTCCAGTTTTTTGTCTAATTAGTTGTAGTTCACCATTAATTTCAGCATTTTCTTATATATGAACACTATTAAGAACAAGTCAGATAAAGATTAGTTAGCACCAATTTACCAGAATTCAATAGTCAATAGTCAAAGTGCTTTATTTCCTTAAGACCTTACAGGACACTTGGATACGTCATAAAATACATTTTATAAATAATTAAAACTAGGAAATAAAGTGCTCACTTTGATTTTTGTTCACTTCAATCTTTTTAAGGTAAAGTAAAAAAGCGAACAGAAATCTTTACCTTATTTATTAGGTTGTTATTTTTCGAGTAAAACTCATCCCAAGCTTTTTTATCATCTAAATAATCAGATACTATATAGTAAGCCTTTTTACAAATAATAATTTTGACAATTTGTTTGAATTTATTTACAGATAGTTTTTGCAACTCACTTGGAGTTTTGTTGTAGAAGCGTATACATTGCCCTTTGAAAGATACATTAAGCTTGTTCACGAAACTAAATCACGGAGAATACAACGATTATTTAAAATTTTGACTGATTTCTTTTGTACAGAATTGCCCCTCTGCACCTTATACAAAAATTTTAAAAAATAAACTTTTTTTAATGTCTACTTTTCCTCGGTAGATACGTACAACATACTAATTTAATTACCTAAACACATAATGGTAACGTTATCGGCAGTGATCGGATATTCGGGCGCTTATTTACCTTAACTTTGAGCGACGACACAACGTGAGCTATTAAAACCAAACAACACTAAATCTTTTTTAGGGAATTCATATAAATTCCGAAGAATCCCAAAATATCGAGTGTTATTTATTTTCGCTGGCATTTTATTTATAGGTCAATCAAATATAAAACACACTTTTTATGACGCGTTTTTCACTTAAATTGATATTTCCGGAGCAGTAATGTTTTTTATTTACGAAATTCCAAAAAAATTCTTATATTATGTCTTTAGTGAAATACGCAATAGAATAAAAGTGTCTTTTATTTTGTTTATAAAAAAGATTCCGGCGAAAAAACATCATCATTTTAGATATTTGTGGAAGTTTAGAATTAGTGGTAATTCATCAGAATTCCTGAAAAAGTTGGTTTTAAAAGCTCCTTTTTGTATCTTTGCCCCACCTTTAGGTAAATAAGCAACCGAATATCTGATCTCTAGTTATCAGTCAGTAAAAACAAAGTTTAATGATCATTAAACGTATTGTTTTAACTAAAAAGCAAATCGTGATTATCGACAAAAATAATTTTAGATCAATTTTGACCACGATGCGACCGAGGATGCGATTGATTACTTGTTTAAGGAATGCTTTTTTTGTGTACATGGTATTTTAAATGGTATTATTTGTAAATAAAAAGCTTGCTTATTCTGATAACAAAATGCAGGAATAATAATTCCTGTTTTAATAAACATAATTTAAAAATAAAACTAAACCGATGTCAACCGACATGAAAAGATTTTTGTTATTTTTAATGGTGCCGATAAGCAATTGGTAGGTATAATTTTAAGTTTATAATATTGTGTTGTGTTTCTTAAATTAACGCGCTTCATTTTTCATTATGTTTAACGATTATTATAGTATTTTTCTCAATCCCGAAAATCCCGGGATTTGGAAAAAATAATCCCGAAATTTTCGGGATCGAAAATGGGCCGGGATCCCTGGATCCCGAATCCCGGGATCCCGGAATCGAATCCTCTACCCACGGACAACCTCCAGGCGAACCCAAAGACCATCAAACGACCCTAAAAGCGGTCAAGTCAATAGTTTTTAATGTTTAACATTAAAATGGGATTGTTATAAACCACGTTTACCCTCTATTCAGGGAAAAAACGCTACGGTTTTCGTTTAAGTTGTAATTTGCGAAAATAAAGTTTAGCAAGTATCATACGTGGTTACTTGTTCTATTATTTGCTTTGTGAAAACCCACGGTTGACCTCTAGCATAGAACAGCCATCGTTTTGACCTCAGGGTCAATGCCCAGGCTAAAGTAAGCATGTTACGTACCTGAGGTAGATTCTACCTACTTGCTCATTATATTTAGCAACAACTTTAGACGAAATGTAACACTTTGCTTACCTTGTTCACTCGATTCCGAATCAGATGAAAACACGATGATACGTGGCTGTCTTTTATTCTCCTCCTCTTGCAATTTTCTGATTTTATTATTAGAAGTTTTTATTTTTTCGTCGATACTTCTCTTCGACATGTTAAATAACTTTCGAGAGGGAGCTGTTAGCTGTTATAGCTGGTACAGACGCTCCGATTCGGTTGGAGCCAACCATCCAACCACGACCAAATCGGAAAGTGTGGAGAGCGGTCGGTCCGACATAATTATTATTATTATTGGTTGGACGTGGTCGGATGCGCCGGCGATCCGACCAAACCAAATTGTTAGTCTGTCCAACCAAATCGGAACGTATGGAGGCTTTGTTCCGACCAAATCGGCTCAGTCGCATTCAGTGTTGCCGTTCTAGCGACTTTGTCGCTAGAACTAGGGGATTTTATGAATGCTTAGCGGACAAAATTCCACATTTAGCGAGAAAAAAATTTATAGCGACTTCTAGCGACTTTTAGGCGGGTCAATATGTCGCTACAAGGGCAACCGTGGACCATCGCCCGCCATGCCACATTGATCGTAAAGTATTATGTATCTCATTTTCAATATGTTACGCTGGCAGCTCCGTTAAATAAATAAATAAATAATAAATACAACACCCAGACCAACGGAACAAATTTCTGCAGATCGTGCACAAATTTGTCCCGAGGCGGGAATCGAACCCGCAACCTCCTGCGTCGCAGGCGGACCTTCGCCCACCGAGCCACATCGGTCGTCAATAATAAAGTTATTTGAACATTATAAAGACTTTCTCTGTTTGTGGGACTTAAGTCACAAAGATTACGCCAATAGAGATGCCAGAAATCAAGCGTATTTGATTATGCTGGACGTTTTAAGAAAAATAGACAGTGCGGCTACTTTAAAAACGTTGAAAAATATCATGGCATCAGGTGGCAAGACGTCCGTTCACTACTTCATAGCAAAGTCAACTGACGGCTGGAAGGCCAACCGTCGGACAATCTGTAGCAATGTTGGAATGGTTGCTATGTCGGTTCCGATATGGCTGGCACCAACCAAATCGGAGCGTCGTCTGTACGAGCTAAGGTCTGTACGCTGCCTCGCACGAAAAAAGAATGAGGGAACCGCCCGGCGGCGGGCAAGAGGCAGGTAAAGAATAAATAACCACAAAAAAAAAAAAGTATGTAATCGAGTAAATCGATCTACTTTTAATATCGTGCGACTGCCTTGTAGGTTTAAAAGTACTACCTGGTTAATAATAAACTAATTATATCTGAAGAATGAAGTGACGAAATATCAATCCTGGACAATACACAGAAAGTAGAGCTTGTCTTGGTAATACCGACTCAATTATCAAAAAATGAAAATGACGCCCAAAGAGAATTTAAATACTACGTGGAGAGCATCCAGGAGGTGTCCAGGATGATAGGTGTCCAGGATAATGGAGGTTTCCAGGATGATGACGGAGAGCATCCAGGAGGTGTCCAGGATGACGGAGAGCATCCAGGAGGTGTCCAGGATGACGGAGAGCATCCAGGAGGTGTCCAGGATGATGGAGAGCATCCAGGAGGTGTCAAGGATGATGGAGAGCATCCAGGAGGTGTCCAGGATGATGGAGAGGTGTCCGGGATGTGTCCGGGATGTGTCCGGGAGGTGTCCGGGATGTGTCCGGGAGGTGTCCGGGAGGTGTCCGGGATGTGTCCGGGATGTGTCCGGGTGTGACCGGGATGTGTCCGGGATGTGTCCGGGAGGTTTCCGGGAGGTGTCCGGGAGGTTTTCGGGAGGTGTCCGGGAGGTGTCCAGGATGATAGAGAGCATCCAGGAGGTGTCCAGGATGATGGAGAGCATCCAGGAGGTGTCCAGGATGATGGAGAGCATCCAGGAGGTGTCCAGGATGATGGAGAGCATCCAGGTGTCCAGGATGATGGAGAGAATCCAGGAGGTGTCCAGGATGATGGAGAGCATGATGGAGAGCATCCAGGAGGTGTCCAGGATGATGGAGAGCATCCAGGATGATGGAGAGCATCCAGGATGATGGAGAGTACTAGTGACGACGTTTCTAGTAGGAAGAAACAGTGCTAACATTTAATAAATGTGATGTTTGCTATCGAATGAGATTTAGCTTGTTTTTAAAACACGTAAACCAAAGTGAAATAATCAGCAAACATCGCAGCATTAGAGGTAGATTAATATGTATTGTATGTGTTCGCATTATATCAATTAAACTTTTTTATATCTTTTGCTCCACCCCAAGGTTGCCTGTGAGAAATCGCATTCAGCGATAAGGCCGTATATTTTTAATTTATTTATTATGTAAGATTTCAATGTATTACTTATAAGAACAGGAAAGTGTTCATTTAATAATGATTTATGGTTTCATCACGTTTAAGCCATGAAAATAATGTTACCAAAGTTACAAAAACACCGATAACAATGATTTTGATGATCATTTATGACCATGAAATAAGGTATAGGTAATATTGCAGACCATAAAGGACAATAGGAAGGGATATATATATATATATATATATATATATATAATATATATTCGTCCCTGTAATCGAACCCGTAAGTTCCTGCGACTCAGGCGGACCTTCGTCCACTGCGCCAAAGAAGGCGTCTTCAGTCGAAAGATGAAGTAGGATTAGTACCTACCTATTGATTCTCTGACGATTGATAATATAAAAGCTACATAAGATATCTTATTTACCCTAAGACAGTAGATAATACATCTTTGTGACATCCACGCACAAAGTTGAGCAAACGAGGGAAAATGTAGGGTCACACAGCAACCTCAAATTCAGACTAAGTATTCAGAACTACGCTTTGCCGATCGAAGGTGTTTGTAATAGTTGGATGAGCTTGTAACTAGAATGCAGGCATTACCGGAGACCGGAACTTGCATTTAGACATACCTATAGGTAGGTAGTAGGTACGTAGGGGGAGAGTATGCTATATTGTACTGGGCTTAATATCGTACCGAAGTCAAGTGCTCTGTTTTCTATATCGTACCGAAGCCTACTTTTTTTTTAAATATGTCTTAATTCTCAGGTGCTCTGTTTACTCTAGTTAAAAAACAAAGGTAGTCGCTAAGCTAAAGCAGCTAAAGTAACTTACGTATAAAATAATATTCTTGACATAATTATTTGGTTTGATTCACTAAAAACTAGGTATAACTAAACTACAAAATAAAAACAAGTATTTTTTATTTTTACGAAACTATCCCTAGGAGGCTTGAAATAAATTTCTGAAAATAGTCAAATAAATTACCATACGGGCAAAACTGCGCGGCATATAATACTTATATATAGGTATTTATATATTTTTATTTATTATGATAAATAAAAATAATACAAATACTTCTATTTTCAATTTTTCAATTTTCTAACATGTAACGGGTTTGATTTTTAAAAGCTTGTAGACAATCCCGTTTCACTTGGACGAGAAAGTAATACATAAAACTTTTTTACTTAGGGCCTGTTTCACAATAGTCAAGCAAGTTCCCGTTAAATTAACTGAAAGGTATCTATGGTGCTGTCTCTTTCGTATTAAAGTTGTCAGTAGGCGACGACAATATTGTTATATATCAAGTAAATTAACAGGAACTTACTTTTCGATGGTGAAACAAGCCCTTATTGAAATAAGCGTGTCTCTCAAATACTTTGAATACCTTGTACTGCCTCTTACTTGTTTGTTCCATTTGAGAATAGTTTTCTTGGCTAAATCTACACCTGGGCTTAGAATAAATAAGGTAGGTTTTAGCAAAAAAAAATACTTTTCGAATAATTTACACATTTATTATTCAAGCTACTACACAATAAGCTTTATTAACAAAAATACTTGTGAAAAGAACAAAAACAATTATACAACTGAAACAATTCATGCTACTTGTCGTAGGTTCAATTATAATAATAAATTAGTGTTGCGTTTGTTTAAATTGTAATAAATAAAGTCTATTATACACAATTTACAAATCGTTTTCTATATCTACAAGTAACCATATAAATAAAAAAGGAAACTTGATTTTTAAGAATAAAAGTTCTTTATTTTTCCTACTTGAGATTTTTTGCTATGTGGCAACTTGTAAATACTTATACTATTATGCGTTACACTATATATTATTATATGATCCATGTGCTTCATTTTATTTGTATATCACATGACCCAAGTGTATCATTCTACCTCCAAGTATACTAAATTGTATCTTTATCTAATAAAGGAAATATAATGTGCGGGTAAAAGCCAGATATTGGAATACTAAATTATTTAATAGAAGTTCACAGCCCTACGTATGTGGTGAGAACTACAAAGAATCACCTCATAATGCACTGTAGGGCACTGTAAGCAAGTATTGTACCCTAAAGTGCATTACCAGCCAGAGAACAGTAGTCAAACCAATAGATGGGAATCTGGGAATGTATGGGCTAGTCTTGAAATGTAACCAATTCCCAGACTAGCCCTAACATTGAAGACAACACATACATAGATAATTATTCTGTACATCATGTCATATCAAAATACTTAGCAACTAGTAATTCACACTGTGTATCAATGTTAACTATAATATTGATTATTGTTATATTGTTATCCATAATATTGCATTAGAAACAATACCCGTGTTATTGTAAATCCGAACCAAGTGAATAAGTAGGTACAATGTGATTGGTTAAATCCGTATGTTAACGAATGAACATTTTCTTAGATAATATGCATATTTGCAGAGGTAGTTAGTTACCGCTCATGAAGGCCGCTCCTGAATGCAGTTTGTTTTTAACTAAATGTTAATAAACTAGTACATTACATATTTACACTAACAGTTAAATAATTAGTATTAGTTAAATAATTATACTAGCATCAGCAGGTAAGTACAGAAATCTAAACGAAATCTATGAAGAATTAGACTATTACATTTATATTTTATTATTTTCGTTTTTAAATGTTTATTTACATCAACGACGACAAAGTTAAGTTACGAATCCGCTGATCAGCATTGAGCTAAGCAAAAATCACTAATAAAGAAGATAATCCGATTACCTGTTTAGAGAACATACCTAAATAGATTAAGTATTATTACATTAACTTTCCGATTAATATAACACATCCTCTTCCGTGACGACCGGCGGAAAAGCATCGGCTTTATACTTATAGTAGATATTATTGAACATGTCGCGACAGTTCATTCTTATCTTCATTTTCGAGCACAGTAAGAAAACGCCGGATAGTTTTCTATGTAGCGAGTAGATTTCCTCCGGCGGCGGGCAAAGCCGGTAGCTGATGATAGTGGGCACGAGGGCTTGTATCCTGCGAGTCGTCTTCTGTGTTCCGAAGTCGAACTCGCCATCCTGAGTGAAGACTTCGCCCATTATCATCACTGTGTCCACGTGCGTTTGTTCCATCAACTGTCCAACAAAATGACTATTAGTAACATCATCACTACATAGCAGGGTTTGAAATTATTAAGATAAATATCCTTCTTGATAATTATTATAACGATAATTATCAAATAATTATTCGATAAATATCAAATTTTAATGTAAGTAAACTTTTCAGTTCATATTTCTGGTATTTTGGTTATCTACCTATCACCATTAACATCAGAATAATAAAATAAACACATGTAACAATCAAAAAAATATATTATTTTGAATTTTGATTGAATTTGTGTTCTGATACACCAATCCAATACGAAAAATATAAAGGGCAATTTAAATATTTCCGATTCTATTTATCAAGGATAATTATTATCAACATATATTTATCTTGATAATTATCGCTTTGAACCCTACATAGTATAAAACAAAGTCGCTTTCTCTGTCCCTTTTTCCTTATGTATGCTTAAATCTTTAAAACCACGCAACGGATTTTGTTGCGGTTTACTAGATAGAGTGATTCAAGAAGGTTTATACGTATATAAAACCGTGCAAAGCCGGGGCGGGTCGCTAGTATATATGTTGCATTTGCTTAATTTTATTTGTAATCTCATGACCCAAGTGTATCATTCTACTTCCAAGTATACTAAAATGTATCTTTATCTATATGTATGAATTTGGTAGATATGTCACTTACTTTAGATTCGTAGCCGCTCAAAAACTTCATTTCCTTGGACATCCTCAGTATCGCGTCGCGGTCGCACTCGGACGCTGCCTTGATGATCTCAATGTATTGATCCATGAACTCTTTGGAATACTCGCGGGTGGCGCCAAAATCCAGAAGAACCACCTGAAATATACAAGCATTGGTGGCAATTCAGTCCTTAGTGGTTGTGCATTAACTAATCAACTAATGTAATTCAGTTCTTAGTGGTTCTGCATTAGCTAGCTAATCAACTAATTCAATCCTTGGTGGTAATGCAAGTCAGTCTTTAGTATTTCTCCATTAGCTAATCAATTAATGCAATTCAGTCCTTATTGGTTGTGCATTAGCTAATCAACTAATGCTTCCAAAAACAAACTTAAGGTTTGGCTTATTGACAAGGCATACTGCCATGTCTAGGATTTCCTCAACTAATAATAATGACACACTAATTTACTAGAATACATTATCAATTAAATAGATATTCTATCTCTGTGCCAAATTTCATATGTAATGTCTTGTTTGAAGTAGGTATATCAGTCATCTAGCACCCATAAAGTATTCTCTTCTTAGCTTTGGGCTAGATGATGCTGTGTGGATTGTCCAGCATTATTTCTTTTGTGTACGTTTATAATTAATTACGCAAATTTATTTCTAAGTGCCAAAATAATAATTAATTGATATTTAATTATTTCTTTACCAATAAAAATACCATCTTGCGTCAAACCAGACGCAGACCATCTACAAGAAGTTGAAGTTAGATCAGTAAATCAATATCTTTATTTCTTTAGGCTAACAAATAAGCACTTAGACAAGTCAAAATTAATACTATAGGTACATAATTATCAAAATAATATAAGAAATAAAGTGATAATTGATTTTCAGTTCACTAGATTGACATCATTGTCTCAAATATACTATCACACCAATCTCTTTATATAAAAATGAATCCCTATTCCCCTTGGTCACGTCATCACGCTGAACGGCTGGACTGATTTCGTTAATTTTGATAATGTTGTGTTTGTTATTGTCAGAAGGTTCTTATGACAGAAAAAACAAAACAATTAAGAATATAAAATAAACATCAGACAAGGCAATATGGCTGTAATATGGCTTTAGCCTGTTCATAAAAAATGGACAAATAAAACAAAAAAAAATCATACATCATCTTTCGGGTTCAACATCAACTAGCAATATTATAAACAACGAATAAGTTTCTCACTAATTCAAGTTTAAATAATGTTTAATTAAATCCAAGCCTGTGTAAAAACCAGTTTCGTGAACCTTTAATAAAAAAAATAATCACATATGCTTAAATTATCGCTAGTGTTACCTGTTTAGTGTTCGGATTGTAGAAGAAGTTGGCCCAGTTGGGATCAGTCTGCATACAGCGCAGCGCAAACATTTCAGTCAGGCATAGCCTCATGATCTTCTCTGCGATGTCGTGCCGGATTTCGTAGGGAGCGTTGAAGAACTTGTCCAGCGGTGTCCCTTCTATCAGCTCCGTCGTTATCACCTCCGGTGCGCATAGCTCATCTGGTTACAACACATATAATAATAATAATTACGGACTCTCCACACAGCATCATCTAAGCAGAGCCGCTAAGCAGAGCTTGTGTTATGGGTACTAGATGACTGATATACTTAATACAATACATTATACAATACATTATACATTATTTATTTTTTATTATACATAGAAAACACCCAGACCAACGGAACAAATTTCTGCAGATCGTACACAAATTTGTTCCGAGGCGGGAATCGAACCCGCAACCTCCTGCGTCGCAAGCGGACCTTCGCTCACCGCGCCACATCGGTTGTTGATGGCAACTTGTGTCTGGTATGCACTTTGCCGCCAGTTTTATTACCAAGAATATTTATAAAGTATATAAAACAGTTGAGGATGATGACTCACCAATCACATCAGGCACAAAGTACTCCGGGTAAGGTTCGAGCAGACGCTTGAACTTCTTGGTGAACTTCGCTTCACGAAGGTAATCCACTTCCCAGGCCAGCTCTTTCTTGGCCACTGAAACTATGTTGTCTATGAACATGCCTTTCGGGAAAACATTCCAAACCTAAAAATAATAATAAAAATTAATTTATTTCCATTGGGAAACAGAAACAGTCACTTGGTGGATTATATGATACAATATTATGATGCGATAAAGCAAATGCCTTTTTTTATTTATAAAATATTGTTTTGTTTACACAAAACTTAATTGTCACAAATTTTGAAAGCAATTACACTATTATTAAAGCGAAAATTTGAAAGGATTTTGGTAACACATCTTCATGTCAAAACTACTGAACAGATTTGCTGAAATTTTACATGGATATCGTTTTAGGCCAGAATCAGCGCCTTTCGGCTTACTTCACAATTACACATATTACCTGGCATCCTGCATATACTACTTTTATCTCAGAAAAACGCTAGCAAGGAATCGGTCAAGCTAAAAAGTTAAGGCAAATGTTTTTGAGTTTACCTTCATAACGCCAACAAGGTTATCAATATCACTGTCTATTCCCTTCGCCACGCCCGGGTACTGAACCTTCATGGCGACCTCACAGCCATTGTGCAGAGTCGCTAAATGCACTTGACCTGAAAAATGCATAAGACAATCTATAATTTGCCTTTATGACAAAAAAAAGACAAATAAATACATTTTAAAATTAAGGGGTGTGTTTTTTTCGACCATTACAATCGATCTCTTGAACCATAGTAGATAAAAAACATTACAATAACTTAAACAGCAGTGGTAAAATACAAATATCTACCTATATTAAAGAACACTCAAATCTATACGTCGCTTAGCATCACGTAAGATTGTGATCCAACGAAGATCTATTCTTGATAAAAATAAACCTTTTATAAATAAATAAACACAGTATTCTATTCTTAATCTCTATTCTAAATAATATAGAGTAACACAGACAACAAGCAGAGAACGTTAAATTAACTGATCCTGTCCATCCAAAGGTTGCCTGAAAGAGATCGCTTTTAGCGACAAGGCCGACGATTGTGCCACTTCACTACATAGTATAAAACAAAGTCGCTTTTTCTGTCCCTATGTCCCTTTGTACGCTTAAATCTTTAAAACTACGCAACGGATTTTGATGCGGTCTTATTAATGGAAAGAGTGATTCAAGAGGAAGTTTTATACATATAATAACCGTGCAAAGCAGGGGCGGGTCGCTAGTAATTTATATTTTAATGACGTGTAATTTGACAAATAATAAATAAAATGTCTGTTTATCTGTTAACATACCAATAGAGGCGGCCGCGAACGGTTTATCATCGAAGCTCTGCACTCTCGAGCGCCAGTCGTCGCCGAGCTGAGCCGCCATCACCTTCTCGACCTGCCACGTCGGCATGAAGTCAGCTGACTGCCGCACGCGCTCGAAGATCCGCTGGAGCTCCGGAGATATCACCGCCTCGTCCTGGATGCTGAGCAGCTGGCCTAGCTTTAGAGCAGCGCCTGAATGTTGCAAAGACAATAAAACAAAAACAATACAGTTGACATTATGCTGAGCCTAGATCCATTTGCTACTGCAGCACGCATTAATAGTTTAGGTACCTACCTACTTATTTTCATTTCTATTTTTTTGGTTCAACATAACAAGATATTGTCTCTAGTTATAATTTTTCTTTTTGTAATTTAAGAATAATTATGTTAGTACCTAATTGTAACCTCCTGTGAATATTAAATAATTGTGTATGTATAGTAGCAAATAAATGAGATGTCTACATATGTCTATGTCTAATACATACATTTTAAAGTTATAATTAATCTTAAAAGGGGTATTACACTACACGGTATTCAGGGACCCTAACTAAGAGTGGTGTAATAAGATTTAGGGTTCGGGATGGACCTGAACCCGGACGATATTCAGGGCCCGGTAGTTAGGGCCCTGAATAACGTGTAGTGTAATACCGATTTAAAGGCAAATTTTTATTGGTTAGTCATTTTATACTATTTGAGGGAGTCTCCAAATAGGATATTAATTAACTTGCCTTGTGAGGGGACCACTAAAAAAGTGTATCTTAAAAATAAATAATTTTGTAGTTTAGTAGCTATTTCACTTATATCTTTTCTGAAGTTATCTCCTTTTTGTTAAGCTTTGGTATCTATTCTTTGTTCGTTTCTGAGACAAAAATGCTTTTTCAATGCCACCTGTTTATTAAGTATATGATTTTCTAATGTTCATAGTCTTTAGGGCATAGGTTTTCTTTTTTGATTTAGTGTAGTGACACTCTGACTGTATTTATTCGTTTTTTATAGTTATTCAAGCTTTCCATTTTATGTAACGGTATCAGAGTTTAAATAATGAAAAGGATATTGAAGGAAATTGTTCTGTGTTGTTCTTTTCTTAAGGTGCTTCTGAATATGCAATGGTCTGTGTTGAATTTGAATTTGGTGCAGACTGATGTGTCTGTAAAGTCTTTTGCTGTTATGTCCATTTATTCTTCTTCTTTTTTATACACAAGCTATTGCTAGGCATTAGTATGTGTTTGAATTCAAGTAATAGTATCATTTAGTACTGTGTGGTACTCAAAAGTAACAGTACCTATAATTCCTACGAGTAAACCCTCTCATAACTTACCTCTCACTTTACAAAGAGTGTCCACAATTCGCTCAGCGTTTGCCGGCGACATGAAAGCGTTGGTGGTCTCGTCGACACGCCCGGTAACGGATTGTAGCGTATTCCTCGCGTACTGTGCCACCGTGCCGACTCCTAGGCCGGCAGCTAGCGAGCCGAATGATATCATACGACTAATGCGGCTGGCGGGAACTACACGGGCTTTTGAGTTCTCACTTAGCTGTCAAAGAAAAAAAAATGTTTTAATAATAAAAGTAACTTGTTAATGTGGAAAATGTTGTAGTTCATTGTAAACAGTCATGTAGAAACCACTGCTGTGGCTGGGCAGTTATCAGTAATATTAAGAGAATCGTCATAGAGATTGAATTGTTTTGTTCAAACAAAAATAAAACTAACTGATACTCACCGATACTTTTATCTTTTTCTTAGCAATAGGCTTTTGGGGGTTGCTGCTAGAAGGAACTGCACCATCAGTAACTATTTGCTGCCTTGGAGCGGCCACTGGCTCTTGTCCATCTTTCTCTGCTTTCACCATTTCAGCTTCTAACGGAGCTACAAACTCAATAGAAGCAGCCTTAATTTCAGCTTTCCTCAGGCTCTCAAATGTTTTGTGGAACTCTCTGTTCAGTTCATCAATTTCCTGCTTCATTCCTGGATCCATCTCACCGGTCTCTGAATCAGTTTTAAAATCGGAAACTTGCATGGCAGAATACTGCTTGAAGCCTTGGCCCACCACCACAGCTTTCTCTAGGATTTCTTTTACAGGGGAGAAGGGAGAGCTTGGTGCATTTTGTGAGAGTGTTACAGGTGGGACATTTTGTAGTAAATTTTTAAAGGAAGAGTTATTCCACAAGACCTGACAAGCTTCCTTCTGTAGCTTGCCTCCAGCCTCCGTCACCAGCCGGAGACCCCTCAGCACACCTATCAAGTCATTAATGTGAGACATTTCCTGGAAAAGATTAGTCTCTTGTTATTTCAGCATTGGTAGTTGTTTAACATATTGTATGTGTTGATGGCTATGATAGTTGATTAGACTTGGTTATTTTCGAGTTATAATTTATTAGCTTTTGGATTCTTGAAGAGCAGTAAGAAAGTTGAATATTTAGTATTTATTTACACAAAAAGAATGAAACTTAAAACAAAGAAATAATAAAAAAACTATTATTTGTAATTGAAACAGTTGAGTTGTACTACAGACCTGTTGCAATTAATCAAGTTGATCAGCTATTTTGATCCAAATCAATACCAATAATGTCCCCAAGGTGCTGGCTGCATTGCCTCACCCGCTACATACATGGATACAAGAATCAAATTAACTTTATATTGATGGTTTAACAACTACATATTTTATTTGCTAAGATCAAGCAGGAATAGGTTATTGCAATATTAACCTATTAGAGATAATGTTTAGAAAGCTATGTAATTACATGTTGCATAACAATTTACATCACTCAAACACATGTTTTGTAGTCCTTTTATTTTGTATGGTAAGCACCTTCGAAATGATATTTGAAGGGCTTAAAATGGCATGTCGGGGAGGAGAATCAACAAGCAAATACAAAGCAAATAATCTTTTGCAACTTACCTAAGTAATTTGAAATCAAAATAGAATGAGAACTTGTGAAGTTCTCTCTGGGTAATCACACATCATTCAAATTAAACTTCAACTTCTTGATTATGGCTCTGCGTCTGGTTTTACACGATTTTGTAAACAATGACTGTTTCTAGATAGCCCAGACAAAACAGAGTTGTTTGGTAGTTGTTTTAGAGTATCTTCTACACTGAACTTATAAAGAGTAGCTCCGTGAAGTTAGCGCCTGAATTATTTTTAATACTTCTTATGATGCTAATCGTTGGATGAAATTAATTCTCAATTGAATATTATTTAAAGTTTTCTATAATAAAGTCGGAGGGCCAAAATCACGGGAAGACACAGAGAGGTACCGGCTCCATATCTATAGGTACCTACTTTATGATAAACTGTCAAAAACACCGGAAAGGCGGAAAATCAATATCTACATTAAAAATTTCTACCTACGACTTTTCTGTCGACCAGAGGATAATATTCTACGTAAAATTACAAAAACGGTGTGGTTTTGATAACACATATTCAATAATCGAACAATAAATTAATCGAGCTTAGGCACATGATTGATTATTTATACCGAATAATAGAAATGGTAGAAATGAAATAAATCTTAAATCTGCTTTGTATCGTCCCTGTTGCGGTCGTCGCAAAGAAAATTAACTTTATCTAAGTTCCTATAACCCTTGTTATTCCTATATCCGTCCGTATATTCCACGACCACGACGCAACATTTAGTTTTCCATCTTCAAGTAATTCGTCAGTCTAAGTTCATCAGGATCTCCACTTATTGGCAGCTTATATCGACGAATACCAGCGAAGAGTAATGTCAGGACGACGTGTAGACAATCAAAGGAAAATTGCTAATAGGTAGGTACCTATGCATAAAACAAGTAAATGAACACAACCTCAGACTACCAGCACAACATAGAATGAACACCTTTTCAGCTTGTAGAGTACCTACCTACTTATACCTAACTTGTAGGTTTTTTGCATTGGGTGTGGTTCGACATCTTCAAGAATAATACCAAACTATCATAAACGGTACCTTAATAATTCCATAACTCACTAGTATATACAATTATAACAAACTCTTAAAAATCTAAGCCGTCACCAGAAGGCAGAGTACCCAGAATGCTGGCAGCATTGCCACGTTGAATGGCAATGCTAATTCGTTGACCAAAATAGAAGCCAGCATTCTGATCTCCTGTGGACTCTATGAGAAGTTTAGAAAGATCTTTAAAAATTGTGTGTGCCCCAGGACCCCAAGGACCAAGGGTTTCCACCCCAAATGGCTCAAATAGGTAACCTCGGTCAACTAATTGTAACTTAACTAATTGTAATATTATTTTTTTATTACAGAAAAAGACGCGACGATGCCCCACGTGATTTACCACCAACAAAAAGGTCCAAGACTGATTCTGGTAGTCAGACCAGAAAGGAAGATATAAACAAATCACAGATTCCAACAAATCATGAACAGAAACCGTCTAACAATCCTGCTACTCTGGCTGAGTCCCAGCCCACCTATGATCCTGGGGTTGATTGCTTGCAGAGCTATTACTTCCAAAGCAACAAGTTGCTCTTTGAATTAAATCAAGAAAGGATTCAAAGATCTGGCTAGCATCGCACAGGGTAGTGGGAAAGCAGAGCGCCTGTATCTTTACTATGTGTAATCATGTAAATATCTCATTGAGAGCTAGTATTTGCTCATCATGGTTCCATGTTTTATGGGACTATTATTTTGTGATAAATGATTAAGTCTCTTTTAGTTGTATTCCAAAGGACTAATGTAAGTACATTGATGTGAACGATTCAATAAGTAACTGTATTGATGTGTTTTAAAGTCCAATGCACATTGCCCTGTTGTGCTAAAAAGGTTTTTAAAGGGTTTTAAGGTTGTGCCATATTTAAGTTAAGATTTAGGGCTTTGTTGTTCTGTGGGTCAAACCCTGCGTTTACAACAACCAATTATCCTATCTTAACAGGCACACCCAATGCAGTACATATATAATGATAATTTAAAATAAGTCAAAATGAATGTGAAATTTGTTATGTGTATTCTGAGAAATTACTGTTGTAAGCCTTGTGTTGCCTGTTGTCTGCAGACCAACACAGGGTTTATTGTTTAGGGTGGAATAGATAAAATCGCATGACACTAATTGAGTAAATTTTTTCATTTAAAGAATTCATTTTATGTTATGAATTTGTTTCATGTTATGAATTTTTTAAGGTGATTTGAAATAAAATTGGATAAACTTATTGTAAGTTGATTACAGGAATAAATAAAGGGTGATTGGTAGTGCCAATATTATCAACAAAAACTGAAGTTAGGTAAAAAGTTCATGGCCAGAAACCGTCTTGGGAACCATGGCTCAAATGTTTGCAAATGGTCTGCACCGGCTTCACTTTCAAGCTTTACACCCCATTACCAATCACCCTATATATAATTGTTTAAGATGAGATATCATTTTCACTGTAGTCAAAAGTAGTATAATAAGTAGGATCTGTTTATAAGACCCTATTATATACCTATTTAATTACATATCTATTGATTTTGTGTTATTAGATTTTGTAATTTGCGTGTTTTATAAGCTTTAATTTATTTTACTATATAAATTTTACTAAATAACCAATATCTATTTCACTTGTTTTTTTTTATTCACCTGCCGTTATCAAATAGGACAATTTTCACATACCTATCTACCCTTTGATCCACATTGTTAGGTATTCAAATGTAAAAAATTTAAAAATTTATGCAAATTCTTCTTGTGTTCATAGGAACAGGCTTTTTTTTTCACTTAACTTTCCGTCCAAATTGGTGGTGATCAGTCAGAAACTAACTTGAACAAGGGTATGGTATGAATGACCTAGGTCGATAAAATTCAAATTCAAAGTGCTTTATTTCCTTAAGACCTTACAGGACACTTGGACACGTCATAAAATACATGTTAAAAATATACATAGATAGTACAGTTTATTATCATTATTTTAATTTCTTAACTTCTTGTCAGAAAAGCAAGTTGTTACCAATATCTTAGGCTAAGCATCACTCGTCAGAGAAAACCAGTGTTTTGTGTAGGTAACAATTTACCTTCTACTATACATTTTTAAATTACCTACTTATTTCAAAGTTCTTTTGTTAGACAAAACTATATATTCACTAACAGAGTAGGTACTTACTGTTAGTGAATTTCTAGACAATAATTACAAACAATTCGAAATTCCTGAAAGACGAACCATGCCTAATTTGAACTAATTTTTGTAGGTACCTACCTATTTACAGGAACCTAATATAAAATAACGAGAAACTGATAACACCTTAACATGAAGTTAACCATTTAGTGTGTATTTCTTTTTCAATAAATAATTACATTTCATTACCTATAGTACCTATAGGTCCTATACGATGGTATACCACTATCACTACATATTTTAAAACAGCTTCCAGCTGTATGTCCCTATTAGGTATGCTTAGATCTTTAAAACTACGCAACGGATTTTGATGAGGTTTTTTTAACAGATAGAGCGATTCAAGAGGAATGTTTATAATATACCCGTGCGAAGCCAGGGCTGTCGCTAGTTACTTTATATAACCGCCTGCCTCATTGGTCATAGCTGCGTCTCCACCAGGCGAATGGGCTCGCGAGCCACATTCGGGCGAGCGGCTCGGCCGAGGCTAGCTCGCGCGGCAGCCTCGTAGTTTACCGGAAACATCAAGGAGGGGCTCGCGAGCCAAGCCGAGCCATCAGTTCCACCTAGCTATTTAAAAAGGACCACGCGCGCGAGCCAAACGCACTGACGTCTCCACCTAACGCACAGCGCTCACTGAGGCACCTTTGAGCGCGTCAAGTTTACCGACAACAGATGGCTCGGGCGGGGCCGAGCCGTGCTCAGCCGAGCAAAGGTGCGCCCGAGGCACGTCCACACCAGCCGAGGCATTTGGCTCGCGAGGCTGCCGCGCGATCCTGTGCGCTAGGTGGGTACGCGGCTATTAAATACCTTCAGTGCCTACAAGCCACATAACACCGCTATAAGGCTAGCCAATAAACGCCATAAACCTACAGCGTGGTTTTTCTTGTGACCCGGATTACTCAGCTTTTGATGGGGAAGTATTATAGGTACTTGCATACTGAAATCTTCAAGAAAAATGGCTCGCTGTCTCACTAAATTAAATGTTCAAGTTTCTGTTAAAATTTAAAATTGTCAGGGTATGAAAACTTGTGATAGTTCTGTTTAAAAAGACAACATCATTGGTAGTTAGTCTTTTATACAGCATTTAGCTGTATAAGGGGTATTTTCTCAGCCTAAGCTGGTCTACTGCTAGACATATACCATATCTTAAAGCACCATTATAGGACTGACTTCAGTGGGGATCTGGCAGCAGTTTTTAACAGAATGTTATTCCTGGCCACTGGGATTTTTACACTACATTAAAACAGCTGGTTATTAGCTCAATTATTGTAATGTACTCTTCATCAATATATTAAAATGTTTTAATTAAAATCCAATTTACAAGATTCACCCTAAAACCTTAAACAAATAATAAATACCTAAATTAAATACTAGTTCTTTCACAATACATTTGAAACATTCAGGATATTTTATTAAAACCTGATTATATATGTGAGATCCCATCATTAAAAAACATAACTTAAGAAATACAGTTTGTCATAGAATAAAGAAAGATCATGTGGACAGAAGATAAAAGTGGCTGAGGTTTACAAAAACAGGAATGTATTTCAGATGAAATGAAAAATAAATGCTAAAATATTATACGCCAATTCAAGACCTAACCATACCTTTTTAAAATTTTATTGATTATTTTTTAGGTGTGATAATTCAGATGTTGCCTGACAACACTAAAACAGTTCCTTTTTATTTAAATCAAATGAATGGGACAGCAACATTTTGTTTGTCAAATAAGTTAAGTTTTGTATTGGCTTGAGTGTTGGTGACATCTTAATTGACACCAGTAACATCGTTATTAATTGTGTATAAATATGCTAAAATTAAATTTGACATTTGTAAGCAATTATAACTATTCCTTTTTCCTGAATAGTTAATAAGCCTACTGCATGTAATACGAATTATTCCTTTACTTGTAAAAATAGTTCTATATTCTTATAACTTTCAATAACTTACTAATAAAATTTTAAACAAAGTTCTATAAAACAATTTGTAAGAATTACATTTTATCAGAAATAGCTACAGTATGTTTAGGCGACTTAACTTTACCTTATATTTCAGTGAAATATTAGGCTTAAAAACATGAAAATTATGAGATGTTGACTTTACTACTTTTGAACTAGAACTTTGTTTCACCGGGACCATATGTTTTCATACATAGATTATGTATAACTTAATTATTCCAAGGTCTATGCAAGTTTCTCGCTTATATTGCATTCCGAGATGAAACCAAGAGTAGAATAAATATTTTATAGCATTCTCATTATGTACCGTTGAGTCTAGTCTATTTGTAAAAGGTTTCTCATAACGCTTTCGAACTTTGCCGTCGGCAGTGGAACGCAATGGGTTGATTCAAAATCGGACGAGTACTTCGCAATCTGAAAATAATAAACAATATTAGATACATTACGCTCTAGAGCCTTGAAACAAATATTTGTACAATATGCAGATTTATTTCATGTTTCCTTGTATTCATATATGAACTTATAATAAAAATATCTGTATTGTAATGTATTGTATTATGAACCAGTGTACCTATATGTATGTACATGTAGTAATTACCCCCACAAGCTATACTTAGTTTATAGATAGATGATGCTGGTGGAGTTGTCCAAATTTAAGTAGTTTTTTATTGAGCATTTTGAGCTAGATTCCATGACTGGAGACTAATTATCTGATTTCAAACAAATCATAATAAGTCAAGAGATAAAAGCCACAGCGTTGCTTTATCATGATATAGCTTTCTCCTTTAATGAGCAAAATAAACGTTGACCTCATCGACAACATGTACAAATTAGCTATGTTACAAAAGTAAAAATATAATACAAGTATAACTTCACGCGCAAAACACTGTTGATCCAATGTTCATGGCATTTTATGTTTATATTTTATATTTATCTCTAGTGACTTCATTTCTTTTTTGATGGCAACAAACATAAAAAGATACTTTTTTGTGCAAGTTTCATGGAAATGTCATACTTAGTCATGGTATGGAGGCGTGGTTGCAATAATAAAAGGAGCGGTAATTTTAAAAATTATGATGGTGTGAATTTTCTTTCATTGACATGTGGTGATAAACTATCACGTTCTAATATTTTGGTTTTGGGAGACTCACACTAGAGTGCTTTTCACGAAAGAAGTCCCCTAGACGAGGCGCTGTAGTAGTACGACCGAATGAAGCCAGCAAGCATTTGGCAATCTGTCAAATTTAGTTCCACCAGTTGCCGAGGGACTTTTTTATTTAGTTCCACCAGTTGCCGAGGGACTTTTTTCGTGAAAAGCGCTCTAGACGTACAATGAGCATATCGACAAATGAATAAGTTATTTTAAGGCACAAACAGGAGGTACACTAGCGCCACCACTAATTTTATCATATAATTTAAGTTGCTCTTGGTGGCAACCAAACTCTGTTTTCGTATCTCTTCCTATAATATACAAAATGAAACTACTACGAAAGCATTACAAAAAAAGCTTGTATTGTCAACAAACAGCACATTAAAATCTTGCTATTTCCTTTGTTTAACATGATTAGATAGATAGAAAACTCTTTATTGCACAGTTAAAACTTAGAAACAATTTATACAAACTTAAGCTACAATTGGCGGTCTCTTTGGGTGATTGTTCACTTTATTTAATTATTTTAATCTTCACCGTAAACCGGCCTCCCGTGATACAGGTTCTGAACCTAGTGTGGGGACCACAAGTAACAATAATAATTTAAGCTTTTTTTTAGCAAATAAATGCCATTTGTATTTGTTTGTGATTATATGATAAAATAAGTGATGATGCTAGTATACCTCCTATTTGCGCCATAAGTAATATCACTTACCAAACCAAGTATGTACTTGGAAGTCGTATCAAGCCCGTGAGCTTTATAGTTAGGGCGGTCAGAGGCAGCCATGTTCGCGTAACTGACGAGCTCTGCCTCGTTGAATAATTCCTCTTCGCTGTGCCGATACTTGATTAGCTCCACTAGGAGATTGTTGCCGCGGTTCGTTCTAATATCTCCCGGCCTGAAGAAATAAAAAATATATAATTTACTATTGACGATCGATGTAACGCGGCGAAGTTTCGCCTGCGACGTAAGAGGTTGCGGGTTCAATTCCGGCCTTGCGAATGATCTACGACGATGATGAGTATTGATGATCTACAAATTTCCAGTTTTCCAGTGTTCCAGTTTTGAATCTATAAAAATGTTAAAAGTTAATAAAAGTTTATCAGACATCTAGTACCCATAACACAAACTGTGCTTAGCATTGAGTAAGATGATTAGCTAGCTTTTGATTAGCTACGCTGGAGCATCATCTTGTCCCATAATAGGAATATACCACATGAATATCATCATCATCAGCCCATAAGCTTGGGGTTAGATGATGCTGTGTGGATTGTCCGGAATTATTTATTGTTTATTATATGTACTTATAGTAATGTTTTTAATATATTGACTATCTTATATCTAGTAAAGTACCCATAAAACTTACTTTGGGGATAGATGGTGCATGCTGTGTGGATCGTTCAGCATTATTTATACATTAATTTTTCATTTGTTTATTCTGTGTGTAAGAGGGGGTAAATATTCAAACTGTAATTTCCCAATATATTTATAAAAATTTAACGTATAAACACAAAAACCAGAGAAACTTTTTGAAAAATTGTGATGTTCACAATAGAAATACAAGAAACAAGAACAAATAACACATCCCTTCATTTAGTTTACGAAAACTGGGGAAATCATTTATGGGTAATTTTGTGCGCTTCTATAATAAGCTTCCATCTGAAGCAACTGAACTTTCTATTCGTAGATTTAAACAGTACATAAAACTAAATCTTATCAAGAAGGCATATTACTCCATAAATGATTACATCAATGACGTTAGTGCTTGGCCAGATGTCTCTCAGTTCCACACCGACAACTTATTTCTTATATTATTTTGATAATTATGTACCTATAGTATTAAATTTGACTTGTCTAAGTTCTTAAATTGTAAGCCTAAAGAAATAAAGATATTGATTTACTGATTTACTGGTACGGGGAGGGGAGTGTATATACATACGAGAGGCAGATGATCTCGTCCTCAGTGCGGCGGATGAGATGCAGGGAGCTGCGGCAGTCGCGCAGCTGGTCCGCTACGTGCAGGTCCACGTGGGAGCGGACCACCTCGCGCACCAGCGGCTCCCAGGACGCGGGCATCTGCTTCACGGCCAGCGGAAGCAGGTCATCGAAGGTCGCGTCCAGGACCTGCGCCGCAAACATCATACTGAGCCTGCTGTTCACCACCTCATAATCGAACAATAGGCATAAGAATAAACAATAACTGGGCAGAAGGGACTCTTCTTTGATCGAGTCCTAAACGCCGCCATTTATATACCTACTTCCCCATTTACCTCGTTACGCCCCTTTGTCGTCCAAGCGTGTTGCCAGGGTTGCTACTGCACTGTATCGCCGCCGAGCCTGCGCGTTTGCGAGGCGAGGCGACCTCCTAGTCTCAAGTAAGGTTTAAAAACTGGCCAAGTGCGAGTGCACTCGCGCACGAAGGGTTCTGAATCGCAAAAAATCATGTTTGTTGCATGGGATTTATTTTACTTTGCTTTCAGTATAGTCAGTAACAGAAATACATAAATTGTGAAAATTTTAACTCTAGCTATCGCGACGTAAACTATGGACGATGGATGATAATAATAAACCCGCCCGTTTATACAACTGGTCTCATGTCGCAATGAATGAAGCCAATTACGGTGTTTTGTTTGAACCCTTATAGGTCAAACCTTAAAGGTAGCCTTCCGTTCCTAGCGACCGCAACGCTCGACCGCGACCGGGTTTGTATGAATTTATATGGAGCCACGCCCACCCACCCCCATGTGTTTTGTGCTCCATATAAATTCATACAAAGCAGTGGGTCGCGCAACCCGGTCGCGGTCGCGCGTCGCTAGGAACGGAAGGCTACCTAAATCTCAACTCACCAGAGCCCTGACGTTAAAGGTGGCCGCTGCCCAAGCGGCGGAGTAGCCGCCGATGCTCCACCCGTACAGGACGATCTGATCCCGGTGGAACTTGAGCTCCTGCAGTGCGTACTGCATCACGGCGTCTATTGCAGCAAGCTCCTGACTTGGGTATGGAAGGCCCTGACAAACAAACATCACTATTTTAATATCTTTGGGTAGTCGCGACTTAAGGTAGCCTTCCGTTTCCTAGCGACTTGGTATGAATTTATAAGGAGCCACGCCCACCGGTCGCGCGACCGCGGTCGCGCCATGTGTTTAGTGTTCCATATAAATTCATACAAGGCAGTGGGTCGCGACCCGGTCACGGTCGCGCGTCGCGGTCTCTAGGAACGGAAGGCTACCTTTAAAATCACGATCACTACATAGTATAAAACAAAGTCGCTTTCTCTGTCCCTATGTCCCTGTCCCTTTGTATGCTTAAATCTTTAAAACTACGCAACGGATTTTAATGCGTTTTTTTAATAGAGTAAGGTTTATACGTATAATAAAACCGTGCGAAGCCGGGGCGGGCCGCTAGTAACAAATAAATAATTCCGGACAGTCCGCACAGCATCTTTCTAGCCCCAAGCTAAGCAGAGCTTGTGTTATGGGTACTAGATGACTGATATACTGACAATCAACTGATTAATCATCAACCTATATTAGTCCACTGCTGGACATAGGCCTCCCCCAATGAGCGCCATAGCGCCCTGTCTTCAGCTTGACGCATCCAGCATCTGCCAGCAGTCTTTCGCAGATCGTCATCCCACCTGGCCGGAGGGCGTCCTACACTACGTTTACCGAGTCGCGGTCTTCACTCAAGAACACGTTTACCCCAACGGTTGTCGGTTCTTCGCGAGATATGGCCGGCCCACTGCCACTTCAGCTTACTAATTCTTTGAGTTATGTCGATAACTTTGGTTCTCTGACGGATGTATTCGTTACGAATTCTATCCTTCAGAGAGACTCCGAGCATAGCTCTTTCCATAGCTCGCTGGGCGACTTTGAACTGGTGGACCAGCCCTACCGTGAGTGTCCGTCTCAGCTCCGTAGGTCATTACGGGTAGGACGCACTGATTAAAAACTTTCGTTTTCAAACATTGCGGTATGGATGAAGAGAAGACTTGACGTAGTTTCCCAAATGCTGCCCAGCCTAGCTGGATCCTCCTCTTGGCCTCCTTCTCAAAATTGTTTTTACCTAGCTGTACAATCTGCCCAAGGTAAGTATAATCGGAAACAATTTCAAGAAGGTGACCATCTACGACGATTGGTCCCGGAACAATGTGGCCATTGATCATGACTTTGGTTTTATCCAAATTCATGCCAAGACCGATACATCGCGAGGCTGAAGCTAGGCCGTCCAGCATGTGGGTCAGCTCCTCTAGCGACTCCGCCATAACGACTATGTCATCAGCGAATCGCAGGTGTGAGATGTAATCGCCGTTTATGTTAATGCCCTTACCTTTCAACTGATTGAGAGATTTTGATAGATACATCTGCAAAGTTAACAGTGAGCCAAGATGTCTCAAACCAAGCTTTAAGTAAAAAAAATAATGAAAAAACTGACACAGCATCATCTAGGCGCAAAGTAAGCAGACTTTGTGTTTTGGTACTAGATAAATGAGACTTACTTATCTGAAATAGCTAAAACAAATATTAGCAGATTTTACTAACATTTGAGTTTGGTATCGAACCTGCAAACTCCTGTGTGGAGGTCGTTAAGTGTAACACGTGTCTGTAACTTACAGTGCTGCCAGCAAAGCCTGGATGGTTCCACCCCAGTACTGAATAACCCGCTTTCAATGGTGTCATCATGATTCCAACTTCATAGAAGCCAGAGTTGCCTTCTGAGCAGATCACTAATGTACTCCCTTTTGTGGTCGCTCGTTTACTGCCAGTGTTATAGTCGAGAACTGACCGGTTGTCGATAAACATAGTGTCTATGGAGTTGCCATCTTTTGCAACTATTTTGACACGTTTACCATGATGTTCTTCTATCAGGCTGGCGCGCCCTTGTAGTAGTGGGATTCCTACAAAAAGAACAAATATACATAGATTGCAATAAGTTCCTAGTTCCTACCTATTAAATCATTTTGTTCCCGCCCTTCAGTTATCACAAAGAAATTTTTAATGGCTTATTAACTTCATCATGTATGCGTTACCCCACTAAGAATCGGCATAAAAAAGCTGTACAAATCATTCTTGCAAGCTTTGTTTACAGTATAAGTAAAATATAATAGGCCAGGATAGTATATACATATTATTATAATAAACATTATTCCAACTCAATGTAATCCTCCTAATTTATAATTATTGTATATTGTGCCTAAATATTAATATATGTTTAAATCTCATGGTTTGTTTTGGAGTGGAGATCTACTACATCCGTCACCCTATCTGCTGAGTAGTTTTAGTGTAGAAAAGTTACAAACATACATACATCCAATCTAATATTATTAGAACAAACAAATTAGTCTTACTTAGCAAGTAATGGATGAGGCCAAGTGTTCCGGGATATATGAGGCGAAGAGCAAATGTGTTGACAGCAATATATGCTAAGAACTTGACAATATATTTCTGGTATAAATGCAGATGTTGATTTTCCTTCGCCACGAAAGTATTTTTTTGAGCCACTATTGAACTGTAAATAAAGGAAGTGTTACATCTTACATACAAAGTTACTTGCATTGGCAATGTTTTGATATAGGGTTCTAAATATAGTTATCATTGATTCACTGCAGATCTGAAAGAAAGCTATGAAGCCATAAAATAAACAACAGTAATAAATAATTCTGGATCATCATCATCATCATCAGCCTATATTAGTCCACTGCTGGACATAGGCCTCCCCTAATGAGCGCCATAGCGCCCTGTCTTCAGCTAATAATTCTGGATAATCTATCAATATTTTATAGGAGTGTAATGATATACAGAATGTTGTTTTATTAGTGCGCAATACCAAGGGTGGTTGTTCACATGCTGTCACAGATTCAGATTCATATATTCAGTCAAGAAACAAAGCCAATATCAACATTATAGCAATGACTTTATAGTTGTATATTACTTACGGTTTGAGTAAGTAAGCAAACACTTTGCGAAAACTAAATTATCACTACACGTCTACATAACTACTGAGCGCATCAAACACATCAAATCATAGGTGGTTTAGTACCATAATAGAGCATCCTAATAATATTATAACGTGAAAGTTTGTAAGTATGGATGTTTGTTACTCTTTGCAAAAACTAATGGATATGGAGGAAATTTGGCACAGAGATAGATTATAGTCTGGAATAACACATAGGCTTTATTTTATCCCAGAATTCCCATGGGAACAGGAAACAGAAATGCTAGTTTTTTAATAATTGAAATAAAAACAAAATTTTCAAAGTAACATAAATCATTAGCAGCTTGTTTCGTTTCATCATCATCATCATCAGTCTGTATTAGTCCCCGGCTGGAAATAGGCCTCCCCTAATGAGCGCCATAGCGCCCTGTCTTCAGCTTGACGCATCCAGCATCTGCCAGCAGTCCTTCCTTGTTTCGTTTAGTGAACATAAATCTGTAGCACCAGGTGAATGACCTCGGTATATGGTGCACTGATTTGAGTACACCTCTGTATCAGTATAATTGTAGGTAAATGATAAAATACTAACTTGTCAGTGTAGTACTGCATATTATAAGTAGCCGGCCAAGCATTGAATTCAAAGTCATATTTTCTGATTTCTTCAAGGTAACTGGGTATGTCATTTTTGGGTGTGTTTAGAGCTTGAATAAACTTCATATATTCTGGATTTGTGGCTCTTCCCCATGCTCGAGACAGGAATGCTATCACGAGGATACAACTCAGCCCACCAAACATATAGGAAAACTGGTGCAAGTCTTCATATGTTACGCCTCTCCGGTACAAGTACATCAAAATGAAAGGAGACATGTAGAAGGATAGGTCCCGGAACATACAGGCCTGTGAAACAGATTGTTCGCTTTACTACAGTTTGAAATTACTTAGTGTTATTTGTAAATAGCTGTAGTTTCACTTACTGCTTTAATTACAGTATCACCATATGCTTCAGTTAATCGAGGTTGGTAAAAATTCTGAAATAATTTAGTTGCATCATGTTACAATTGAATAAATTTAGATCCAGCTAACACCCTCAATTCACATCAAAATAAGTCCACATTGAGCTCTGTTATTTGGTATTTGATTGTAAAAACTTAAGGCAATGGATATTTGATACTAGAGAATCTAACCCATCGTACCTCACACACATCGTACCTCGTACATTCATCTCTTCTTTGAAACAAATAAAATAACTATATTTTAACCTCATTTGAACATATCAAGCAGAATATTTTCCACCATTCTTCACATCGACTTATCGATACTTACATCCATGCGACCATGCCTATGTGTGTTGTACAACCTGGGACTCAATAAGCACTTTGCGATATTTTTGATAATCACAATCATCTTGGCTTGAAAATAAAAGTGGCAAAGAAAATAAAATTGTTCAGACTTATTAAAGTTTTTTATTTTGCAGCTTCAGAGAAGAACAGTCACCATGTGCGTGAATTGATGAATTTTAATCCGATTCCTTACTGAAATTTCGAAGAGGATACAGTAAATTACAGTACAACAATTCATCAATCAAACCACGAAAATCGAACTCATCCAATTTTTGCTATGAAAGAATTTTTGTAAATTTGATATAGTAACAAAATGAACACGGACTTTCAGTGTAAGTGACTGACAGTGACGACTGTGAAGTGAAGTGAACGAAAGAAACGAGCTTCGGGCTCTTCAAGCCGTCGTCGTGATGTCATGTCAATGTCAAAGATGTTGAGGTGCAGTAGAAAATGAACCAGCAGAGCCATTACACAAAGAATTGAATTTAATTGAAAAATGAAGCGACATCTACCAGCTCTCTATTCGATATATTTCAGCACACAACTTATAATAAAACTTATGAATAACACAAATTTTCATTTTCTCAATTTGACATTCACGGCGGTTTGACATGTCGCCGCTTGGTGATATTAACAAACCAAAACAATAACAGAACGGCTACATCGCCATTTACGATGGCAGTGACCTTAAGCTCCATCTACCCTACGGAACCTTAATACAACTCGCACGCCTTCGCAGCTTCGCCTCCGCTCTGCCTCCGAGTTCTGTGTGTTTCGCTCTTTACCCACCACCGAATTGAATTGAAATGAACCGGACACTGCCAGAAAAGTATCAAACCAGACAAAAGTTGCCATCAATGAAGAAGTCAAGTCAGTTCGATATAACGAAACGATATTTTGTGTCGCTAATGCCAGAAACATACTTGCGTGTCGCGGTGTGTCGTCGGGGCGCGCCAGAAGCATATCGGTTTAGTTAGGGACATACTTGTATGGCGTGTCGTGTCGCAGACTGCTAGCCACCGATTGCACCAGAGCGGTGGTGGGGGTTATGTCGCGACACGACACAACAGGCAAATGTGTTTCTATACTAGCGCGTGGCTCGTGGCGCGAACATTTTTAATTTAGTATTAATTATTTGCAGCAAAATGACAACACATGACGTTGACAACACAAACAGGTTCCTGAAATACATTAATATTAGTAGGTTGGCAAGAAATCTTAGCGCAAAAACAAAAATAAACTAAAGTATTCAATTATTTCATCATAGACTATGTGATCTGTATTAATCTGAATAAAAGTTTTACAGATTTGACTTAATCTGTAATCTGTATTTGTGGTCAAAATTCTCTACAGATACAGATAAATCTGTATATATGGCAACACTGGGCCATAACACCTCTTGTCGCGACACGATAATGTGCACACTCATCGCCGCGACAGTAAGCATCGCGACACGCCAGGACACGTAAATATGTTTCCGCCATATGACGCAGATCCATTACATCAAGAATTGAATTGAAACATGGATCAATTGAGCTACCTTTAGACTGTTTGCAACCGTCTGCAGTTAGCTCAATGGTTTCAATTGTAAATACTAGTTGTAATTTTTCTATTTCTTTGCTTGTAATTTTCGTTGTTAATAAAGTTTTTACATTGAAACGATATTTATTTACTAATTTTATTTATTGGAAAATCGAAGGCTTAAATTAACTGATTGAACTACATTAATAGCATCAGACATAATTTTTCTTGGTCCGTATTTGCATATTCGTAATAATATTTACTATTATATATTATTTATATTTACTATTAATATTTGTTACTCCTCCTTCATATTTTTTTGGATATACTTCACCTCCATAAAATTTCGATTTTTTGTTCGCGCAATATGAATCGAACGAACATTGAGACGCAAATCCATTTCACCATCTTTATTTTCATACGAACATTGGTGACAACTGTGTTAACCAGATGCAGAGTCATATATAAGAAGTTGAAGTTTTTTACATTGCATTCTTGGAAGTTTTACAAACATTTTCCCGATTGTGGCTACTGAATAAATAACAAAGTCATGAAAGATGCATCTCATAATGCAGTATCCTACGATCATCGTATTGCTTCTAGTAGCTACTGTTTCATGTAGGATTCACAAGTTACATCTCACGGTAAGTCATCTTTATTTTTTGAAGACATCAAGTTGAGAAAGAAAAACATATAAGTGCTTCTTTTATGTAAGTTATGTGTCCTAAAATTGTCGAGCGAGGGAAGTTTAAACTTAATAGAATACCCAAAAGATATTGAATATTTTTCATACAAAGGCACCAACCCATACATATCTTTAGCATGGAAGGACCTCTCTAGACCTCTAAAAAACATTTCTGACCATGTTGCAGCCACATCACAATATTGTAAAACCTTAAATAAAAGTTGAAAGCTTAAATAACTAAAAGAGTCAACTAAGGGAATCTATCTGAGGAAGGGAAGTACCTTCCTTCTTCATATTCTTCAGAATTAATATCTTTTCTAAATTCTAAAATTAAAATAACATGTAAACTACCAATTCTATTTAAACATGATTTCCATAAGTGATTGTCTATTGATTCTTACATAGAAACATGTATATGTCACACATACATAATTTTTTACTATGTGTATGTCCAAACTTGTAATAAGCCTTCAGTAACATGAATGATATTGTTACTGAGTCCCATTTGCTATTTTTAATCATATCAGTAAGTATTTAGAATTCACAAAATAATAAATGGTTATAATGAAGCAAAGTTTATACTTTGATGAAACAAAAGAAGTTTATTTAAAAGGATGATGGGCGACGTTATGTGGACCTGACAACATTTGGATTCTTCAAAGGAGGCATACTTGATGTCAAGATGGTGAACTTGGTGCTGCCTTCAGGACCTGTGCGAGGAGAGGTAAACCACTGTAAACTTACTCAATAATTTAAAAAGATAATAGATATTTGATATAGATATGGGAAAGTCTGTGTGAATGTTTAATATAATCTCCGTAACTTCTTTAGCTTTTTGCCTTTAGGGGGCTAAATAGGGTGGTAAAACTTGTATGGAAAATTATTATACCTTGGTTTTATTCAGTTAAAATTCGGTATAAGTAAACTGCAAAGTAAATATTTTAACACATATTTTTTATGTTAACCAAACTACTCCTAGGAGGTGTGCAAAAATTATGACAATTTAATTTCCATAAGTATCCAAATATACTCTGGAATATTATGGTTTTCGTGTTACTATCATAAAGCGGTATGTGGGGGCACATTAGTCTTATTATTATGCAAAATAAAAATATCTCAAAATATCAAATGTTCAGGTATAACAAATAGCATTTGAAATTTTGGAAATTCATTCATTTAATGTAATTATCATATAAAATCAGTGGTGGCACAAATGTAGCCATATTTAAGGCTACACTTCGAGTGTAGCCTTAAATATTGCTCTTAAAAAATGACTAACATATGATTTAAGATACTTCTAACCATATATAAAATATTAAATTTAATAAATACTATTTAAGGCATGTTTCATAGACTAGCAATCATGCAACATAAGTCATAATAACATAACTGTCTAGCCTAATGCACTTCCAGTCTTCCATTTATTGATTTTAAATACCCTTAATAAATACCACATTAAACTGTATTGAACAGTTCTACTCAAGTACTCAGTATTGATGTTATCATGAAACACTCAAGGACATTATAATTAAAAAGGTTATTTGAAGTTCAATAAAGAAGGATATTAATTCTGTTGTATGGTTTTTAAAGGTGTTTTTGTTGCTAGATATCCAATTACTATCCTAGTTCAATCAATTGCGCTCTTTCATAGAATTGTCCTATCAAAGTTTTATTTCTGAGACATTATCCTGTAAAACTAAAAGTAAAAACATTAAATTATACAGGCTGTCCAACAGAATCTTTGCCATGCCCTATTAACATCATGAAACAGTTAAACTAGTTAAAATCATAAAAAATTGCCTTGTAAAAGAAGCACATGGTACCCCTAATTCTAATTCTAAGTAATGTCTAACTGTGATCTGCACTGACATCTCGCTTGGGAGTGTATTCTACATTATCCCCCTGCCTAACCAGGCCCTAACCCGCCCAGCTCCTTGTAGAACCGGAGCAGGACTTTTAGCGATTGACAGCTATGTTTCAGCTTTTCTGTGGGTGTGGACGGGGTTGGTGCCTCGATGAGGCTCATCAGTCCCGTCTTTTGTCTGGTCTCTTCTGAGGCCTTGCAGTGAACCACAACGTGTTCCACAGTTTCTTCTTCCTGAAAGCAGCCACAACACAGATTGCTGTCTGTGGCTCCGGTCTTGAAAAGGTGGTGGTTCAATTCGCAGTGGCCTGTGATGATTTCCAGCATTGTCATGACATGGTACCCCTCCGGTCCCCTTTGTATATTGGTAACTTTATGTTACACTAACTTCAAAAAAAGGAGGCAAACATTCTACCCAACACATTAAACACACATTAATGTATCATTGCTTAGTTTGAGTAGACCATTGGTGTATGTTGTAAGTCATTCAGTCATTAGAGTATCAGCTGATTAGAAAATGCTTTCATCATGATCATCAGCCTATATTAGTCCACGGCTGGACATAGGCCTCCCCTAATGAGCGCCATAGCGCCCTGTCTTCAGGTTGCCGCATCCAAAATGCATTAAAACAGATTAACAAACTCCTTTTTTTGACTATGTTAACAGTATGGATTCACTTTGGACCGGACTGTGAATGATGCAATCAGCCCTTACATGGTCCAGGGCACTGCTGACACTTGCTTTTTGAAGGAAAGTGTGCTCACGCCACAGCACCCTGCCATCGTGTTCCTCAAAATGGACTTTGATAACATGAGGTAGAGTATAAACTTGATTGTACACTTCTTTAAAACTAGCAACATACATACACATTTATAAAGACAATTTATAAATTAAAGCCACGTGACTCCTTGAGGGAATTATTTAAAGAAATAAATATTCTTACTGTAATTTCGCAATATATTTATGAAAATTTAATGTATACACACAAAAACAAGAGTAACTTTTTGAAAAATTGTTATGTTCACAATAGAAATACAAGAAACAAGGACAAACTACACATCCCTTCATTTAGATTACGAAAACTGGGGAAATCATTTATGGGTATTGTGTGCGCTTCTATAATAAGTTTCCATCTGACTGAAGCAACTGAACTTTCTATTCGTAGATTTAAACAGTACATAAAACTAAATCTTATCAAGAAGGCATATTACTCCATAAATGATTACATCAATGACGTTAGTGCTTGGCCAGATGTCGCTCAGTTCCACATCGACAATAGTATGTAATTATTTATAAGGCAAACATGTATTAGACACATAAGTTATACACATGCTAGTGGTTTCTATTTCGCCTCTTCCCCTTGTGGACAAAAAAGTGAGGCGAACTGAAAATCAATTATCACTTTATTTCTTATATTATTTTGATAATTATGTACCTATGTATAGTATTAAATTTGACTTGTCCAAGTGCTTATTTTGTAAGCCTAAAGTAATAAAGATATTGATTTTTGATTTACTACATAGGGTATCACTATGAAACAGCTTATTACTTAAATCCTTGTGAGAAACCATACATAGAACATTCTGTATTGAGGATTACTGTTATTGATTTCTAAACAAAAGTTATTACCCATGACTTTCAGATTGAACGTGACCTGCAATGCCCCCATACTTCACCTGTATCAGAACAAATCTGTAGTGCCTCTGAGTAAGTATATTTCATACTTCTTAAATGCCCATCCAAATGTTATCTGACTCAGCCTAGGCAAGCACATACTGTCAAATCTGTCATGACAACGTACTGACTCTTCAAACTTTCGAGCAGTCTATTATTACTAGCTTCTGCCTGCGTGTTCGTACGCATTTTGTCAAGATGAAAAATTAATCAAAGCTTAGAACTAACTCTTGCATAGTTTTTACTTGAAGAGGTACCAAACATCCAAACATGTAAACTTTTCTTTTTATAATATTGGTGGGGTAATCATTATTTCAAATAGGGTGCTATGGCGTTCATTAGGGGGGGAGGGGCTGTGTCCATATAGGCTGTGATGATGAATCATTATTTCAGTCTGAATTTTCAGACTGTAGAGCAATCCATCCATCCCTTTCGTAAAAGAGCCGTAAGGTCGAGTTTTTTCTGCAATCTCCACCTGTACTTTCCACGTAGTTATCTGTCCGGGATTTCGATGGTCTGACGACGATGAAATTTGGCACAGAGATAGATTTAGTCTGGAATAAAACATAGGCTATATTTTATCCCGGAATTCCCACGGGAATGGGAATTACGCGGGTTAAACCGTGAGGTGCTGCTAGTAATTTCATAGTTTCGACTATTGTTGTACGTTTTTCGTAGCCTTTATCCTCGGTTGTAAAGATTTAGTAATCCCCATCAGATAGCTGAACAAGGTCGCGCGTTCTGTACCTGACATTCCAAAGAGAACCTAACGTTTGTTGACTTAAATTGTATTTTTAAACAAACATGTATAGTAAAGAATATAGTGCATTAGCCGTACAAGCCAAATACAATTTTAAATATTTTAAAGAAAAAGCTAGGCCTTTTTTAATATTCAATAATTACAACAAAATCTTTTGGCTTCAAAATAAAGGAAGTTACATTTTAGTTAAATTGCTGTTTTCCGGTTCTCATACAAAAGAGTTGATTTAGTTGTTTTCTTAAAAGGACGCATTACACGACCTTTCTTTAAATCCCATACTTTATAGAAATGGGTGTGTAGGTATGTAGTTGTCCTTACACTCTCATCTCAAAAAACCCATCCTGTATTATGTAATTTATATAAGGTTGAACTTTTAATTAATTATTTACATTACTATCACAAAGTAACAATTTATCTTTTGAGACTTTAAATTAGATCACATAACTCACTAGTATATACAATTATAACAAACTCTTATCTAAGCCGTCACCAGAAGGCAGAGTACCCAGAATGCTGGCACCATTGCCACGTTGAATGGCAATGCTAATTCGTTGACCGAAATAGAAGCCAGCATTCTGATCTCCTGTGCACTCTATGAGAAGTTTCGTAAGATCTTTAAAATTTAGTGTGTGGTCAAGATTAGCATGTTTTCGCCGTTTGAGGGACTCCGCTGATGAAGCTGCGGAGCCAGCCCTTGCTGATGTCCAGATGTGAAGGCGCTAGAGTCTACACACTTATATAAAGTTATTTGTTTCAGCTGTGCCCGAAGAAGATAGAGGCTGTATCTACGGCAGTCCGTTGCCCATTACGATGGAGTCTCGAGACGGATTTGACTATTATAATACAAGTGTAAGTGTAATATTAAATTATTAATTATTAAATTTGAGTTTTGATAGAGAAAAAAAGCTATATAAAGGGAAGTACTCTGTTGAATTAACAACTATAACAATGTTAATAATATGAAATACAATGGGGTTTTCACCTAAAACTTTGAATAAATCGTCTCAAATGAAAGTTCATAAAGAAAAAACCTTCAGCTTATCTTCGGAATTAGGTAAGGTAATTTTTTTAATAACTTCAATAAATTTAAAAACAATATTGATGGCATGACTACCACATATAGGTAGGTATATTGTAAATCATGTAGAGAATATTTGTAAATATAATCTACTGCTCCCTTAGATATAAGATACTACTGATGTTTAAAATAGTATAGATTATTCAAATTTTAAAACGCAATAACATTTATGATGAGAAACAAAACACAATTATTTAACTATCAAGATTAAGAGAAGAACCATTAACGAAGTACTCAGGTCTATGTTTTAAGCGCATGCAAAATATAGTGGTATCACAGTAGGTAAAATCATTCAAATGCTGATAGTTAAAAAGACACCTTACAAAAACTTTTAAAGTTAAACCTAAAATGTCTAGTTTGAAACTACATATATCAATAACTTTCTATATAGTTGTAAGTAGATCTGATTTAGACTTGTATTTGTGTATTTAAATAGATTTTCGTCAACAGTTTGCTTTGTTCGTGGGGACGCGCGAGGAGCAAGGCCTCTACAACTTGTACCTCAACAACTGTCCTCGCAGCGGAGGCGGCAGTGAACCTAAAGTCAGCATGGTCGTGAGTACCCCAGAATACATACAGGCTTACCACAAGAAACGAAATCATGACTTAAACACGTGTTTAACAGTTGTTTAGCAAAAGTCGTTCTAATAAACCATGTTAAACAACTGTTAACCACGTGTCTAAGTCGTAACTTTTTTGTGGTAAGGCCCATATAGTTTGCTACTATAATCAATAATCAATAATCAAATCTTTATTTCTTTAGGCTTACAAAATAAGCACTTAGACAAGTCAAATTTAATTTAATTCGCCTCAATTTTTTGTCCACTAGTGGAAGAGGCGAAATAGAAACCACTAGCATGTGTATAACTTATGTGTCTAATACATGTTTGCCTTATAAATAATTACATACTATTGTCGATGTGGAACTGATATTTAGTTTTATGTACTGTTTAAATCTACGAATAGAAAGTTCAGTTGCTTCAGATGGAAGCTTATTATAGAAGCGCACACAATTACCCATAAATGATTTCCCCAGTTTCCGTAATCTAAATGAAGGAATGTGTAATTTGTTCTTGTTTCGTGTATTTCTATTGTGAACATCACAATTTTTCAAAAAGTTACTTTTGTTTTTGTGTGTATACATTAAATTTTCATAAATATATTGCGAAATTACAGTTAAAATATTTATTTCTTTAAATAATTCCCTCAAGGAGTCACGTGGCTTTAATTTATAAATTGCACGCACCGCCTTTTTTTGAAGAACAAAGATAGTCTGAATATCAGCTGCCTGTCCCCAAAGCAAAATACCATAAGACATAATACTATGGAAGTAACTATAATAAACTAACCTAGCTGTGTCCTGATCAGTGAGATATCTAATTGTTCTCACTGCATAGGCTGCTGAACTAAGCCTACCCGCGAGAGCATCAATTTGCGGTTGCCATTGAAGAGTTGAATCAATATACAACCCCAAGAATACAGTAGAGTCAACGAAGTGAATAATCTCATTATTTAACTTGATTTGAGTTGGGAGTTCTCTAACATTTGTTAACATGAATTTTATACATTTTGTTTTTTTAGCATTAAGTAAGAGGTTATTGGCGGTAAACCAATTTAGTATCTTTGACAGCGAATTATTTACATCGTCAAAATTATGTTTATTTCTGTCAACTTTAAAAATTAGTGAAGTATCATCAGCAAATAAAACTATATCACAAAGATCTTTTGCTAAAAAGGGAAGATCATTTACATATACTAAAAATAAAAAGGGACCTAATATAGATCCTTGGGGGACGCTACTTAATGTTTAGTTGACGTTGACACTAATAGATTTTATTTTGATCATGATGCAGCACTTTCAAAGCCGCTCATAGAGCTTTGGAAAGCTATACATTCGATAGAGAACCAAATGCTGGGCAGTACGCTAAAATTGAAGCATCTGCATGAACATTATTCAGTTGTCAAGTATTTAGTTATCACACGTTGGAAAACTGAATACTTGAGAAATGTTGATCCAATTTTCAGCATTGTTCATGTTTTATACTTATTAAGTCTAATAATCTAGAATTCACATCTAATTTTAATAAATTAAAATCTATCCAAATTATTTAAACACAAAACAAAGAAATTAGGTATTTTTAAAATTCTTCTGTCAAAAATCTAGTCTAACAGAGTTTTATTAAAGTTAAGTATATAAATCATCTAGTAGCTTTAACACAAGCGCTGCTTAGCTTAAATCTAGATGATCCTGTATGAATTTTCCAGCTTTTTATATATACTACTAGCGACCCGCCCCGGCTTCGCATGGTTTTATTATACGTTTAAACCTTCCTCTTGAATAACTCTATCTATAAAAAAAACGCATCAAAATCCGTTGCGTAGTTTTAAAGATTTAATCATACAAAGGGATATAGGGACATAGGGACAGAAAAAGCGACTTTGTTTTATACTATGTAGAGATATATATATGTCGAATTAGAGGGAAAAGAGGATCATCTTCATGATCATCTCCTAAGATCATCTCCATACAACCGGATCACCCAGGCCCGGATTAAGGGATCCAGGGCCCCTAGGCACTAGGTGTTGGAAGGGCCCCCCTGCCATACAATATTTCTACCCTCTTCCACAGCCGATCAAGTACTTATTATTTTAGTTACTGCTCTGGGGCCCCCTCCTCGAGGCCTTTATGGTGTAGAAAATGAGCGAATTAAAGAACTTTTATTTACATATTTATTGACTAAACATATATTAATGAGGCTTATGGTGTAGAAAATGAGCGGATTATAGAATTTTTTTTACGTATTTATTGACTATACATATTATATATAGACATAACATTCGATATTAATAATAATAATCTTTATTTCAGACACAAGACAAAAATTAAAATGAAAATTAAAATAAAATAAAAAATGAAATAAAAAAAAATATAAAAGAAAATATTGCACAGTACGATAAAAAAAACATCAGAAAAAATACAATACATTTTAGTTAAATACCTACTTACAGATGACGTTTATCTTTCATATGTCAATTCAAGTCAGTGGAGTGGGTGGACTCAATAAAATTTTAGGAGACAACACTTAGCCTATACTCGTACTATTACTACACCCGGTAAGAAATGATTATTGGAAATTCCACCACTAAGGGGGTGAAAACGGTTGTAGTTTTTTTTGGTCCTTAATGGAACTCCTTAACCAAGTGGCCCGATTTGTTTGAATTAACAGAAAATACAAAAAATTATGGCGTGGGTTTTGTGGTGCTCTGTTTTAAGAAGGGCGATAAAACCCTCCTTAAAAACTATAGACCCATCGCATTCCTGAGCCACGTCTATAAGCTGTTCTCGCGAGTGGTTACGAATAGTCTCGCCAGGAGACTCGACGAGGTTCAGCCACCGGAACAGGCCGGGTTCCGCGGAGGATATGGCACCATAGACCACATTCACACAGTGCGGCAGATTATACAGAAGTCCGTAGAGTATAATCAGCCCCTGTGTCTCGCTTTTGTGGACTATGAGAAAGCCTTTGACTCTGTCGAAACCTGGGCTGTTCTGAAATCGAAAACCAGATGAGGACGCGGGATTGATACTGATGGTGGCTATTTCATCATCGTCGCTGTCGTCACTTGAGCTTTCATCATCATTTGAGTCAGAATCATCATCCCCTACACGAATAATAAATGTTTCTGTCATCATGTCTACCAAATGTCGCTTTTACAGTAATCGGCCTCTATTTCCTTTACCATTGTGCATAAATTCCAAAACCATTAAAATATAAAACCATTTCGTAAACTTTTGTGCGCGATGGTATTTTGACAAGAAACGTGACGTGTGATAGCAAATGTCAACTGACGAACCAATAGCGCACCGGCAAGCATGCGGCGCATGACCCTTCCACCCCGCGCTCCACCGCATACCTCCAAATAGACCTATAAATCGTCTACTGCGCAGCTTGACCGCCAGCGTTCTTCTTACATGACGCGAACTATACATCTCACACCAACGATTCGCTGATGACATAGTTTTAATGGCGGAGTCGCTAGAGGAGCTGACCCACATGCTGGACGGCCTAGCTTCAGCCCCGCGACGCATCGGTCTTGGCATGAATTTGGAAAAAACCAAAGTCATGACCAATTGCCAAATTGATCCGGGACCGGTAGTCGTAGAAGGCCACCTTGTCGAAATTGTTTCCGAGTACACTTACCTTGGGCAGATTATGCAGTTAGGTAAAAACAATTTCGAGAAGGAGGCCAAGAGGAGGATCCAGCTGGGCTGGGCAGCGTTTGGAAAACAACGTCGAGTCTTCTCGTCATCCATACCGCAATGTTTGAAAACGAAAGTTTTCAATCAGTGCGTCCTACCCGTAATGACCTACGGAGCTGAGACGTGGACACTCACGGTAGGGCTGGTCCACCAGTTCAAAGTCGCTCAGCGAGCTATGGAAAGAGCTATGCTCGGAGTTTCTCTGAAGGATAGGATTCGTAATGAATACATCCGACAGAGAACCAAAGTAATCGACATAGCTCAAAGAATTAGCAAGCTGAAGTGGCAGTGGGCCGGCCATATCGCGCGAAGAACCGACCAACGTTGGGGTAAACGTGTTCTTGAGTTGAGACCGCGACTTGGCAAACGTAGTGTAGGACGCCCTCCGGCTAGGTGGGATGACGATCTGCGAAAGACTGCTGGCAGATGCTGGGTGCGTCAAGCTGAAGACAGGGCGCTATGGCGCTCATTAGGGGAGGCCTATGTCCAGCAGTGGACTAATGTAGGCTGATGATGATGATGATGATGACAAAAAATATAAAATTATTGAACACTTGTTACAGGATTTTTTAAAAAACACCTGACAATGGGGTAAAAGGGATTATTAAAGTTTGAGATTCGTTGTTTGGCTCTATATTTATATGGCTGTGACTTTTTAATGTACAATGCTGAAATTCAGTATGTCCTGACTCCTGATATACCGAACCATAAAATAAAATATATATTTCAGGAAATTTCAAAAAACCCAAAAAGGATAAAATTGGTGTTGAAATATTAAGGATTTTTTTTTTCGATTCGCTTGAAACTTACACAGTTGTACTTAGTTCTATTAGATTGAAGTGCAGGACAAAAAGTATAGTCTACAAAAGCGAAGCCGCAGGCGGAAAGAAAGCTGTTTTCATAATTGATTCTTCATTTTAAGTACCGGAGTAAAAAAAAATCGATTGACTAAATTCAGTCTTATTGGGTACTGGAGCTGGAGTTTTATCAATTCTAGCATCTGTACTTCAGTTGACTTGACATCTCGCGTTAAAGTTGTAAATACAAATTTATTAAATGCAGGAGACCTTATTATTCGAGCAATAAAGACAAAAATTTTAATAGCTAGTATGGATTGTATCTCTAAAGAAACTAGCTCTAGTATACTGAATATGTTTTGGTGACTTGCAAATACTGTTTGTTTTATAAAATACGAAAGTAAAATATCAAACAGAAAGGTACAACGAGAAGAGGGCGATTTGATGTATAATGCATTTTTATTTATACCAACTATTATAATTTGGAAATTTAAATATAAATTTTTCGGGTAAACCAGACTTTAGGGGTATGAATTTTCCGGCATGAGGGCCCCTAGGCTTGCAGGGCCCCTAGGCACGGGCCTTGTGGGCCTAGGCGCTAATCCGGGCCTGGGATCACCCAGCATCAATGTGGTTTTGTCAGGAAAGCGCACTCAAGGTGTTATCCGGTACACCAATCTTTACTGGGCTAATGCATCAAAACGAAGGCTCGCTAGTATGAAATAGAATGAGGTCTGGAAACGCAGCGATCTGCGACATATATTTGTTTGTTTGAAATTTGTTTCAGATCGAGATATACGAAAGCAACATGGGCAATTACCTATCCGCCGGTGAGATGCCACTGCCCACCCTGTACGCCATGATGTCCATAATATTCTTCCTGAGCGCAAACCTGTGGGCGTACATTCTGAAGACGAGCCGCCAGCCAGTCTTCCGCATTCACATTATAATGTGCGTGCTCGTCTACTTGAAGGCGCTATCTCTCGCATTCCACGCTATCAACTACCACTTCATACAGATACGCGGCGAACATGTCACGGCGTGGGCGATACTCTTCTACATCACGCATCTGTAAGTTTATTACTATACACCTCTTTTATTGATTATGTTATGTTGATGTTCCTTTATTTTCGGTTCATCTTGTAAATATTTCAATAATTTTTGTATAACTTCTTTCTTTGTCTTTGTTTTATTGTTTTACGCGTGTCACAGCTGCTGCTGCTACGCCCTCTAGGTGTCGCATAAAACCAGCGCACAGTAGCGCCATCGTTGCTGTGCATAATGCTGAGCGACGACCTTTTTTGTTGTTACGTTCTCTTCATATATTTGTACCAACTGTATGACTTGTAATTTTGTGACACAAAATAAATACTTTTTACTTTTTTTTTACTTTTTACAGTGGCCAAACTCGATGTAGAATGTTTGTAAATAAACCACGACACAAAAAAACTAAAATTCACTTGCTTGGAGTCGAATTTTAGATATGAGTGTACGAAATATTTAGTGAATTAAGGATCTTAAATCGACAAGTAATGTAAATTGCGTATAAAAAGGCAACAGAACAGAGTGTATTTTAGGTTAAGTATGGGCAGTTTGTTTACAAACATTCTAATTCGAGTTTGGCTGTCTGCCAAATCATTAAATCAGTAAATCAATATCTTTATTTCTTTAGGCTTACAAAATAAGCACTTATACAAGTCAAGTTTAATACCATAGGCACATAATCATTAAAATAATATAAGAAATAAAGTGATAATTGATTTTCAGTTCGCTTCAATCTTTTGTCCTGTCTGTCTGTCCACACTGTATCAGACAGCGTGACAGTCAATGTGTTTTGGTGAACAATCTGATCCAGTGCCGGATTTATATTTTTTATGAGTGTAGGCCACTTTTTTCCGCCGCCCCATGTACGGAGCCGTTCATTCATTTAGCCGCACCCCCCCCCCCCCCCGTAGACATAGAATTTTATTGTCTGCAATCGAGTGACCGTCCTCTGAAATCTGCCGCCCCCCCTAGGACGCTGCCGCCCCCCTAGGACGCTGCCACCCCTAGGCCGCGGCCTATACGGCCTGTTTACAAATCCAGGACTGATCTGATCTAATGTGTAAGACTTATTAAGACCATTTTCTTGTTTGATAAATGAAATGAAATAACGTCCAAACAACAGTTTAATATTTAGTTGGTGAACTCAATTCCTAGGGTGCTTTTCGCTCTATTAAATAAATAAATAATTCCGGACAATCCACACAGCATCATTAAGCCCCAAGCTAAGCAGAGCTTGTGTTATGGGTACTAGATGACTGATATACTTAATACAAAACATTACTGGCAGCACCCTTAGCACTGGATTCACCTACCAAATAGTAAACGATTGCTAGGACGTTATTTCATTTCATTTATCAAGCAAAAAATATGATCGCTGTAAGTTTTAAGCGTTAGAATAGGCAGAGCCACCTAACTACTTCACCAAAACTCTTTGACATGCAAATATTTCTTAAAAGTAGGTACTGATTACTTTTTAAATTTTGAACATAACATTGCACCTAAATTTATTTTAAAAAATTAAGCTTCGAGACATTTTTCATTTGTCTCGAGGCCTACCTTTTTATTTTAACGAATTTGCAGGAATCCAACTTACAACCACCTGCATTGAGGTTGTCCTATATCTTACTATTATAATAAATGGGAAAGTCTGTGTGAATGTTTGTTATAGGTAATCTCCGTAACTACTTAAGTTATTTAGATTGGTACGTAGATAGTTTAGGACCTAGAATAAGACATAGGCTATTTAAATTTGGACATTTTAAACTCTGAAGAGGTTAAATGGGGTGGTAAAGGACATAGGCTATTAAAATTTGGACATTTTAAACTCTGAAGGGGTTAAATACGGTAAATTTTGTATGGAAAATTATTTTTCCTTGGTTTGATTCACTCAAACTCGGTATAAATAAACTACAAAGTAAATAATTAAATACGTATTTTTTATTTTTACGAAACTACCCCTATGAGGCGTGCAATAATTTCTGAAATAAGACAAATAAATTTCCATGCGGGCGAAGCCGCGGGGCGCATCTAGTAATAAATAAATAATAAATAATTCCGGACAGTCCACACAGCATCATCTAGCCCCAAGCTAAGCAGAGCTTGTGTTATGGGTACTAGATGACTGATATACTTAATACAATACATTACCTAAATAGATATTTTTTATAATGCATAGAATACACCCACACCAACAGAACAAATTTCTGCAGATCGTACACAAATTTGTTCTGAAGCGGGAATCGAACCCGCGACCTTCTGCGTCGCAAGCGGACCTTCGCCCACCGCGCCACATCGGTCGTCACTTTGTTTTATACTATGTAGTGATAAAGTCAAAGAATAGTAATGCTAGATCTTAGGATAAAGTGAACCGAATAACTGTGTCCTCCAGGTTGAAAGGCGCCGTGCTGTTCGTAACGATAGTCCTCGTGGGCACCGGCTGGAACTTCATCAAGCACATCCTCTCCGACCGGGACAAGAAACTCTTCATGATCGTCATCCCGCTCCAGGTACAAATTACCACCTCATCACCACTCTATAATCACTACATAGCATAAAACAAAGTCGCTTTCTCTGTCCTTATATCCCTATTTCCCTATGGCCCCTTTGTATGCTTAAATCTTTAAAACTACGCAACGGAATTTGTTGCGGTTTTTTTCAATAGAGTGATTCAAGAGGAAGGTTTATATGTATAATAAAAACGTGCGAAGACGAGGCGGGTCGCTAGTAATTAATAAATAATGCTGGACAATCCACACAGCACCATCTAGCCCCAAGCTAAGCTACTCAAAGCTTGTATTATGGGTACTAGATAACTGATATATTTAAAAAATGATATACAAAGATAGATATTTTTTTATACATAGAAAACACCCAGACCAACGGTACAAATTTCTGGAGATCGTGCACAAATTTGTTCCTAGGCGGGAATCGAACCCGCAACCTCCTGCGTCGCAGGCGGATCTTCACCCACTACGCCACATCGGTCGTCTACTGTATTTTTCTTGTATTTTATGAGACAAGACAAATATTTTTTTACTTCTTCTTTAAACTAATATAGAAATAGTAATATTTTAAAGCAAATTCACCATTTTCTATCAAAAAAAGTTAAAAATTATTTTTGTTATGGATGTAAAAGCTTGTTATCGTCCATGTTTCGTCCAGGTGTTGGCGAATGTGGCAGAGATAATACTAGCAGAGAGCGAGGAGGGCGCGGCCGAGTACAACGCATGGCGGGACATATTCGTACTGGTGGAGCTCCTGTGCTGCGGGGCCATTCTCTTCCCGGTCGTGTGGTACGTACTCATTCATAACGCGGGACAATGCACACTGAATGTGGCAGAGATAATACTAGCAGAGAGCGAGGAGGGCGCGGCCGAGTACAACGCGTGGCGGGACATATTCGTACTGGTGGAGCTCCTGTGCTGCGGGGCCATTCTCTTCCCGGTCGTGTGGTACGTACTCATTCATAACGCGGGACAATGCACACTGAATGTGGCAGAGATAATACTAGCAGAGAGCGAGGAGGGCGCGGCCGAGTACAACGCGTGGCGGGACATATTCGTACTGGTGGAGCTCCTGTGCTGCGGGGCCATTCTCTTCCCGGTCGTGTGGTACGTACTCATTCATAACGCGGGACAATGCACACTGAATGTGGCAGAGATAATACTAGCAGAGAGCGAGGAGGGCGCGGCCGAGTACAACGCGTGGCGGGACATATTCGTACTGGTGGAGCTCCTGTGCTGCGGGGCCATTCTCTTCCCGGTCGTGTGGTACGTACTCATTCATAACGCGGGACAATGCACACTGAACGTGGCAGAGATAATACTAGCAGAGAGCGAGGAGGGCGCGGCCGAGTACAACGCGTGGCGGGACATATTCGTACTGGTGGAGCTCCTGTGCTGCGGGGCCATTCTCTTCCCGGTCGTGTGGTACGTACTCATTCATAACGCGGGACAATGCACACAGAATGTAGCAGAGATAATACTAGCAGAGAGCGAGGAGGGCGCGGCCGAGTACAACGCGTGGCGGGACATATTCGTACTGGTGGAGCTCCTGTGCTGCGGGGCCATTCTCTTCCCGGTCGTGTGGTACGTACTCATTCATAACGCGGGACAATGCACACAGAATGTAGCAGAGATAATACTAGCAGAGAGCGAGGAGGGCGCGGCCGAGTACAACGCGTGGCGGGACATATTCGTACTGGTGGAGCTCCTGTGCTGCGGGGCCATTCTCTTCCCGGTCGTGTGGTACGTACTCATTCATAACGCGGGACAATGCACACTGAACGTGGCAGAGATAATACTAGCAGAGAGCGAGGAGGGCGCGGCCGAGTACAACGCGTGGCGGGACATATTCGTACTGGTGGAGCTCCTGTGCTGCGGGGCCATTCTCTTCCCGGTCGTGTGGTACGTACTCATTCATAACGCGGGACAATGCACACAGAATGTAGCAGAGATAATACTAGCAGAGAGCGAGGAGGGCGCGGCCGAGTACAACGCGTGGCGGGACATATTCGTACTGGTGGAGCTCCTGTGCTGCGGGGCCATTCTCTTCCCGGTCGTGTGGTACGTACTCATTCTACTAATAATAATAATCGTTTATTTCAGATAATATCCATAAGAGTAAAACTCTTAAAACCTTATTACAATACAATAAAATTATTAAAAAATAAACTAAAATAAGTATATACCTACTTTAGGTATATCTACCAACTACAATAATATCTAGGTGGCTAGTTCCACCCATCGTTTATATGTGTTCGTTAACACAAGTCGGTCGGGCAGACTTTTTAAAATAGTGTTATTACACCTGTCAACTCTGGACATAATATTATAAACGAAAAAGTTTGGATGGATGGATAGATAGATGGATGGATGTTTGTTACTCTTTCACGCATAAACTACTCAACGGATATGGATGAAATTTGACGCAGAGATAGATTATAGTTTGGAATAACACATATGCTATATTTTAGTCTGGAATAACACATAGGCTATATTTTATCCCGGAATTCCCACGGGAACGGCCACGCGGATGAAACCGCGAGGCGCTGCTAGTGTGCTGATATTAGAAAAACGTTGTATAAATAAATAAATAATTCCGGACAGTCCACACAGCATCATCTAGCCCCAAGCTAAGCAGAGCTTGTGTCATGGGTACTAGATGACTGATATACTTAATACAATACATTACATAGGTAGATATTTTTATTATACATAGAAAACACCCAGACCAACGGAACAAATTTCTGAAGATCGTACACAAATTTGTTTCGAGGCGGGAATCGAACCCGCAACCTCCTGCGTCGCAGGCGGACCTTTGCCCACCGCACCACATCGGTCGTCAATGTACCTCCTATTTATATGTGTGTTGAGTCTGTAGTTACTAAATATAATAAATGATTTTCTATAATTTCCTATATTTCCTTAAAATAAAATAAATAAATGCTAATAACTACCGTCGTATTGTTTGTTCGCAGGTCCATCCGCCATTTGCAAGACGCGTCCAGCACAGACGGCAAAGCAGCCATCAATCTACGCAAACTGAAGCTCTTCCGACATTTCTACGTTATGGTCGTCTGTTACATCTACTTCACACGGTTCATCGTCTCTATCGTCAAGGTAAATCACTTTGCAAGTGCATTTCAGCTATCTATACTTTGAATTATAATCATAGATATTTTTCGTAAACAATGACATTTATGAATGAAAACTTAACGATAACTAATAGGTATAACAGAAAACAGCAGGGTAATAGCAAGCTAGTAATTACCTGAACAAAAATTTCAGTAACACATAATTGCTCAAACACAGCGAAAACGATGCAAGTTCATTACGAATGAGTGACCAATAGAACAATGAATGAAAGCTGTCAAAACCAGGAATTGTTTGCTGCCGCAGCTTGCTCCGATGATACCAGCGTCGTAAAATATGTTCACCAATTTTCCTTTAGTTTTTTGACTCATTTGTTTGCAAAAAATATCTACGTTTTTGAATCACGGTATAGTACCCATAACACAAGCTTTCAGTAGCTAACTTTGGGGCTAGATGATGCTATGTGGATTGTCCAGCATTATCTTACTATTATAATAAATGGGAAAGTGTGTGTGAATGTATAAGTAATTTCCGTAAGTACTTAAGTTGTTTTAATGTAATTTGGTATGTAGATAGATTAGGACCTAGACTAACACATAGGATATTATAATTTGTAAACTTTAACCTCTGGGTTAAATATACACCATTTAACCCCCTCAGAGGTTAAAATTTCAAAAATAAACCATGTATGGAAAATTATTGTTCCTTTTTCTTCGTTTAAAATTTAATCTTTATAAGTTTATAAACTCTCGTAAATTTTCAACAACAATAAAATAATTATACGTTTCTAAAATCTAAAGGCGCCTATGCGTTAATAACGATTTCACATGTACTAAGCCAATCGCTGCTTGTTTTATAATCTTACTATTTATCTGGGATTTCATTGTCAGTTTTTTAAATAATATTTTGAACGTAAACCGTCACCTGATTCTTCGAAATATTTTTTTTATCAACAACTAGCTGCGCCCCGCAGCGTCGCCCGCGGGGAAATTTATTTATTTGTCAAATATCATATTTTTCTCGCCGTAAAAACCATCCTTGAACTTCAACGAACATTTTAAAAAAAGATTTGGCCAAATTGGTCCAGGCGTTGTTGAGTTATGCGCTTACCAACACATTTTGCGATTCATTTTTATATTATAGAAGATAGATAGACCTTTGTTTGACCACAATCTCACCTGATGGTAAGTGACGACGCGGCCGAAGATGTATCATGAAAGTTTAGAAGACACGTATTTACAATTGTTGCTAGTAGTTCGAGTCTACAACTGTTTAGTCAAATCAAGCGAGGGATTAGTTTAGTAAGTTTTAGAGTAAAGTTTTTTGGAACATATAATTGGCAATCTAAGTGCAAACACCTTCGATGAAATGTATTCCTTCTCGACAATAAACACTTACTGGTGTTCTCCAAAAGATAACCGGACAATGAGGCAGCTTCGTCGTCGATTAAATTGGACTTTTGATTTATTAAAGCTTGTGTCAAAACGTCCAAACAACTGTTTTAAATGTAATCTTCTGTGATGAAAGGTAATTTTCTTAACACAAAAAGTGACCTTGATTTGTTTGACATTGGCTACATGACAGCTAAAAGTGACGTCCCGAGGACACGTAAAATGGTCTGGGGTAAGTCTAGCAATCCTTGAATCCAGACTATTGAAATATTCGCTTTTAGATTCTTTACCGTTTCATGACCTAGCGGTTTAGTATCGGCGAATTATCAAATATAACAAATTGGTTCACACGTTGAATAATTGTTTATTTAATAGGGATGTGTCAAGTATAGTCACGAGCGCAGCGACCGTCTTTAATTAATTCGCTATACAGGTTGGCTTGTTGAGTTGGGAATGGATGGCCATGAGATAAGAGAAAATTCAATGAAAAATTTCATGAAAGAAGTCGATTTAAAAAGTAAAGTAAACAAAAGTAAAAAAAAAAGTAAAAAGTAAAAAGTCTTTATTTTGGAACATAAACAAAGGGTATAAAAACATAAATAGGAAGCGATGCGACCTGCAGAAGTAAAAAATACTGTGTCGCAGATCGCAACGCCCATCTCCGGGATTTAGGTTGTTTCCAACATAATCTAGGTACATATTACGTAAAAAAAAAAAATATTAAAATTAAAGTATAAAATGAAAGTAGTTACATTAAAAAAAGAAAAGGTAAGTATTTCTCAAATTACAAAATCATGTGCCTCAGTGAAAAACAAAAATTAAAACAAAAAATAGAGTACTTACTTAGTTATGAAATAGAAATGGATCAGCAATTGTATTTGTCAAAGACTTCGCTCAGTGTGCATGTGGGTGTGGTGCTCCTGAGGACACCGGTCTCTTAAGCAGTGTTGCCATATATACAGATTTATCTGTACCTATACAGAATTTGGACTTCGGATACAGATGAAAGATTTTCCTCTTGTTTTATACAGATTTACAGTAGTCGTTACTTTCAGTTACAAGATACGTGCACTATAGTCCTTTTCACCTAAGAAGCGTTCCCTGACAGATGGAATGTGTTTCATTTCAATTGACTAGGATTTCGGGAAATTAAAATTTCGAAAATTCAAAACAATTTTTATTTCATTTCAAACATATTAATTAAGCTACAGAAGAAGTACGTACGATACACAAATTATCACTTCCGGTCCATAAGAACTTAATCCTAAAATGTCTAGCTAATCAATAGGACTGAATCGGGACAAATTCGTTTTGAAATATAGGCTTGTTGGTATCAGTCATTGTGAAATTAAGTCGTACCGATATCAGACATTTTGGGATTAAGTTCTTATGGACCGGAAGCAAATTATCCCAAAAAAAAATTAATTAAGCCTCCACGCGTAGTAAAAAATAGAAAACAGTTATTTTATAAAATCCGAAACAATTTGTTTTGCGTAGAACGGAACGTAATAGAGTTGAGGCAAACAAATATTATTATGATGTATATTAAATTATCTTACATAACTTTTTTTTTTTTTTTTTTTTTAGATAAAGAAAATTACTTTATTAACAACGAAAATTACAAGCAAAGGAATAGAAAAATTACAACTAGTATTTACAATTGAAACCATTGAGCTAACTGCAGACGGTTGCAAACAGTCTAAAGGTAGCTCAATTGATCCATGTCAATACCTTACATAATTAATATGTCTTACATAACTTAGTTTTATTTCAAAGTAAACTACTATCCTTCTCACTATCATACAGATTTTTATACAGATATTAGTTATTTAGACCTATACAGATTTTATACAGATTTTAAACAACAAATTACCAGATTTAGCTCCTTGGCATATGGCAACACTGCTCTTAAGAGTCCGGGCAGCAGGAGCTACCAAGTCAGTGATTGTGTGTGTGCGCGTTTGTGTGTGTGTGTGTGACTGTGTGTGGGTGTGACTGTGTGTGAGTGTGTTAGGGTGTGAGTTTGGCACTCCTGAGGGCACCGGTCTCTTAAGAAGAAAACTGAAAATTAACCTTTTTCTTAATCTTATTTTCAATACATTTTTTGGTGTAATGGCTCTGCGTCTTATTATACACAAGCTGCGCCCCGCAGCGTCGCCCGCGGGGAAATTTATTTATTTGTCAAATATCATATTTTTATACATAACTAGCTGCGCCCCGCTGCGTCGCCCGCGGGGAAATTTATTTATTTGTCAAATATCATATTTTTCTCGCCGTAAAAACCATCCTTGAACTTCAACGAACATTTTAAAAAAAGATTTGGCCAAATTGGTCCAGGCGTTGTTGAGTTATGCGCTTACCAACACATTTTGCGATTCATTTTTATATTATAGATAGATATGCTATTCCCGACGAAGACAAATCCAAAAACACAAAAATCATAAAAATCGGTCCAGCCGTTCTGGAGTTATAAGTGTTGTAACAAACACGACTTTCTTTAGGTCATAAACCTTACGGAGTAAAATATGTAAATAAATAAAAAAAAACAAATAGAAAAACCAATAGAGACCAGAGTGACCTATGTTCGCGGGAGAACCAGAACCTATAAAAGAAAACAAAACACAAAACAGAATAAATAATGAATTTAGAAGTTAGAAGAAAACAAAACACAAAACAGAATAAATAATGAATTTAGAAGTTAGAAGAAAACAAAACACAAAACAGAATAAATAATGAATTTAGAAGTTAGTTTAGGTGCGTAAGAATAGTATATTACAACTTGGTTTTCATAAATTTACATAGTATATAGATTAAGGAAGGTGAAAAACTTAAGGAAAGAAGGCATTTAAAGGTATAAGAAAGGGATATTTCTGGAGGGAGGACATCATAAAGAGATGCGCACGAAGTTTAGGGAAGCAATAGTACATTGTTACCCAAGGGTTGAAAGTAACTTATTTAGTCCCGAGACGGGGTTTGGCGCCCGAGTGTAACGAGGGGCCCAATAGTTCGAAGGACTTAATAAGTTACTTCACCCGAAGTAAACACTGTGCTTTTCATTACGAATACAAGGAAATATAAATAAAAAACATGAGAAAACAAATTAATCAAATTGCCGCTATTTTTTTTTATTTATTAGTCCATCTAGGCGAACAGGCGAAAGCCATAAAGCCATACTGCCTTGTCTTTCGTATTTTTTGAATTCAGTGAATTGTCGTTAGGGCGAATTTTTTTTTTTAGCTTCAGCATTAATTCTGCCACTATCATGGTTCAATAGTAACGTTACAGCAGTCAGTTGAAAACGATTCTCCCTAGGGCAGAAAAGTATCACTTTCAACCCGCTCTTCAGGCATGTTCAGACCTACTTTCCGAGTATGAGTAATGAAAAATAATATATCTTCCACGTCTCCTTCGTCTACACCACATTCACAGATTGAATTGTCTTTAATCTTAATCTTAGCAAGGAATACCGGAGTGCAAGCATGACCAATCCTAAGGCGGGAAATTGGGAATAAATAAATAATAAATATAAATATGGATGGCCATGTGTCTTGTCAAAGCAACTACCCACGCCATGTCTTTATTCGCTGATGATAGCACGGTTACTATAGCGTGCAAGAACATTGACACATATAAAACTGACATTAACTCAGCATTGACATCTATTATAAAATGGTTAAATAATAATAATCTCAAAATTAATATAAATAAAACTAAAATAATACATTTCCGACAACGCGATAATGCAGCTTCAAAAATAAATGACATTTTTTACAATAATAACGAAATCGAAGAGGTGGATAATACAAAATTTTTAGGACTAAACATTGACCAAAAACTTAATTGGAAATCACACGTAGAAGCTCTTTGTAAGAAGATAAATAGCTTAGCATATGTCCTTTACAAAATATCACCAATAGTCGACATAGATACCCTTCTAATTGCCTATTATGGTATAATAGCCTCCAATATAAGATATGGAATATTGTTTTGGGGGAATTCTACAGATGTCATAAAAGTCTTTAAGTATCAGAAGCGCTGCCTTAGGACTATGTTCCACCTTAAAATAACTGATTCCTGTAAACCTTTTTTCTTAAAATATAAAATTCTGACTCTACCCTCACTGTATATTTTGGAGACAGCTATGTTTGTCAAGTGCAATCCAGATCTTTTTTGTCGACCCTCGGATGTCGTAGTCCGAAACAGGCGCGACAACCATAAAGTCTGTCTACCAAATAGAAATACCACAATGATGAGCAAGAGTATCTTTGGTATGGCTCCTTCTATATATAACAAATTACCACAGTGTATAAGGATACTGCCAAATTTGGAGTTCAAAAGAAGGATTAAAACGATACTTTCAACCAAATGTTATTATAGTGTAAATGAATTTATTATGGACTCTGATTTTACAGTTACGTGAAATTCGTTGTTTTTAGTTTAAGTTTTAAGGCCCTGTGTGTCGACAATCGGTCATTTTTAAGTAGAAATAGGTAATGTTTCTGAGCAAGCTACATTTCAAATTTATAAATATATATTACTTCACGTTCGTACATAGATTAACAGCTAAGCTGAAAACATAACAGCAGAAACTTTTCTCAATTAATAAATGTTTTCAAAATGGCACGTTTCAGAATTTAATATAAAAATATATTGATAGCTACGATAAACATCAACTAGGGAGTTATTGTTAAAGTTAGGTAACATTTTTATCTAGAATCCGGTTAGCTTAGTCTTTTGATGAAGATTCTCAATACATTTAAATATTAATTTATTCGATTTACAGCAGGCGCTGAGCCCGCCGCCCATGCATCAGTACCGCCGTGACCTCTGTCAAGGCCGGACGTGTACTTGATGTCGTCTCAGATATCAATGACAAACCATACGTAATATTTATCGTGAATATTCGGTTAGAGCCTGTCCAGATGGGGCGTTTTACGTGCGCTCCTATGCGCGGTGCGTTAGGGAGGGACTCGGAGACAGTTATAAACATGGAACCAAATAAAATAGTTCTGGAAAAGTCGGAAGCAAAAAGCACTACAAAGATTTAACATACATCCAATTCTACTAATTCTTCCGTTATTAGTTAAGTGTAACGTTTCATGGTTCTATTGGATTATCTCTGATTAATTCAATTTTCCCATACTGCTACTTTTTTTTTAATTTCGTCTATGAAAAGTACGGTAATTTGTTTTTTTTTTGACTGGACGAGGAATCGCGCACCAGCATCTGGACGGGATGTAGGTATAGTGCTCTAGTATCTGGAGAAAGCGCGAATGTTTAAACGCGAGAGCACTCGCGAGTAAAACGCTCCATCTGGACAGGCTCTTAGCTAGCGTTCCCTGACAGATTGACTATGTTTCATTTCGATTGACAACTAGGATTTAGGCAAATCGAATTTTTGAATATAGAATACCACTACGCTACACAAATTATCAAAACTAAATTTCATTTAGCATCCAGAGATATGATATCGTTTTGCATAGAGTGGAACTGGAACGTAATAGAGATGGCATAAAAATTATTATGATGGTAAATTATAAATTAGGATTTGCGCCCGGGCATTCCAGGTATTCCCGGGATTTCCCGAAATTTCTGGATGATTTCAAAACCTGGTTATTGTACATTATTTCTCGGGAAATTTCGGGTCTTTTATAACAAAACTTTATCTATTCCATCATCTTGTAGCATTTCGGATATATTCATACCTTAGCGGTATAAGGTATGTTAGTTAGCATTTTTATTTTGCAGCAGACAGTTAGCTTTGATCGAATTTGAATTTTGAATATTTTTTACTCATTATTAAAAATAGAGAATTATAAATTATACCTCATATTCGTAATATTTCGCAATATGTTTTATTTTACCTGAATTTACCTAAAAAGCAAATTAGATTTTCTGTAGACTGTTTGCAATCGTCTGCAGTTAGCTCAATGGTTTCAATTGTATACATGTACTAGTTGTATACTAGTTGTATTTTTTTCTATTCCTTGATTGTAATTTTCGTTGTTAATAAAGTTGTTTATTTCCTTATTTTATATCTTTATCTACCTCTATATCTGCAGGCAGACTCATTCTGTAAAATCTCGAATTTGAACTCGAATCCACTCTAGTGACCGAGCTACGTCATTCTTTAGCATAGGCTCTATGCTAAAGAATGACGGGCATAGGGGAACGTAGGCTAATGAAAGCTGTCGGGCAATGAGTGATAAGGTAAAATTGAATTGATGGTAGCCTAGCTAATATTTTGAAAAAGATAAATTATATGCAATTTTTTTATATACTGAAACATGTAGAGATGTGGTACCGACGATGAAAAAGTGTACTGGCAGTGATAGTCCAGATTCGAGAGATATTTTGTACATTTTGTTTGGATCCATAACGTCTGGATCCATAAAATCTTTTGTTTTCCATCAATATTTTTATATTTATTTTCTCCGTTTTGTTTGCCAAATTAATTGATAAATTTTGATTGTAAAAATGTTATGATTTGAAAAACTCTAACAGTAACACAAATGTTACTGATAGAGTTTTGCAATTTTTTGATCTAAAATTAATTATATTTGCTCTAGCATTAAATGGGCACTCATTCATTGCAATTGACAGGCAAAAGGAGCGACTGACTGGTTAAACTGTAAATTGTACCTTAATACATATCTATAGTTAAGTACCATTTAATAAAAGAAAAGATTTTTTTTATTCTTCATATTTCGAGACTTTTGAATGCCAGTCCCGTATTTTAACTATAGGTATACTATACAAATATATGAAATTGAAAATAATAATAGGAAGAATTTTGACAAGTTTGTCAAATTTTTATTAAAACATTCCTGGAGTAGGCTCCTGTTGCCCTGTTCTCCCCTAATTGTCAAAATCTCAGCATTTTAAACTGACAGCGGATTTCTAAGGGTCATACCACACGGGAAGTTCTCCCGCTGCGGGAATACGCTTCTGGACCGCACTAATCACATTTTAATATGAAATATGAAAGATATGATTTTCCTTCGCGGTTCACAGCTAGGCGGGAGCAATACGACCGCCACATGTAGCTTCCAACCACCGCTGATAACCGGTTCTTACTACATGGACGCTTTCGCGCTATACGTCATTCTGCGCGTATTTATCATCCCCGCGTATCCCTTGTAGTTTGATGGTCTACGGCAGCTTTGCCGAGCGGATACCCGCGACGGGAGAACCGCCCGTGTAGTGTGACCCTAAGTGATATTCGAAATGAATTTATAAAATGCATAGGCTGATATAATAATATGAAACACTGCTGATAGATGCTGAATGCTAGGCTAGCTGAAGACAGGGCGCTATGGCGCTCATTAGGAAGCCTATGTCCAGCTGTGGACTAATACATCATCATCAGCCTATATTAGTCCACTGCTGGACATAGGCCTCCCCTAATGAGCGCCATAGCGCCCTGTCTTCAGCTTGACGCATCCAGCATCTGCCAGCAGTCTTTCGCAGATCGTCATCCCATTTTGCCGGAGGGCGTACTACACTACGTTTGCTACGTCACGGTCTCCACTCAAGAACACGTTTACCCCAACGGTTGTCGTTTCTTCGCGATTATATTATATTTTATAATGATAATCATGAAATATAGTATAGGTACCTAGGCATAACCATACATATTATCAATTTACTTATGCATTACCTAGGAACTTGGGGAGGTCGTTACATCAGGTACAAAACAGGGTAAAGTTACCCATAGTAAAGCATTATTACCTACCTACGCAGGTACCAGCAACACGATCTTATAAAAACTAATATACTAATTAACGGTAGGCATGCGCCATCTATGAGGTAGCCCTTGTCAACTCTCCTGGTTTTTCTGCCGTATTTTTAGCTACTTAGCCCGCCTTAAGTTTTATTGCAATGTAAATTTTAATCATAGTTTTAACATCATTCTACATTCTGTTTATTTTATTTCCATTATTATGTTCAATTTTATTTTCAATTTAATTTTAATATTTAAATCTCTATTATTGTATATTGTATTTTCCAACTCTCCTTAATTTTAATCACCCTGACATTGTAAATGAGACATTGCATACGTAACAGTAGAAATACATTGAATCACATATATCTAAAACACCATTGACATACATGTATTTCACGCAATAAAAATATTTTACTTTACTTTACTTTACTTTACTTTGTCTAAGTGGTTATTTTGTAAGACTGAAGAAAATTACAGTACCAATAGTTATTACGGCCGTGTACGTTCTTTGGGAAATCCTACTAATATTATAAACGCGAAAGTTTGTAAGTATGGATGGATGGGTGGATAAATGTTTGTTACTCTTTCACGCAAAAATTACTGAACGGATCTGGATGAAATTTGGCACAGATATAGATTATAGTCTGGATTAACACAGGCTATATTTTATGTCTGGAATAACACATCACTACATAGTATAAAACAAAGTCACTTTCTCTGTCCCTATGTCCCTATATCACTATGTCCCTTTGAACGCTTAAATCTTTAAAACTACACAACGGATTTTGATGCGGTTTTTTTCAATAGATAGAGTGATTCAAGAGGAAGGTTTGTACGTATAATAAAACCGTGCGAAGCCGGGCGGGTCGCTAGTAGGCTATATTTTAGCCTATGTCTTCACCCTGCCTGCTTTGTCTTCAGATCCTGGTGCCGTTCCAATACGCGTGGATGGACGAGATGTTCCGTGAGCTGGCGACGCTGGTGTTCTTCGCGATGACGGGCTACAAGTTCCGTCCGGCTGCCGCTAACCCGTACTTCACGCCCAACCATGAACCAGAGACGGACTCGCAAGTGTAAGGAAACATATTTATTTAGGTGTCTACATTGCTATTATGGTTAAGACCAGTGCGACAATTAAATAAAATAATACAAAAATACATTAGCTTAAACATATTGATACTAAAGCGCCTATGAAATTAAAAAAAAAATCGTGTACATAAATACACACATTTATTTATATGATAATCAAATAAAAGTACTATTTTCCATTTAACATTCTTCAAACATATCACTACATAGCATTAAACAAAGTCGCTTTCTCTGTCCCTTTGTCCTTTTGTACGCTTAAATCTTTAAAACTACGTAACGGATTTTGATGCGGTTTTTTTAATAGATAGAGTGATTCAAGAGGAAGGTTTATACGTATAATAAAACCTTGCGAAGCCGGGGCGGGTCGCTGTTATGAAATAAACCGACGTTTACAATATACAATCGAAACCATTTAAGTGACACACAACACACTATTCAACCTGTTGCAAATAGTATAGAGTACTACCAATCCGTATGTATATTTATGTAATCTATTGTATTAATATACAGACATCTGGTATAGTACCCATTACACAAGCTTTGCTTAGCTTGGGACCAGATTATGCTGTGGATTTTCTAGCATTCATTTATTTATGTCCCCACAGGGCACAGACCAAAACAATATTTTCCCACTGACTTTGACTCCTGAAAGTTCGGGAGCCTATGGATACGGACATTTAGGACATTTAGATTACTGTATGTTAACTTTTATTAAATGTATAATTTTAACATCACTTTGACTAATTTGAATAATTCATATTTGAATAATTCATTTCCGGACTAACAAACATCTCAATAATTCATTTCCAGACTAACAGACATCGGCATACTAGAAAACGTGACGCGAATATCCAACAGGAACGAAGCCAAGAGGCGCGACGATATGCAGCCTTTGATGCAAGAAACCAGCTACAATTCGGACTAAGCGCAGCTACCAAGAAGAACATTTGACAATGTATGTTACGGAGTGTATGTTTGCAAACATACATAATCAAATTACAGGGGTAGGTAATAACTTTTATAACTTTATAAAATGCGTATAGAATGATAAAGCTAATCGGGGCAGGCTTGATTTGTCTTTGGACATTTTATACGTGAAATGGTTAAAGAAAACTTTCTATATGCCATTTTTAGTTAACGGAGCTGTGAAATTAATTGTCGACGGTGAAGTATCGTAGTGTGAATAAGTATGTGTTCATAGAAATTGGTTTCCGGCAAGCGATTCGTAGGTAAGTTATTAAGTGATATTTATTCTAAGGACAAGCATTTGAGTGTCTACTTTCAACGTTTGAAATTATGTATCTTCATAAAAATAATTTAATGAAATTCCAATAGTGTAGTACCTAACCACTTACTAACTCCTACAGTTATCTATGTACATATAAGACTATGGCCACTTAGTATAGAAAAAACCTAAGAAAATTAGAATTAAACTTATCCTTAATAATTAAGACTAAGAATTGATGCAAATGGACGATATATGTACTCATTTTATTCGATCCTTACAGCGGTAAAACATGGCCTGAAGTATATTAAAATAATATTCCTTCTGGCATACTCCATTTCAAATCGTACTTATTTGAAACGAATGAAATGTTTAATATTGCAGTTTAATAAGCTAAATCTTAATGTGAAGTAACTACACAATAGGTTTTAACTAGATAATTAAAACACTTACTAAACGCTTAAGATGAGATGCTAATGGGAGAAGTCTAAGCAATCAAATATGTGTTTAAATTTATTATAGTTAGATCCATTTTACAGTGTCACACTTCCTTACCGCAAACTAGCCTAGGTGTCTGCTAGTTTATGTCGTAAAATGTATCTAAAAACTAGAGATTTAGAGTCATTATTCGAATGGTCATTTTTGTGCCGTGGTTGTGTGAGTGACAAATCTCTAAAAGCATGAGAGTAAAATGTAACTATATAGAGATGTTTAGACTTTTTGTGTACAAACACAATTTAAAATATTGAGCAATATTTGTCAGCAAAACTTTTGTCGATATTTTTATCCGTAGAAAATGTTTGAAAACGATTTAACTTATGTAGTTTTGAAATTTTTTACATATTTTTGTTGTGGTGAATAATAATTGTGCGTATTAATTATTTTTATATAAGTGATTTTGTTTGTTAATTTATGAATTAAGGTTGTGCTTACGTTGTATGGTACTCCATTCCTTCATACCGAGTACATTGGGTCGAGTGGAAACGAATTTGTGTTGTTATTATCTTTATTGTTAGTTAGTTTTTTAGGGTTTCGGATCGAGTGGATACCCTTTGGTACCGATCTGTACGTCCGACACTTAAAGAAAAATATATTTTAATTCATATTTGGGTTCCAAATTCGAATTGATAAATTGAAATTGGGAACCCAAATATCAATAATCATTAATTAATCAATTTTATATTAAAAATAAGAAACATTGGATGTTTGAATTTTTGTAATAATACTACATCACGGATCAGGCTTAAGGCGCATACAGGAGCTAAACTAGCGCCATTATTTATTTTATCATTTAATTATGTTAAACAAAGGAACTTTCAAAAATCACACGTTCAGTTCGTTAAACCTATCATAAGCTTTTTTAGTAGTTTCATTTTGTCTAAGTATTCATATTCTTATCACATTCCTTTGTTTAACGTAATTATATGATAAAAGAAGTGGTAGCGCTAGTTTAGCTCCTTTTTCCGCCTTAAAATTTTATAGACGATAGATTTAGGCTGGATTTAGACCATAGATTTAAGGTCGATTCACACATATCAGTGAAGTCACAGTTCCGACACAGTACCGGTAGTGCGAAATATTCTTTCTTCTTGTCGGAACTGTGACTTCACTGATATATGTGAATCGACCTTAAAACTGGAAAATCGTGACCCGCGGGCTGATGCTAGTACTGTATCTACAAGATAAAGTATCATGTGAAATTGTGTGTGTATAAAGGTATTATATTCAGAATCCTCGTGGCGATATCTCGCTCGGACGGGTCTTGTTTAAACAGGGATGGATTCTTTCTTGGTGGATCAAATGAAGTGAGGATGTTCCAATCTTCGTTTAATTCTTTAATTGGAACACCTAGTATACCAAGGATAGGATATTTTAATTAGAAGCTTATTGTGTTGATGATACAGCAGATTTTTCTTTTTCCATCTATTTGTATATTTTATTGTGTTACCTACTGGCAAATTGGTCATAAAGAGTATGAAAACTTTAAAACATCCGAAGTGCCAAATTTTTATGTGCATTTCTATAACTTACCGCTTGTTTTATTTCATAGATTCTGTAACATTATCAGTTCCACCGTTGTATTTTCAATCTAAATTTAACATGTCAAGTAAAAATAATCTTTTTATAATAAAGTCTTCAATATCTATACCATTTTGGCCTTTTACTGTACTACCTCAACAAAACACATCACCGACCATTTAATTTTAGTTATAGAATTGCACAGTAGGGCTACGTGGATAAACGATTGCGCAAGATCGCGCGGGCCGATTTCAAAATTAAATCAATATTTACATACAGCGTGGTAATGCAGCCAGTGTCTTGGGGACGCTTCCGACTGGTATTGACATGGATCAATTGAGCTACCTTTAGACTGTTTGCAACCGTCTGCATTTAGCTCAATGGTTTCAATTGTAAATACTAGTTGTAATTTTTCTATCAATATTTCAATTACACTATATGTTTGGCCCCTGCGTCCTTTGTTACTATTTTAGTAGGAATAATCGTAAGTACATAAAGCGTGGTAAGTGTTTCGGATATCCACACAATCTCTTCGTGCTCCAACGAATAATATTATTGTTTTAACAACAAGACTCAAATTAGAGTAGGTAGGTACCAGGAGAGCAAAAGTAATGCAGCATAGGAGATACTAATAAAGATGAATCGATTGGACGAGCAAAGCAAAGCTTTTGACCTGGACTTCTCGTTTTACTACATAGCGCCATCTTGGACGGAGATCTTAGAAGATTTTGAAAAGATTGATGCTTTTTCGCTATATGTATATTATTCGCACGCAATATCCAAGGCAGCCAAATTCAAGCAGGTGATAACAAACTTAACCTTAATCACGATTAGGTACTCTGTCTCGTCCTAGATAACGGTAAAGTAATTTTAAGAATTTGATAGATAACAATTAATTTTGAAAATAGTTTGTTAATATTTTGCATCTTAATTATTGTGGAGTCAATCAAAACATGATCGGTAAGACTGCGTCCAATTTCAGGCGCCATGCGATCGTCGTGACTGCTGCCCCGGCATTCTTCAAAGTTCTTCCTTAGTTAGGTTAACCGTCCCTATTTACTTAATCCGCGGAATAATAAAAGAAATCCAAAGCTAAAGTGTCGCCGGACCAAAAAATAAATACACAAACCCATTAATTTTCTGGATCCTGGATTCATAACCAGGACAATCTTTTATTAGACAATGGTCCAGCTTTAAACACATTTAAGTCAATCGGCAGCATGTCTGCACTGAAAGGACTTGTAACAAACAATGGAAGTGGAGAAATGTCAGGGTTAAAGTAACCTGTGTTGGTGGTGCGGTTTCCGATGTAGGTGCTAAGTATATATTAAAACTAAATAAAGCTATAGCGGATGTGGGAAATTTGTTACATAACTATAGAACACAGTTTCCTTTTCCGCATTTATATTGTACCTAGATCAGTCGAAAAGGACACGGTCATTTCTTATTTATGATATATAATTCATGTAACTTATTTCTTTTTTCATCCTATCGGTTAATTTAAACCTTCCGTTAAAAATATAGGTAAATATTTTTCTGTGTTAGAGCAAAAAACGTCTGAAATTGGATTGAAGGCAAAATTTAAACCTTATACATGAGCATGTATGTATTTAATCTTACACTTAAAACTTAAACTTACCTACAACTTCAGTATCTCCCTATTCCATTTATTTTATCTTGATTAATCAATCGGAGCAAAAATATGTTTTTGTATCTTGACCTTCGACGGTCAGATTGGTTCTTATGAAGTCATACATTTCGTTAGATGTAAATTTTGATCGCGCCGAACGAATCACATAAGATAAATACCAATCATTTAACGAGTTCTTGGCTTCTCGCCAGATACGAAGTATTGGCGTGCCGAGCATTGTTTTGAGATCTGATAACTACTGATTTGTAGGATTTGGTTGTTACCATAAATTACTGTTTCACTACCATTCCACTAACTAGATGTAGGTAGGTACTATTTCAGGGTGCTTTCAATTATTTTTCCAACAAGCTGGGCTGCGTAGTTGGACAGTGGAGAACCTACCAACGCCACATTGAACATTGCCATGTTTACCTATTTCGCAAAGCCAATAATATACGTATACTTATCTAGCAATTAAAGATCTTGACTTCGTTTATAGGTACAATATCTTTAATAGCAATTTGTTTATTTTTATAGAAAATACTCGATAATCAAAGAACATAAGTATAAACACATAACAACACATACCTACAATCAAAGATCTTAGCTGAAAAACAATCCGTCGCATGTCAAACATTCCGTGTGGCTTAACAATGAGAACATAGGTAATTATTTTCTCTACGGAACGTATTGCCTTCCCGACAACAAGGGTTTTGCACAATCGCCTAGTTTGTAAGGCGAATTGGTGAGCATTATGAAAATCGTGGGAGCTTATTGTTTATACTTCATTGTAAATGGTATATACGCTGTTCGCATCGTCGTGGAAACTGAAAGTGAAGCTGGAAGCATTCTTTTCTGTTTCAAGTAGTGGCATGAGCCTTAACGGAAGGAGCAGAGTATCTGGAGTCCACCACATCCGACCTCCCACACGATAACTTTTAACTGAGGAATGCGCTGGACCATCTAAAATCAAGATGAAGAGCCCGAAATGGCGTTGGCCGGCGGCCACCGGCACGTGGCGTCGTCAGGAAGCTTATCGACGTAAACATGCCTATTTGCACGGCTGTGATCTTGGCCAGATCTTGACCCATTAACACGCGAACCGATGTCAGAGCTGTCGCTTAATATATTTTTAGAAGGCGGTCGGGTGAGGGGGTTTTGTTGGGAGTGTCCGCGCGAGCGTGCAGACGGCAACACTGAGGCAGTCGGCAATGCTCGTGTCCACACCATGACGAGCCGCGGTATTCGACGCAAGAAGTCCTCTCTGGCAGAGGTGAAGGTGGCGGTTGTCGGCGCCCCCTCGGTTGGAAAGTCCGGTATGTCGTTTTGAAGTGCTTCCTTCCGGATATTGCCGCCAGATGTGATTACGCGAGTGTTTTCTGGGACTTAAAATGATTGTTTTTAGTCGATCGCTTCCGCGGAAGTTTATCAAAGTTTGTGGTTTCTGTTATTTAAATAATTTTATTGGTTCGTTAAATCACTGTGTTAACTACCTGTGAAATGTTAGTTAAATTGTTTAGTTTGAAATCTATTGTTCTACGGTTGCTAAAGGATTTCCAACTAGGGGGAACCCACCTAGAGGTATTTCAAATATTTGATTTTTCCATGTATATCTCCAGGGAGGGTTATCTTATGGTCTTCGAGTGTTTATATGGTTAGTATCTGGTACACTTTATAGCCTCAAAGCATTCAAACGGCTGAAGCGATTTAGATAAATGACATGAAGCATCAAAATCGGATACACCTTCTCGCTCGTTCCTCATTTTGTGTGTACAGTGAAAAAGAATACCGAGAGAGTTATAAGTTTCCGCGATATACTTAGTTAAAGAGACAAATTAACATTGGTGTCAATTAAAATATCACGAAACTAAATTGATACTTACCCATAAAAATGAGACCGTTATTTTCACAACGATGGAAACAAAAGAATTTATAATAAATAAAGTGTTGTCAAATTAGTTGAGTTTAGGCAACATTTCAATGGATACCATTGTTACTAACAATCAGCAATGTTTCAAACAACTCTTGCCTAGACTGTTTGGTTGATTGGCCGAATAAAAAACCTATCTGCCGTAATATAGCGCTTCTAAATCAATGTCGAAGACAAATGCTGCTCCGACGATTACTTTCTTTACGACCGTCTATAATAAATTTAGCTTGTGATGTGAATAAAAATAAATATCCATTATATCGCTCTCAAAGACATTATACTTAACTAGCTAATGCACCGGCTTTGAATGCATATCCACGATGAAAATTTGCCCGGAAAAGCGCGTGAAAAGGAGTCAAACAGAAATCTAATCTAAAATTACATTACAAACAAGGAATAGAAAAAATTTAAACTACTATATACAATTGAAACCATTGAGCTAGCTGCAGACGGTTGCAAACAGTCTAAAGGTAGCTCAATTGATCCATGTCAATAGATACCAGACGGAAACGTCCAAAAACTTAAAATATAGGATGATTAGATTTCACCTTAGCTGAACTAAGAATTATGATTAAGCAACGATGTCTGGGTTTTTAATATTTAATAATAGCGACCCGCTCCGGCTTCGCACGGTTTTATTATACGTATAAACCTTCCTCTTGAATCACTCTGACTATTAAAGAAAACCGCATCAAAATCCGTTGCGTAGTTTTAAAGATTTAAGCATACAAAGGGATATAATAGGGACAGAGAAAGCGACTTTGTTTTATACTATGTATGTAGTGATTAAATATTCTAGAAACCAAACGTTATACCTACCGTTCAGGCGATTCTCGAATGCAATAAACTTTTTTATATCAAAGGTTACGCATATTTTTCTCTGCCGTCATCGATATTTGATAGATCTATTTTTCTTATGTTCCAGTGATCAGTCTCATTTCGGGTCTTGTTGGTTCAATCCAAAGATGTTATATTTATACGTATAGGATCTTTAGTTCAATACAATAAATCTGTTAAAATAGTTGGAACTTCCTTAGTCAAGAGAACAATATCTATACTTATAATAAAACTGTAACAGGTCCAATTCTGTACATTGAAGATATTTTGAACATTTTTTTTGGAGTGCACTCTATTATCGATACTCAAGCCAAAACTGTAATTTTTTTCATTCATGTCTGTCTGTCTGTCTGTCTGTCTGTCTGTATCGTAAACGCGCATCACGCCGAAACTACTTGATGGATTGAAATGAAACTTGGCATGATTATAGGTCATACTACGAGGAAGGACATAGGATACTTTTTATCCCGGAATTCATTAAGGTTCTCATGGGAGAGGGTATGAAAGTAAAATTCCTTTACCGCGCATCACGCCGAAACTGCTGAATGAATTGGAATGAAACTCAGGACGATTTGAGTTCATAGTACAAGGAAGGACATGGGATACTTTTTATCCCGAAATTCAGTAAGGTTCCCCTGGGAGAGAGGGTGGAACAAAAATTCTTTAACCACGCATCACGACGGAATTGAATGAATTCGAATGGAACTCGGGACGATTGGACATGGGATACATTTTATCCCGAATTCAGTTTGGTTCCCCTGGGCTATACGGGTTTTCAAAAATTTCTCACAGCATCTGAACGACGCGCGCGTCGTTCAGATGCTGTGAGAATTTTTTGAAAACCCGTATAGCCCAGGGGAACCAAACTGAATTGAACTGATAAACGCGAAAGTTTGTAAGTATGAATGGATAGATGGATGGATGTTTGTTACTCTTTCACGCAAAAACTGCTGAACGGATCTGGATTAAATGGCACAGAGATAGATTATAAGCTGGAATAAGAAATAGGCTTTATTTTATCTCGAAAATCCCACGGGAAAGGGAATTATGCAAGTAAAATCGCGAGTACTCCAAATACTAATCATGCGCAGACGAAGTCGCGGGTACCAGCTAGTTAGCTATATGAAGATTATTTGTATAGGTACCTACCTGATTTCTCTGATGACAAACGTACGGAAGACTACTATACACAGTCGCATAATACAACGACCTCAAAGACGCATCTGTTGAAGGTCCACATGAAGGTCCGCATGTGATTTAAGAGGTTGCGGATTCTATACCCGCCTCAGGACAAATGTTTGTACGACCTGTAGAATTTTTTTCAGGGTGTGTTTTTTAAGATTTGTAAAATGTTATCTGTATTAAGTATATCAGTTATCAAGTTTATAGTAGATCTGTTTAGCTTGGAGCTAAATGATGTACTTAGTGTGAATTGTTTAGCATTCTTCAAATCAACAATACTGCTCTTGCATTCATAATAAGAATTGTAATGTAGGTATTCTTGAATTTAGAAAGTAGGTTTTTCTACAGTTTTGTTGCTAACTTCATTAACATGTTAAATATTAGACGATTCCTGAAAGTTGTATATATCAGTAGGCCAACCTTATGGATTGTTGTCCAGGGGTAGATTTGAGAAATATTTTATGTTTTTCATCTGACTGACTTCATAAAAGGAGTAGGCTATTATAATACAACTGTTTTAATTTTATTTTAATGTGCGCTTTATAACTTTTTCCTGTGTGGACACATTTTGATTATCATGGAAACCTGCGCTTTTCGCGTGGTTCTTTTGACCAAGATCTGACCTGTAGTTTTCAATTATATTTATAATAACTAGGTACATATTTTTTTGATATAAATTGATCTCCAGAAGATCGAGGTGACCAGTCGTTTTTGAATCCATAATGCTTGAAATTTGAAGAAGTTTTTAGATTTGTTAATAACATCAAATTTTAATCATCCACGACTTTTTCTATAAAATACTAACTAATCTGGAATATTGAAATACGCTATAGTTGTAGTGCAACTGCATGGTCGGTGCGATTCGCTTTAATAAAAGTTTGGTTCAGTTGAAAGTGTACAGCTATTGCGCACTCGCGAGTTTAATTTCCTTACCAATATTATAAACGCGAAAGTTTGTATGGATGTACTTACCTATGGATGGTACGATGTTTGTTCCTCCTTCACGTAAAAACTAGGTACTGAACTGATCGGGCCGAAATTGATTACACGTAGTTCTAGGCTCGGAATGAAACATAGGCTACTTATCACTAAATAGTATACCTAAAACAAAGTCGCTTTTTCTGTCCCTATGTCCCTATATCCTTATGTCCCTTTGAATGCTTAAATCTTTAAAAATACGCAACGGATTTTGATGCGTTTTTTTTAATAGATAGAGAGATTCATGAGGAAGGTTTATACGTAATAAAACCGTGCGAAGCCGGGGCGGGTCGCTAGTTAGCCTATAAATCAGTTTCCTTGGTATTGAAAAGTCTTGTAACGCTTCCATAGAAAGAAACGAACGAAGCCGCGGGCTAATACTAGTAATAAATAAATGATTAACAAATTTCATTGAACTGTTGTTTAAAAGTCTGAAAACTGAAGATTGCGTTGATCGTCTCCTTAATTTTAGTAATTCCCCGTTTCCATCGATTATTCCCGTTGTTCTGACCATAAAGTTAGAATGTAGTGAAAAAATTTTAAGTCTATGGTTCTGACAGAGTAGGTAATACGTAGTATTTATATTCTCTTTGTAGGTAATTATAACCAAAACTATGTCGATAACTTTTCTCTGTCGGGTGTATTTGGTACGAATCCTATCCTTCAGTCAGAGACACTACTGCAGCAGCTCTTTCTATAGCCCGCTGAGCGACTTCCTTCAGCCTTACCGTGAGTGTCCACAAGTGAGCACCTCATAAGTTTGAAGGTATAATGCTCCAAAACGAGCAAAACCCTGGGAAGAAACTGTCAAAATCGGCCTTCACATGCAGATGTTATGTTCACGGCACTTTATTGTATAGTGCTTGCGTCTCCGCCCCAATGGTTCTCCTTGTATACGCAAGGACCTATGAACAAGGACTTTGTCTCTGTAAATGAGTTCTCACTTTTATAAACTCACTAGCGACCCGCCCCGGCTTCGCACGTTTTTATTATACGTACGAAACCTTCCTCTTGAAACACTATTAAAAAAAACCGCATCAAAATCCGGTGCGTAGTTTTAAAGATTTAAGCATACAAAGGGACATAGGGATATAGGGACCTAGGGACAGCGAAAGCGACTTGTTTTATACTATGTAGTGATAGACAAACCAGGTTCTGACCGCGGCTTCGCACGCCTATGACTCGAAACAACATACAGTATTAGTGCTTCAATACTGTAGTTGCTTGAACACTGTATTACAATACCTATTTCAATTTTTAACAATAACGTTACACAAGGTAAGTCTAATATACATACTCGTACATCCAAATATGATACATACCTACATAACTTAGAATAATTAATAACCAAAGTATTTAAGATACGATACATTTATTTTATTATGCTTATTAATTTTATGCAAGTACAAATTTATGTAATTGAATTTTGCATCGATGTACTTAATCGTAGTTGCAATTTCAGTCGACATTATCTAGTAATTTAGGCGATATCATCGCCTTAACTTAAACAACATCAAACTTTCAGCTTGAAAACTTAAAAGCAGGACTATGATATCCAACAACACTGTTGTTAATAATAAAGGCAACTATAACAATCCTACAAGGAAATAATCATCTAACATTCAGTTTGAAAACTCTAAAACAGGACAATGATATCCAACAACACTGTTGTTAATAATAATTGCAACTATAAAAATCCTACAAGTAAATAATCATTTAACTGTCAGTTTGAAAACTCTAAAACAGGACAATGATATCCAACAACACTGTTGTTAATAATAATTGCAACTATAAAAATCCTACAAGTTATTAATCATTTAACTTTCTGTTTGAAAACTCTCAAACAGGACAATGATATCCAACAACACTGTTGTTAATAATAAATGCAACTATAAAAATCCTGTAAGTAAATAGCCAGAGTGGCTTGTGTCGACAATCAGTTAGGTACATGGTCAGAAGCCGTTGAATAGTAAATAGGTTTTGGCTGCCACCCAGCAATGCTTCACTACAATATATGTGAGGTAAAATTATTGTACAGCTTTCGAAGCGATTGTCTGAAAATAGCTCTATTCCATTTTATTCAATTTTAAAAGATCTTTATTAATAAACTCAACATGTACAAAAAAACATGTAAAAAATTGAATTATGAGGTACCTCATAATAAAAAAATTTTATTATACTAAAGTACAAACCCTGTTTAAATAAATTCTAGACAATATTAAACAAGGTTTATAAGCGAAATGCTTTTTCAAACATTTTCTATCTAGGGAAATAAGAATTATAACCTTTTAAAGCATATCTTATTTAGAATGAAAGCTGTAATAGTATAACATTTGATATAATAAATAAAAATGGAAATAGCTATAGCATTATTTCTTCTTTTAATGTATACTAGCTGCGCCCCGCGGCTTCGCCCGCGTGGAAATTGATTTGTCAAATTATTTATTGTCAGTTATATATTATTTGTCAGAAATTTATTGTAGGGGTAGTTTCGTAAAAATAAAAATATGTTTTAAAAAACTAAAATATGTAATTATTTACTTTGTAAGTTTATTTATACTGACACACACAGACTTTCCCATCGTCACTACATATTATAAAACAAAGTCGGTTTCTCTGTTCCTATGTCCCTTTGTATGCTTAAATCTTTAAAACTACGCAACGGGTTTTGAGGCGGTTTTTTTTTTAAAGATATAGTGATTCAAGAGGAAGGTTTAAACGAATTATAAAACCGTGCGAAGCCGGGGCGGGTCGCTAGTTTATTATAATAGTAAGAAGTAGGTAATATAATTTCGTAGCCGATGACTGTAAAATAAAAGTAGCTATCCTAACCTTTAAAATTATGGTACCTACTTAACAAACTGTTTTTAATACCAGCACATAGTTTTACGAGTCTCGTATAGTCTGAGTCCAGCACTGTAGGGTAACCTTATTTCTCAATCGATATAGTTACGATTACCTTTCAATCAATATTTATGCCCTGCCTAGCACCGAATAGAAGAAAAAAAGCCTCAACTTTTGACTCATTACTTTTTTTTGGTGGACCGATTTTGATGATTCTTTTTATCTGGTGCTTCTCGTGTCCATTTAATTTTGCACAAAATCTTACTGAGTTTTTGAACTTTTGAGTAATGTGTGAAATTATAAGTCCTTTCTTCGTTTTTCTAAAAAAAAACATCAAATATTTATCTCAGCATCATCGTAGCGATAAAGAGTGTAATTTTCTTGATTAACCTATATTTATAGAGAAATCATTAAATTCTCTCACAATCCTCAAAAAACGCTGCTGGAGAGCTCAGCTCAAATTTGATGAGCGTTAGTGTATTCGGGATTGTCTGAGAGCAGTTTATAAATAAAGTTCATAAAACTTAAATATCTGCTTTGATATTTCCGTAGGCGTTTATACTATAAACTTTATAATTCCCTCAATAAAGTACAGTCCTGAGCACAGTCCTGAATTGAAAGGCTACTGCAAAGGGTACCTACATGTACAGGATGCCACGAAATACGTGTGTTTAAGCCGAAAGGGGTTGATGACCCCGAGAGGATTAATTTTTGACTGTCTGATTTATTTTTCGTTTTATGCTAGAAGACGATTTTTTCTGCGAAGATACTCTGCTAAATATACTGCACAAAATGTTTGTACGACCTGCAATTATTTGTTCCGAGGTTCTGGGCGTTTTCTATGTAAACCTATTAAAAAATATCTATCTATCTATGAAGTATTACGAAAGGGAACAGAAATACTTACATCAACGAAAACTACAATTCAGAAATAGAAAAAATAAAACTAGGATATACCTGCAAGCCTCGGTACCCCACGTTCTGGGGTCTCGACTCCAAGGGGAGCAAATGTCTGTTCTGTCGAGACCTGCATATTTGCACCCTTGAGATCCTCAGCCAAATCTGCCGCCGCACCAGCCCTAGTGGATGTCCTTGGAAGTTGGGAAGGTGCAAGTGTATCGACGCATGTAGCGTCCCACACAATGGGCCTGCCAACTCCCATGGGACTAGTGTCATACCGTCGAGCCTCTTGCCATCGTCACGGAACAGACCATTCGGTTCGAGAATAGCTGGTACGTTAGCGCTGACAAAGGCCCGCCGGATGATATCATGACGAGATATCCGACCAGCGGCCCTAGTACACGATAATCCGTGATGCCCCAGCTGTTCGACTGGCATTGATGAAACCTAAAAGTATTTTTTATTTACAGACTTTTTCCACGAAAATAATGTTATATTATAGCTCCAATAAAAATATGAGTAACGTCTGCGTAGAGAGGCGGAGTGAAGAACTAGACGTGATTTCATATAGTTAGTTTACGAGTTTTTAAAGGGAAATCGTATATATAATAGTGCGAACGGACTGAAATAATTAAATAGCTGCTCCTCCGAGCTAAACTGAGAAGCAATGAAGCCAAATGTTTCAGATGTAGCCGATCGCATAGCTAAAAAATCTATTGATCAGCGAAAGTAAAGGTAAATGCAAAGAGCGCGTTTCCAAGTACTTTCAAGGCAAATCTTACTATCTTACTTCTTACTATCTTACTATTATAATAAATGGGAATGTCTGTGTGAATGTTTGTTATAAGTAATCTTTGTAACTACTTAAGTTATTTAAATGAAATTTGGTATGTAGGTGTAGGTCCTAAACTATCTAGTTTAGGACCTTGAATAGTCTATTAAAATTTGAAAATTTTAACCTCTGAGGGGCTAAAGTTAGGGTGGTAAAGTTTGTATTGAAAATATTTTTTCCTTTTAGATGTTAGATTCACTCAAAACTCGGTCTAAATAAACTATGGAGTGAATAATTAAACACGTATTTTTTATTTTTACGCAATAACTTGTAGGGGTGTGCAATAAATTTCTGAAATTTGTACGAAGCAGCGGGGCGCATCTAGTACTAAATAAATTGGTATCTTTATGATTAAAAATCTCTGTTATTTAGGTATTACTGGTCCATCCTACACCTATGCGAAATTTCAGTCCGATTACAGTAGCAGATTTAATAAAGACATCCAATCTTTCTCATTATTTATTTCATAGTCATAGGTGTGATATAAATACTGCCACACACAAACACACACACAAATACACATACATGACTGAATTCCCGACCGAGGCGTTTAAAATTATTACGTAGGTACTCAATGGCACGCGTTGGTTCACAAATTCACAATGTGCCGATTGGTTACAAAAGTTACGTTCGATGTTTATAAATATCGCGCAATTCTCGAGTATTATTTCTGTGAAAAGCCAAATTAGAGGCGCCACACAGAAGCCGTGATTGCATATTGCTTTGGAATTTTGTTGAAATACCTAGTAGGTATAACAACAATGTTGCACATTTTGTGCATAATAGTGGTGACCGCCATATAATCCTACTTTTATCATTGTTTCGTGGATACTTTGCTTCTTTTGGGGGATTCTATACCGGAAACCTTACTGCCAGACATTATTAAACTTTATTTGTTAAAAGCCATAGCAAAGTGGACTGATATAAGGTAAAGTACTTACATTTAGTTTTGCAGGTAGGTATCACTCAGCGAAGATGTAAAGCAGTTTGGTTCCGTCAAAAGTTTTATAATACTGCTCTGTCATTTGTTACAGTTATATCGTCTAATTGTTTAAATCTTACTACTATAATTGTACTTAGAATGTAAGAATCTAAGAGATAAATTTATCTTATCTTACAAAATTTCTTACAAAACAGCGGGAAAAATTGCTCTAATCCAAAAGACAACAGAACGGGCGCTTACCTACCTACCGCAAGTTTCAAGCGAGTGGCTCGTAACTTGCGGAAAGAAATAAGGTCACTATTATAATTAATCCAAAGAGCTTATATTTGAATGCTCGTCGTTGTCCCGGTAGCGATCCTGTATGTGTTTGCTATGTCCTTAAGCCTCTTTAATCTTCAACTGTAAGCATTGCCGGGTTTAGCACGGGACGAGTATGGCCATGGCCACCGGATTGATTGGCACTTTTGGCTCTCTCCCAACCGCCACTTGAAATCGCATCATCATAAGCCTTCACTGAATTACTCAAATGCTCGCGCCAGCAGTCTACTTTAATTGGTCTTTTCTTTAGGATTCCTTAGCTTATTTACCCATTGCGGCTCGAAAACCTGAAACCAAGAAACAACCCGTCGCCAAATCGTTTTTTTTGGGTATTAAATTGCTTTCAAGGTTTTGAGTTTAAATGAACGTAATAAATGCGCTAGAATTGCCTGAGGTCCTCAAGAGGCGCAAATATACAGGTCTCGACAGAAACCACGCATTTACACCCCATGGAACAAATATTTGCAGATCGTACAAACATTTGTCCCAAGGAGAGAATCGAACCCGCAACCTACTGAATTGTGCTCAGACAGAACCTCGCGCTTCAAAACGTCGAGTGTAAGAATACCGCGCTAGTTTACGCCGCGCGAGAGTAAACAAGCGCGGTGTTCTTACACTCGACACGTTTTGAAGCGCGAGGTTCTGAGCACTATTCAACCTACTGCACTGCAGCAGTTCAATCAGACCAAAATTGATGTTTTTATTGACAATTATTGAATATTAACACAACATAGTATAAAATGAAGTCGCTTCTCGCTGTCTATCTGCCCCTATGTGTGCTTAAATCCAAACAACGCAACGGATTTTAATAGTTAGAGCGATTCAAGTGGACGTTTTACTATCACTGCCTAGTATAAAACAAAGTCGCTTTTTCTGTCCCTATGTCCCTATATCCCTATGTCCCTTTGAATGCTTAAATCTTTAAAACTACGCAACGGATTTTGATGCGAATTTTTTAATCGATAGTGTGATTCATGACGAAGGTTTATACGTATATTAAACCTTGCGAAGCCGGGGCGGGTCGCTAGTGTATAATAAACCCGTACGAAGCCGAGGCGGGTCGCTAGTTCATTTATAAAAGTGCATTATTTGAATGTACCTACTAAAGTAAAGTATGTAAGAATAACATACACAATTCTAAATAACGTGTTTTTTGTTCTTTTCAGCACTTACAGTTCGTTTTCTGACCAAACGATATATTGGAGAATATGATCACCAGCAAGGTTTGTGTCTTACTTTTTTGAGAGCTAAGAACGAGTATATTATCTATGGCGCATGCCTCTTTAATGCACTTATCCCTTAACTTTAATATATCCCCAATCTTACATAAAATTTTATGTAAGATTGGGGATATATTAAAGTAATTACTTAGAAGCTCAATTTTATTTAAAATAATCTTTATACAACGAAAATTACAATACTCAATTAGATACTCAATTTAATGTCCAGCTAGACTGGTAATCACTACATAGTATAAAACAAAGTCGCTTTTTCTGTCCCTATGTCCCTTTGAATGCTTAAATCTTTAAAACTACGCAACGGATTTTGATGCGGTTTTTTTTAATAGATAGAGTGATTCAAGGGGAAGGTTTATACGTATAATAAAACCATGCGAAGCCGGGGCGGGTTGCTAGTTACCTATATTTCTTTATTTCAACTTTCAGAGAGCAAATATAAACATGAAGCCATGCTGGATGGCGATGCTGTATTATTTGAAATACTGGATACCTGCCCTAAGGTACTTACTTTATTTTATACTAGCAGCGCTCCGCGGTTTTACCCGCGTCGTTCCCGTTCCCGGGAATTCCGGGTTGAAATATAGCCTATGTGTTGTACCATCTATCTCTATGCCAAATTTTATCCATATCCGTTCAGTAGTTTTTGCGTGAAAGAGTAACAAACATCCATACTTAGATGTTTATTAATTGCATGTTAGTTATTACATTCATAGTGAGGAACAATATTAGCAGTCCGTAACACAGGTTCGACCTAGCACAGCTGCTAAAGTTCATGTTTTTGTACATGTATAATTACTGCCAACATAAATAAAAAAAATACTTATTTAAAGGCACTTAGTATGAAAAGTAGTAAGGGTTAACGACAACACTTGGTAAAAGGGAAGAATCTTTCTGAGACGTGTTAACAAGCGCACGAGGTTTGAATAATATTATATATTCTGTGCAATTTACTACGATATTGCCTTCTGACAGACGGACGAACAGACAGCGAAGGCTATAGAGTCCCCTTTGGGTACAGAACCCAAAAGGCACTTTTGCCAGTACACTTAAATTTTGTTCATTTGCAAAATTTCGTTTCTCCCTACTTTTAAAAACTTAAATCTCTATTTTCTTGTACTGCAGGGTATAAATGACCTCCCGTCAAGTGACGTCGCGCAGTGGGCCGACGCGATTTTCCTCGTCTACTCCATCACAGATAGAGAATCGTTCAACTTCGTCCGACGAGCCAAGCAGACTCTGCAGCCGGATGTGCCGCTCGCTCTAGTGGGGAATAAAGCAGACATGGTGCATTTAAGACAGGTAACCATCGCAGGACCGTGGCACAAAAGTTTGGAGACAACCCAGCAGTGGGTGGAGTCGGGTTGCGGGTGATGATAATGATGATATAAGGACCTTTATCATCATCATCATCAGCCTATATTAGTCCACTGCTGGACAGAGGACTCCCCTAGTGAGCACCATAACGCCCTGTCTTCAGCTTGCCGCGACCTGAACAAAAGACTTCTAATAACAACGAAAATTACAAAGAATAAAATTTAAACTAGTAAATATAATGAAACATCAGTTACTAACTGCAGACGGTTACAAACAGTCTGAAGGTAGCTCAATTGATCCATGTCAATACCAGTCGTCGTTTCCTCTAGACACTGGCTGCATTACCACGCTGTATGGCAATGCTGATGCGCTGCTACTAATACTCACCAGCTAACTAAAGGGTCACGCTTCGCAACGACCAGACGACCAGATATATTTTTAAAACCCTTATTATATATTATTATTATGATCATTCTTTGTTCTGCACTCGCTATTTCTAGGATCAACTCCCAATATTTCATTCAACACAGTTCAATACCCTAAGATTCAAATTACGAAGTGCTTTAATTCCTTTACACCTTACACTCTTGGACACGTCAGAAATTATAATACGATTATTGTTTTTTTGGCGACAATTTTTTTAAGGATAATCTTAAACTAGAAAGTTTTTCCCTGTTTGTTTGTTTTCGAGTTCAAGCAAAACTATATCCAAGCTTTGCAAAGAAATTCAAAGAATATTTTTATGACAAAAATTTGAATACAATCGGTACGATCCGCTCAGATGTTTTTTCGTGAAAAAGTTTCTAACCAAAAACAGTCGAGAGTAACTTTTCCATTTTTAATATAATTTATTTTTTTATATTCTTTATTAACATCGAACATCAAGGAATAGAAAAAAATTAACTAGTATATACAATTGAAACAATTGAACTAATTTAATTTAATAGATACTAGCGACCCGCCCTGGCTTCGCACGATTTTATTATACGTATAAACCTTTCTCTTGAATCACTTCTATGTATTAAAAAAACCGCATTAAAATCCGTTGCGTAGTTTTAAAGATTGAAGCAAACAAGGGGACATAGGGATATAGGGACAGAGAAAGCTACTTTGTTTTGTACTATGTAGTGATATGTAGTGATGGATATTCCTGCATAATTAAAGACGTAATGGTATGTGAAATATTTTTTTTTGAAATTTTGAAATTTGAAATATGGTTATAAGATCCATCCATTTCAACAAACATCAACACGCCAAACAACGATTTAGTATCAGATTATTGAAAATGCAACACTCAAGATTTCAGCGCAGTTTCGTCGTAAAGACTACCTCAGAACGAGGTGTCTAAAACTATAACAACTTCCTCATTGACAGTCTGCTAAGTGCTAAAACAACACGCTCCATCACCGCCTTGGAAGCCATTACCCACCTCGCAATTAGTTCCTGAACGCTTGTGCTTTTGGAAAGCCGCCAAGGTATTAGAAATTAAACAAACCCTTGAACTCGTTCCTCAGATGACAGGGATCGCAAGGTCAGCTTCCCTGTTCATGGAAATACAGATGTTTTATTTATATTGGACGTTTTGTTTACGCTTTGATTCATTTTGGTAAGATGCTTATTTACGGAGGATCGGCTGGTTACGGAGCAAACTTCTTCTACACTGTAGTAACTGTAGATAACTTTTTTTAATAACAATAAATATAAATAAATAAATATAATGCTAAGCAATCCACACAACATCATCTAGGCCCAAGATAAACAGATAAAGGAAATAAAACAGTTTGAGTTTGATTGCTCAAAACTAGTAATAGTAACCCCATACTTTCCGACAGATTTATTTATAAAGAAGAAATATTTAATTATGTTAAAACAACAGCTTTGAAACGTCATCAAATAACCAGCTCATGCACTACATCAGATATTCATTCTTTTCCAGGTCAGTCCTGAGGAAGGCGAGATCCTAGCCAAAGACTTCGAATGCAGCTTCGCGGAGGTTGCGGCGGCGGAGCAAGTGAACCAAGTCCAGGAAGTGTTCCACGAGCTGAGCCGCGAGGTCCTGGCCCACCGGAGACGCGCCAAGCACAGCCTTCTGGACCGGATGCTGGGCTCCAAGCATGCCTACCGAGTTTACTGTAGAGGGAAAAGTGATAGTGCACTCCCGAAGGATTAACGTCACTGCATTTACGATTCTAGAATTCTGTAATTGTAAGTGTGCTTTGGCCCTATTCTGCTAAACCCCGTTTCTGCTCTGGTGATGAATTACGTTCACCAATCGCTCTATTATGTCAATTGTATCGTCACAAAATGACAATTACTGGCATTTTACGACAGATAAAAGAAACTACAAATGGAGAGACGTGCGTAAAAATTGTGAGCGTTTAAAACATTATATCAATCTCTCTGCTCAGAATCTTTGATAAATGAAATAAAGTCTAGATAGTCTAGTAGAATTTAATTTTGTGGACGATTCTGCAAAGATATCATTGTCATAGTAAAGCGATTGGTGGCATAATTCGGCCCCAGTTGTGGGGATACCTATAACATCAGAGCGGAGGCAGGTACACTTATATAGAAACATGAGCTCTTTGAAAAACATTTCAGCATTCAAAAGTTTTGGTAAGGTGTGAGTAGAAAATCAAATAAGTAGTTAATGCTTCGAAAATGGCCAACAGGGCCATATTACAAGTTTTAGAGCAGATTTTTTTTCATTTATTATTTATATTCTCCTTTTGTCTTCATTAACAAAACAATTATAATCAAGAAATAGAAACAAACTTAAACTAGTATGTAGAGTCCTTTCACGAAAAAAGTCCCTCGGCAAATGGTGGAACTAAATTTGACAGATTGCCATAATGCTTGCTGGCTTCATTCGGTCGTACTTCAACAGCGCCGCGTCTAGGGGACTTCTTTTGTGAAAAGGACTCTATGTATAAAATTGAGCTAGATGCAGATGATTGCAATAAGTCTAGAGGTAGCTCATGTGATCCATACGAATACCAGTCGGAAGAGTAACTCAAAGAATTGTTATGTAAAAATTATTTTTTGTTAAATTTCAAAGGAAATTGTTGGATGTTACTAATTTTATGAATTCTTGAAGACACTGGTGCACTTGCCCCCAATTTTATATAAATATTTTAGATTACATTTTATATTGTATGAAAATATCAATAGGCAATTATGAGACCCTATAAGAATAACACATGATGTTAGTTTATTAATTATGCACACAGTCATCATTTATGCAGTCATAGTCATTCAACAGTCATAAAACTGAGAGAAGTTACATTTTAAAATTATATAAATAATGTAAGAAATAAAGTTTTTTTTTGTCCCTTTGTGGAAAAATAATTGAAAAAGTTGTGTATGCGATCAACGACGTGAAAAATAAACCACTAGCACGTTTAGTTAGATATAAATTATGTGTCCAAAATATTTTTTTTACTAGGTAAGTAATAGATATTAAATACTATTGTTGATGTGTAACTGAGGGACATTTGGCCAAGCATTAAGGTCAATGATGTAATCCTTTATGGATTAATATATCTTGATTTTAATCTTCGAATAGGGAGATCAGTTGCTTCAGATAGAAGCTTGTAAAAGAAGCGCATGCAATTGCCCAAAAATGATTCTCCAACCGTATACCAATGTTGAGATGTGTTACTTGTTTTTTTATTTGTATTTTTATTGTGTGCGTCATACCTTTTAAAAGTTACTCCTGTTTTGTATGTAAAGATTTAGATTTTGTGATGTTATAGTCAGAATAATTATTTCTTTAATTTAATATTACCTATATCCCTCAAGAGTGACAATGAACTGCGCGCATCGTCTTTTTTTGAAGAACAAAGATAGTCTAGATGTCACCTGAATGATTCAAAAGACCATAAAACATAATACTTATTAGAAGTAACTGAAATAAACTATCCTAGCTGTATCTAGATCGGAAATCTTTCTAATTGGTCGAACCGCAGCATTATGCCGCGAGAGCATTAACCGCGGTTACCATTGAAATTTGCAGAATTGATCATTTTCAAATATATTAGGTTTCGTTAGAAAACTTGAAGACGCGCCTTCGATACAGTTGCGGGATCGATTACCGCCTCGGGACAAAATTTTGTACGATCTACAGATATTTTTTCTATTGTTTTTTAGAAAAAAATGAAAAAATATAGCTTTAGAGAATGCTGTATTAAATACATCAGTAATCTAGTACCTACTCCTAAAACAAGCTTAGCTTGTGGCTAGATGAAGTTACATGCATTGTTCAGCAATATATTTTATAACAAGTTACAGCGTCATAGTAACATAGTTGCAAATGATGATAATTGTTCTGGTCAACTTATAACAATGTTTTGTAATGTAGAATCATTTAGAATTATTTATTCACTTGTTTCATGTCGTTACAATAAGGTCTTAGGTAAGTAAATGTTAGGCCAAACCTCATAGTTTATTCTTTGTAAATATTTATCTAGAGAAAGCGATATTGATATTGTAAGTCTGTTAAAGTTGTAATTATCTTAAATATAAATAAATGTTATTACTTTTTGAACTCGAAGTTTTATTCAAAACCTGTTCGGTAATTGTAAGTATTATGAAAAACTAGCATCTGCCCGCGACTTCCACGCATTGTTTCTATGGAAACGTCTCAAGGCTATTTCTATGCCATGGGAACTGATTGATGGGATGAAAATTAACCTATGTGTTAAACCAGAGCTAGAACTACGTCAATTCCAAATTTCATCACAATCCGTTCAGTAGTTTTGCGTAAAAGAGGAACAATCATCCGTACAAACTTTCGCATTAATAATATTAGTAGGGATCATCTATCGTTCTAAACCCTATAGAAACAGTGAATAAAAAGCTTTTAAAAATTGTTTATGCGATCCAAAAATCAACCCCAAAGTCAGGAGTACAATGGAAGATCACGACCGCCTTTATTGGGAGTAACATAGGGTTGTCTGGTGAATTCCACGCGGCTGACCAATCAGATCGCTCCTTTACCATTACGTCACTACATCGACAATTAATACCAGAGTGACAGATTTAAAGATGGCACCCTATTTTAATACTAAACTGTTGGTCTATTGTTAACGTATTACGAATAGACATCATAATTATGTACCGGCGTCTGCCTGCGACTTTGCCCTTGTGGTACGAGGATAAGACGTAGCCTTAAGTTGGTTCATCATCGACCTATTTCAGTCCACGGCTGGACAAAGGCCTCCCCTAATGAGCGCTACAGCGCTCTGTCTTCGGCTCTTTGCGTTCAATTTTCCATAGAAACTTTTATTATAATAAGTAAGATATAAGTAGGATTTTATGGCGCTCATTAGGGGGGGCTATGTCCAGCAGTGGACTAATATAGGCTGATGATGATGATGATGAAGTAGGATTTTAGACATCCCCTACTGAGGTAGGTAAGGTCGCGGGTTGATTAATTCGTAATTTTTGAGATATTATTTAATTTCTTAAAATTCTTGAACTTAGTGAAGATAACTAGTGTCCATAACTCAAGCTTTGAGTAGCTTACTTTGGGTCTAGATGGCGCTGGATTGTCCAGTATTATCTATTAGACACAAGATTATATTTACTAATAAATAAGAAATTATTAGAATATTTGTTTATTGTATTCTTTAAAAAGGAAGGAGTATCAATAAAGTTCCATCGACAAAGGCTCAATGGGGTGGGATCACACCCCTAGCGCCGCCCGTCGCTAGCCTGCGCATGCGGCGATCAGTCAGTCAATCACCATCCCCGAGAGAGTTGACGTCACACTTATCACAAACACTGTTCAGATACACTGTGTTCCTGTGCTTCAGTGTTTAGTTTAGTGAAGTGTGATTAATTTTTGACAGGTAAGTTGGTTTTTTATTATTTTCGTCATCGTCATTTTCGGTTCATAACAAGTATTTATTTGAATTTAATACTAGTCTATCCTCTGTTTTCCGGAATGAAAAGCCTATTCCAGGAGTCATTATATTTAGCCCGATCCGATTTATTTTAAAATTAAATCTATATATGTTTGTAAATATTTTTAATTGAATTTGTAAATATATGTATACATAAAGTGTACTTACTGCTGATGCGAGATTTTTCATGCTTAACACAGTGTTATTGACTTTTTTTCCTTCCTGTAATTCAGTGCGAATGCCTACTAACCTGGATAGGATAAACCCCAGAGATGGACCCTAGAAAGGATGAAATGTGATACATGTTCTGTCTAAGAGTATAAAACTGAGCCCAGATTTCAATTGAATTCCTGTGTAACTTATAAAATACTAGCGACCCGCCCGGCTTCGCACGGTTTTATTATACGTATAAACCTTCCTCTTGAATCACTCCGCTTCAAAATCCGTTGCGTATTTTTAAAGATTTAAGCATACAAAGGGACATAGGGACAGAGAAAGCGAGTTTGTTTTATACTATGTAGTGATTAATAAACGATCGATGTGACGCGGCGGGAGAAGAACGGCCTGGCCTGCGACACATGAGGTTGCGGCTTCGATTTCCATCTAGGGACATAATTATGATCTATAGTTAGTTCCGGGTATTCTGGGAGTTTTCTATGTACCGTAAAAAAATAGTTTCAAGTACCCATAACACAAGCTCTGCTTAGCTTTGGGCTAGATGATGTTATGGTGGTTACATTGGTTCCACCCATTTTAGTAGCAAATTGATAAGTAATTTCAGTACAAGCTGAAACGTCAATACAACAACTTTTCCTACTTTTCCTGAAACTTTTCCTGTTCCTAATGAATACTTGACTCTGCGGTAGGTAGAACTTTCATCGATCGAGTAGAATCCGAAAAACATGCGGGCGTGATCATACTTTCGAGATTTAGCTAGGAAATAGGGAATAGTCAGCAAAAATGTATTTCTTTACTTCATTTGGTATGCCTATAGATAAATAATATAATAATAATTAAGTCATATAAGTAGGTAAAAGGTTTATAAATAGGTAGGTAATTAATACCTATTTATAAGAGAAAAAATAAAAAATAAGAGGCAAAATTAAATATTGGTTATAAATTAGTGTACTATATATTGTACTATATAGTGTAGTTTGATAGTCTATTCCAAAATTTCGTCTAAAATAACAATTAAGACATCCCTTGATTAACATGAACATATTCAACAAAACGACGAACACAATTGACATACAGACAGACAGACTAGATGAAAGGAACCGGAAGTCTCTGCATGGGAGGACCCCGACTTGATCCAATCCACCGTAGAACGACGGGGCAGAGAATGGCTAGGCAGCCCCTGTTAGATTTGTTATTATGAATAAGTAAAATAATTTTGTTTGCTACGTAAAACTAGTATTTACAAATAAAACAATTGAGCTAACTGCAGACGGTTGCGTACAGTCTAGAGGTAGCTTAGGTTTCATATAAATATCAGTCCGAAGCGTCCCCAAGACACTGCGCCGGCTGCATTGCCACAATGTAGGTATGGCAAAGCTTATGCGCTGTGCCAGATACTCACCAGCTCTCGGGTCACGCTTCGCATTGACCAGAAGCTAAGATTGTTTTTAAATACTGCCTTTTAAGATGTAATAGGAAGAGAAAATATCTTAATGTTGGTTGTTAAAAAAAATCCTTTACCTGTTATGTATTACTTAACCGCGTCGAGACAATGAATATTTTTTGTGAATTAAACGACTTAAAAGTAATTGAATAGGAGTAGTTATTATAATACTTACCTACATAATTAAATATGGCTGGCTTTGTTAACCTACACACCTTAATACGAGGTGTCAAAGATAATCAGAGGCTGCCATTGCCCTGAAATCAACGTTTGAAGAATTCGAACAACATGAAGTAAATGAAAAGTAACAAAAAGTGACCGTGTTCCTGTGTGAAGTTTAAGTTTTATTAATAACCTTTACAATAATAAGAAAATCATCATATACTGTTACTACTTGTAGCTCTAAGTCGCCGCCGCGCTCCGACCGGCTATGTAAATAGGCCTGGATGACAAATAATATTATAATCAATGGCTCTCATATTTTTTTTACATTTGTACTATATTAACAACGAAAACTACAATCAAGGAATAGAAAAAAAATAACTGACGCAATTGATCCATAAGTTCTAGACTTGTGATGTGGTCCCTCGCGACCACATCACAAGTCTAGTTTTAGTTAGAGCGAGGAGTTGAAACTTTAAATAGTGAACTAGATCTAAAACACATTATGTATATTAATAACATATGTAAATACATACTAATTTAACTAATGACACATTATCTATCTATACTTATAATAAAACTGTAACCGGTCCAATTCTGTACATTGAAGATATTTTGAAAAAAATTTTTGGAAGGCACTCTATTATCGATACTCAAGCCAAAACTGTATTTTTTTTTATTCATGTCTGTCTGTCTGTCTGTCTGTCTGTCTGTCTGTCTGTATCGTAAACGCGCATCACGCCGAAACTACTCGATGGATTTAAATAAAACTCGGCATGATTATAGGTCATAATACGAGGAAGGACATAGGATACTTTTTATCCCGGAATTCAGTAAGGTTCCCCTGGGAGAGAGGGTGAAAGAAAAATTCTTTAATCACGCATGACGCCGAAACTGCTGAATGAGTTGGAATTAAACTCGGGACGATTTGAGTTCATAGTACAAGGAAGGACATGGGATACTTTTTATCCCGGAATTCTGTAAGGTTCCCCTGGGAGAGAGGGTGAAAGAAAAATTCTTTAACTACGCATCACGACGGAATTGAATGAATTCGAATGGAACTCGGGACGATTGGACATGGGTTACATTTTATCCCGGAATTCAGTTTGGTTCCCCTGGGAGAGAGGGTGAAAGAAAAATTCTTTAACCACGCATGACGCCGAAACTTCTGAATGAGTTGGAATGAAACTCGGGACGATTTGAGTTCATAGTACAAGGAAGGACATGGGATACTTTTTATCCCGGAATTCTGTAAGGTTCCCCTGGAAGAGAGGGTGAAAGAAAAATTCTTTAACTACGCATCACGACGGAATTGAATGAATTCGAATGGAACTCGGGACGATTGGACATGGGTTACATTTTATCCCGGAATTCAGTTTGGTTCCCCTGGGCTATACGGGTTTTCAAAAATTTCTCACAGCATCACTGAACGACGCGTATGTACGCGTCGTTCAGATGCTGTGAGAAATTTTTGAAAACCCGTATAGCCCAGGGGAACCAAACTGAATTGAACTGATAAACGCGAAAGTTTGTAAGTATGAATGGATAGATGGATGGATGTTTGTTACTCTTTCACGCAAAAACTGCTGAACGGATCTGGATGAAATGGCACAGAGATAGATTATAAGCTGGAATAAGAAATAGGCATTATTTTATCTCGAAAATCCCACGGGAAAGGGAATTACGCAAGTAAAATCGCGAGTACTCCAAATACTAATCATGCGCAGACGAAGTCGCGGGTACCAGCTAGTACTTATAATAAAACTGTAACAGGTCCAATTCTGTACATTGAAGATATTTTGAAAATTTTTTTTGGAGGGCATTCTATTATCGATACTCAAGCCAAAACTGTCATTTTTTTTATTCATGTCTGTCTGTCTGTCTGTCTGTCTGTATCGTAAACGCGCATCACGCCGAAACTACTTGATGGATTGAAATGAAACTCGGCATGATTATAGGTCATACTACGAGGAAGGACATAGGATACTTTTTATCCCGGAATTCAGTAAGGTTCTCATGGGAGAGGGTATGAAAGTAAAATTCCTTTACCGCGCATCACGCCGAAACTGTTGAATGAATTGGAGTGAAACTCAGGACGATTTGAGTTCATAGTACAAGGAAGGACATGGGATACTTTTTATCCCGAAATTCAGTAAGGTTCCCCTGGGAGAGAGGGTGGAACAAAAATTCTTTAACCACGCATCACGACGGAATTGAATGAATTCGAATGGAACTCGGGACGATTGGACATGGGATACATTTTATCCCGGAATTCAGTTTGGTTCCCCTGGGCTATACGGGTTTTCAAAAATTTCTCACTGCATCTGAACGACGCGTACACACGCGTCGTTCAGATGTTGTGAGAAATTTTTGAAAACCCGTATAGCCCAGGGGAACCAAACTGAATTTAACTGATAAACGCGAAAGTTTGTAAGTATGAATGGATAGATGGATGGATGTTTGTTACTCTTTCACGCAAAAACTGCTGAACGGATCTGGATGAAATGGCACAGAGATAGATTATAAGCTGGAATAAGAAATAGGCTTTATTTCATCTCGAAAATCCGACGGGAAAGGGAATTACGCAAGTAAAATCGCGAGTACTCCAAAATCATGAAAATCATGAAAATCATGCGCAGACGAAGTCGCGGGTACCAGCTAGTGTATAATAATTTTTAAATTAACCTTCAAAAATAAACTAATTTTTTCGTAAGACCTATATGGTTAGTCCATTTATTCACGCGGTGGGGCAACAAACAAAAAACGCTCGTTGGTAAAAACCAACGAGCGTTTTTTGTTTGTTGTTTCGGACCCCCTTAAGTATTTAATTATTTTGTTTTTTCTTATTGCTATATAGCGACAACAGAAATTTTCAAGAGACTAAATTTCAAGTGTTTAATATCTGCGAAAAACAGCAGGCAGATGCTAGATGCGTCAAGCTGAAGACAGGGCGCTATGGCGCGCATTAGTGGAAGCCTATGTCCAGCAGTGGACTAGCATAGGTTAGTGATGATGATTTTTATTTACTTATCATTATTTTCACCTGTTGTTGTGCACGTACCGAACATAAAATATAATTTCAAAGGCGTTAAATTAATTTACAGTTGAAAACGATTATTTTAACGTTAAAAGTTTTATCTGAGTACTTGTCAAGTCGTTAATAAGTATTATTAATTGCGTGCGGACACGCCTGTTGGAAGTTAATTTTGATTCGAAAGATTACATATTGCTACAAGCGTCAGGTTACGCGTAAAATCTGAAAACAACGTGTAAGAACAGAAATCTTGGATTTCATTAAAAGTCTGTTGACTTGAGGTAAGTCCTAAAAGTTACATATCGCGGGGCGTTCATAGCATATGCAATAAAATCTATCTTTCTTTCTACTTCCGACGGAGTTTCTATTCTAAGCTGTGGAAATTCGTACGCAGTTGATTTGCAAACAACATATTTTAGGATAACTCGTCTACCGATTAGACTTATTCTTGTATGCCATGTATTTTATTAAGTCATCTAGTAACAAGCTCTGCTTAGAAATTATTAATTAATTAATTGATTTATTTTTATTTGTAATTTTGTGTAGGTACCTACTAACCATTTTCAAATTTATACTGTGCTACTAACAAAATGGATGTATAATATCTGAATAAATAATTTTTCAATTTCAATTTTTCAATTTCAATTAGCTCGGGGTTGATGATGTTGTGTGGATTGTCCAGCATTATCTATTTATATAATGCCCTAAAAGCTGAATTCAGTCTATCAGCATGAGAAGGTACTTACCAGCTGTAATGCAAAAAGTCATTGTAAATGAAATACCCGATAACTATGCCCAACAAATCCATCCGAACGTATTAACGTTTTTTGTCCAATCCCAATTTTGAAAGCAAGAAGCTACCGACTTTGCGATGTTATTATTGAAATGTCTTTTGTTATAAAGCCAGTGCGCAGCCGGCCGTACTCCCGGATCTCTCCCCTTTGTACTCCAATACTTACCAGGATTATCTCCCCTAATTACCTGTTTAGAGAAACTATAATTATGCGCAAAAAATATGCAATGCCACATCTGAGGTTGCCGAACGACAGTGCTACTGTGCTGTCTTTAAGAAGCTTCTGTAGGACTCGGTTTACGCAAATACAATGTCTTTAGGAGTTTGCTATTGTTATATCTTCTACGAATTTTTAAGACTGTAACACATAGTGAGGATTTATATTCTTTAATAATCTAAATCTACGAAGTTGACATACTTTATTACCAATGAAAATTACAATCAAGGAATTGAAGTTAACTAGGTAGTTGTAGTGTAGGTAGAGTAAGAATCGTAAAAGGAGAAACATTAGATATTATAGAAAGTACTGTATTCTTAGGAATCACCCTAGACAGTAAGCTTCAATGGGGCCCACATATAGATAAGCTATCAAAAAGGCTCAGTTCTGCGGCATATGCAGTCAAAAAAATCCGTCAACTTACGGACGTAGATACTTCTAGACTTGTTTATTTCAGCTACTTCCATAGTATTATGTCTTATGGTATACTGCTGTGGGGGAATGCTGCAGATATTAACACCGTTTTTGTGCTGCAGAAGAGAGCTGTTCGGGCAATCTATAATATGGGTCCCAGAGAATCCCTCCGTCATAAATTCAAAGAAATTAACATAATGACAGTACCATGTCAATATATTTACGAAAACCTGTTGTACACTCGTAGAAATATCAATAAGTTTCCTAAAAATAGCGATATACACAATGTCAATACTAGAAATAAAAATAAACTAGCTTTGCCTACAACTAGACTAAACAAGGTTAATGTATCTTTCAAAGGGCAATGTATACGCTTCTACAACAAAACTCCAAGTGAGTTGCAAAAACTATCAGTAAATAAATTCAAACAAATTGTCAAAACTATTCTTTGTAAAAAGGCTTACTATAAAGTATCTGATTATTTAAATGATAAAAAAGCTTGGGATGAGTTTTGCTCCAACTCGAAAAATAACAACCTAACAAGGTAAAGATTTCTGTTCGCTTTTTTACTTTACCTTAAAAAGATAAAAGTGAACAAAAATCAAAGTGAGCTCTTTATTTCCTAGTTTTAATTATTTATAAAATGTATTTTATGACGTGTCCAAGTGTCCTGTAAGGTCTTATGGAAATAAAGCACTTTGATTTGATTTGATTTGATTTGAATCAATCTCTACGCGCAGACTCGACTTAGGTCTTAATTATTTTTATATAAGTTTACTAGCGACCCCCCGGCTTTGCACGGTTTTATTATACATATAAACCTTCCCCTTGAATCACTCTATCTATTAAAAAAATCGCATCAAAATCCGTTACGTAGTTTTAAAGATTTAAGCATACAAAGGGACATAGGGATTTAGGGACAAAAGGACAGAGAAAGCGGCTTTGTTTTATGCTATGTAGTGATTTTTATGCTAAAGGAATGGAACCAGGAAGGACTTCAGCTTCCTTCAGTGTATTTTGAAAACTTCAACTGCGATGACAAATCCACAAATCCACCTGGCAAGCGTGGTGATAATAGTAAACCGCCCTTGGTTTGGGATCGCTGGTGTGTGTGTGCTGAGGCGATACTGAGATTTAAGCTTTGTGTTATAAAAAATATCTATTCTAATCGTATACCTATGTAATAAAATCTTAAAAATTTTACTAAAAATTACGTAAAGATAAATGAAATAGATTTTCCATTCGCCAGCATAGAATCTAAATAATGGAGCAGTCTTAGCAATCGTTGTAAAAATGGAACCCTACCATTTAACCGAATGTTTTCATTGCAATTTTAACCATAAAATTATATTGATTGTTATAAACGGTAGCCACTCAAACACTCATTGGGCAACACTCAACAGCAATAGAACAAAGCCTCCCAATAGAACAATGCCGATGGCTCTTTGCTTTGTACCGCAAAGATGTCAGCAGTAAAGCTTAACAATAGTTTTTTATTTTCTTACATTTGTTGCGACTCTTCGTGGTCGATTCGTTTCTTATTCTTTTTTATATCGAGTGTACTAGAACTCTGCGAGTGTTCCCAATTCATTTTCGCACGATACTTCACTCACCTATGTTGCAATTATAAAGTATGGGAAAGTAAAATATCTTTATATTTTTTTTCAGATTATGCCAGGTTTTGAGTAAAGCCGAGTCATGATGCCATCTTCAGCGAGTAAGTACTTTTGCATGATAAAACATCAGTTAGAATTAGAAGTAACAATTACCAAAACAAGTCCTTGGATTAATCTAAAATAACTATTTGATTGAAGAGTCCGTAAACACGGGGTTAAATTATTATTTACTAGCGACCCGCCCCGGCTTCGCATGGTTTTATTATACGTACTTATAAACCTTCCTCTTGAATCACTTTATCTATTAAAAAAAAACCGCATCAAAATCCGTTACGTAGTTTTAAAGATTAAAGCATTCAAAGGGATATAGGGACAGAAAAAGCGACTTTGTTTTATACTATGTTGTGATATTCTGTCGTAATAAGTCTCAAAGCAAATCGGACCACTGGCATAAGAACAGACAAATTTATTCTTATGCCACTGGTAACAGATACAAAGAAAAACAATTTGTAGTATTTTCAAAAAGTCACTAGTTCACAGTTTAAAACACTCAGAATCCCGGAACAAATATATTTTCAGATCGTACAAACATTTGTCTCGAGATGGTAATCGAACCCGCATAAAAAAAAACAAAGCAAATTATACATGTAGATTTGATAGATCGTTTTTGCTAGTTTTTGTAGTTGTACTTCAAGGTTCCAAAATCATGCCAAAAATAGGCAGCGTGCAAAAGAATATTCAATGGAAAGCTTTCACAAAAACCTATTTTTTTATACGAATAACTATAGAATACCTGTACGCAAAACCTGACTAACATTTGATTTATTAAGCTGAAATTTGAATAGAACTGAACAAAATAGGCCAATACTTTTTATAACCCAAATAATTTGCTAATCTGCATGCAGAAGGTAATACACGGGTCACTCAAATAGACAACAAAATTGAAAGGTGCTTTACTAATTGCCTGTGATGTGACCAATTGGGGTGCTGACGTTGTTCCCACGAGGCGCATGCGCATCTGTTTGCTCTCATCGCACTACCATCTGACCTTATTACCCTCCCTCTCTGATAGGTAGTGCATTGCTGGAAATATCTCTATAATTATATGAATTTGAATAAATAATAATGCTGGACAATCCACACAATTTCATCTAGCCCAAGGTAAGTAGAGCTGAGATCGCAGCCACAGTCACAGCTATGATTCACTTAGTAGTATGCGGCTATTGATGATTTAGGTGCATTGTCCGATTATATTATTTGTTAATTATTATCAAGGCTATTGGTGTAACTATCAAAATATCCCTTGACAGACATGGTTCAAAAATATATGAATTTTAGTTATGTTTGATAAATACCTAGTCATTATAAACCTAGATTTAAATTGCGATAATGTGTATTTAACGCAGACGCGGGAACTGTAATAAACTATCGCATGGTTATACATCAATTTTTTTTTTATGAATGAAAAAATCTTTATTAACAACGAAAATTACAAGCAAAGGAATAGAAAAATTACAACTAGTATTTACAATTGAAACCATTGAGCTAACTGCAGACGGTTGCCAACAGTCTAAAGGTAGCTCAATTGATCCATGTCAATACCAGTCGGAAGCGTCCCCAAGACACTGGCTGCATTACCACGCTGTATGGCAATGCTGATGCGCTGAGCCAGATATACATCAATTTATCAACAAACAGAATTGACGTGGGAAAGTAGCCCACTTTATCTCCCTGGTTCAACATCCCATTTTAAAAACAATACAGCCATTTAAATAACATCCCTGTTGCTTAATGAGCTTGATTAATAACGATATGTCGGACCCCTGCGATGATCGGCACGCAACGAACCGTCTATTACAGGTGAAAGTTCGCATGGATGACACATCAGGGGTATACTCTAAACAAGGGGGTAGTTAGTGATAATCACTACATAGTATAAAACAAAGTCGCTTTCTCTGTCCCTGTCCCTTTGAATGCTTACCTATATCTTTAAATAATTAAAAAACTACGCAACGGATTTTGATGCGGTTTTTTTAAATAGATAAAGTTATTCAAGAGGAAGGTTTACACGTATAATAAAACCGTGCAAAGCTGGGGCGGGTCGCTTTTTATTTATAGACAAAGAAAATTAAAGCCACCAACCACCAGCACACTATGAAACTGTAACTGTCATCTAGTACCCATAATACAAGCTTGGGGCTTGATGATAGGGCGTGGATGGTCCGGAATTATTTATTTATTACAAACTAGCTGGTGCCCGCGACTTCGTCTGCGCATGATTACTATTTGGAGTAGGTACTCGCGATTTTACTTGCGTAATTCCCTTTCCCATGGGATTTTCGGGATAAAGTAAAACTTATTTCTTATTCCAGCTTATAATCTATCTCTGTGCCAAATTTCATCCAGATCCGTTCAGCAGTTTTTGCGTGAAAGAGTAACAAACATCCATCCATCTATCAATCTGTCCATCCATCTATCCATTCATACTTACAAACTTTCGCGTTTATCAGTTCAATTCAGTTTGGTTCCCCTGGGCTATACGGGTTTTCAAAAATTTCTCACAGCTTCACTGAACGACTGAACGACGCGTACGCGTCGTTCAGATGCTGTGAGAAATTTTTGAAAACCCGTATAGCCCAGGGGAACCTAACTGAATTCCGGGATAAAATGTATCCCATGTCCAATCGTCCCGAGTTCCATTAGAATTCATTCAATTCCGTCGTGATGCGTGGTTAAAGAATTTTTCTTTCACCCTCTCTCCCAGGGGAACCTTACCGAATTCCGGGATAAAAAGTATCCCATGTCCTTCCTTGTACTATGAACTCAAATCGTCCCGAGTTTCATTCCAACTCATTAAGCAGTTTCGGCGTGATGCGCGGTAAAGGAATTTTACTTTCAGACCCTCTCCCATGAGAACCTTACTGAATTCCGGGATAAAAAGAATCCTATGTCCTTCCTCGTAGTATGACCTATAATCATGCCGAGTTTCATTTCAATCCATCAAGTAGTTTCGGCGTGATGCGCGTTTACGATACAGACAGACAGACAGACAGACAGACAGACAGACAGACATGAATGAAAAAAATTACAGTTTTGGTTTGAGTATCGATAATAAAGTGCACTCCAAAAAAAATTTTCAAAATATCTTCAATGTACAGAATTGGACCTGTTACAGTTTTATTATAAGTATAGATAAATTATAATGAACTAGGTAATTGAAACATATTAAATGAACATGGATCAGTTGAGCTACCTTTAGACTGTTTACAACCGTCTGCAGTTAACTCAATTGTTTCAATTATATACTAGTTTTAATTTTTCGAAACAAATTTGCACAAGTTTATCCTAACTGCAGACTGTGGTAAATCAACTGGTAGGTCACTACCAGTAAAACTATAATTATATATATTATATTAGTATAAACTTATTGGGTTGTTACTTTGGATCAGTTGACACTGATCCATATCAAGGCTAGTCGTCGAGTCCCCAAGATGCTGGCTGCATTCCCCCCTGGATGGCAATGCTGATGCGCTGCGCCAGACACTACCCTTGCGCTTGGGGTCACTCACACATAACTTCGACGCTCAGATATTTTTAAACACCCGGAGAACTTCGGTACCCCACGGACCGGGGGCATCATCATCATCCGCAGCCCGATTTCACCCACTGCTGGGTCCTCCAAACTTTTGTGCCACTCGACACGGTCCTGCAAGGGGCATTATTGTCTAACTCAACTGATAGTCGAGATCGATTCTTTTTCTATTCTGTGCCTAGGCTTCGATTGTGCCACTGGTTGTCATTTGAATTTGACTGAAAATCGCTTTAAAGTTATCAAGATAAGGCCCCAGATCTTAAAACTGAATGCAAATAATTTTGGATTGAAATAGTAGTAAATAAAAATACTACTACTACTTTATTGTATACTTAAAAGAAATAGAAATAATTAAGAAGTCAAATTAAGAACTAAGAGACAAATTGTCTTTTCACAATTTTCACTAAAGAGAGATTTGACCCAGGCAATCTTGAATGGATGAGATCATTATGTAAATTTAATGGGAGAATAATATTATACTCGAATAAAAATTCGAATTTCTAGGAATGCTAGTTTCACTCGCGTTGTGTGTGGTGAATTTTTATGAAATGTATTCATTTGACATGTGTACATCCCTGATTATCACGCAGAAACCCATCACGCATCTTTTCATCACGCGAAAACGTGTCGTTTGATAATAAAGGCGCATTAGGTTAATGAAACTCCCTAACCATATTTTGTACTAGAGTAGGTGTTAAGTCACTCTGAAGGTAAAGACCGTCGCCATATAATCATTCGCATTTAATCAATAAAACCTAACCTGTTATTTTGTGAGCTATTCACCCAAATCGTTCCCAAGCTCCACTTCTTGGCTTTAGTCTTTTGTCTTCAGAGAGGGTTTTGTGTTTTTTCACTATAATTTGATACCGCGCTTCCTGTACAAGTGGTATTACATTCAAATCCTCGTGAATAGGATGTCTTGAATGCCGTGCCTTTTTGACTACCGTCTTGTTTGGAGGTGTTCTCATAAAGGCGTATTTATGTATGTGCAGTCGTGAGAACGGCGCGTACGAGACATCATTTTTTTCATTGTTTTGGGTTCCGTCCGCATCACAACACAACGTCAAACCCTAATTATTCCTTACGGCATGGTAAGTGATTGTATTACCAGCCAACTGCCAATTACGATCACTTTAGTTACGTTTATTTGAATATTATTGAGGATTTTTCAGCTTTAAGTATATATTTTTACGTAAATTTTGATAGATACTTTTACTAACAACGAAAATTAAAATCAAGGAATAGAAAAACAATAAACTATTATATACAATTAAAACAATTGTGCTAACTGCAGGTTGCAAACAGTCTAAAGGTAGTCAACTCATCCATGTCAATACCAGTCGAAATGATAGACGCGTATTATAGCCAGTGTCTTGGGGATACCCAAGACACTTGCCTCACCTCACTAGGTATGGCGGAAAAACCTATCAAATACCATTATGGCAATAACATGGTAAATCGTTTCACCTTATTGCTCACTTCGGCGTCAATTATCTACACCGAGTGCTGTGAATAGGCCGTGTGCTTACAAAACCAATAGGCAATTACTCACAAAACCATTTATTACGTTGCTCTTTTGACCAAGGGTACAAATTACCCGGTGCCACCCTTCGAAAGGCGGGCTCTTCGGAAACCTGCCCCCTCGTTACTGACGTCATCGACTGTGATTCCAAATGATTTATGACCTTTGAGTCTATGTGATTTTTTGTCACTCTATGTGATTTTGAGTCTATGTGATTTAAGGTAAAACTTCTACTCGATTAACCTCAAACTACTAAGCGACTAGTGTGACTATTTGCGCCCCACGGCTTCGCCTTAAAAAATTATTTATCGAAATTTATTTCACACCTCCTAGGGGTAGTTTCGTAAAAATAAAAAATACTTGTCTAATTATTTACTTTGCTTTATAAATGTACCGAGTTTTGAGTGAATCAATCAAACCAAGGTTCCGTACAAAATTTACCACTCTATTTAATCCCCACAGAGGTTAAAATTTCCAAATTTAAAAATCCTATGTGTTATTCTAGGTCCTACCCCATCATTACGTAGTTTCATTTAAAAAACATAAGTACTTACGGAGTTTACTTGTAACAAACATTCACACAGTCTTTCCTATTTATTATACCTAATTGTAAGATTTGGTGGCTACTTCTATTTGTGACTTGTCATCATTTTTTCATAATATTTAATAAGTGAATTCATTTATAATTTTAGCGTAGGTATATACCCACAAGTGGTTTAATATTTCTTCAATAGCAGTATTTCAATAACTCATATTGTAACGAGCTTAAAAATAAGATGAGTTACGGTAAGTTATAACAATGGATAGGTAGGTATTTGGCCAAATTCATAGGTGACAGAAAAGAAACGTAAAAGCTCACGGCAAAGGCACGGTATTAAAATGAAGGAAAGCCATGAAAAAGACGCAGTTACGTAGCTCATGATGCAATAACTTCGTATCGAAATTAAGACCAAGAGAACATTATAAATCACGCTAATTCCGAATGTATAGATATCTCATTTTTATAAAAACCCTAATTAAGGCTGTCTACATTTGGCGAGCAGTGTGCTGAGGTGCTCTCGTATTAGTATACATTTAAGAAATTAGGTAAATAATAATGGCATAAAATTTCGACTTCGGCGGGACTTGAACCCTCGGCCCTTCCTCAGTACGGGATGCACTGCCAACTGCGCCACGAAGTCAAGTTCCTACCTTATTCTATTATTCGAAAATCTTTGCGGCCTTCTAGGGACTAATAATTTCTTAAATATGACCCAGAGTATTAGGACTTACGCACTATAATTATAAAATCCGACAGTGTGGCGCGGTGGGCGAAGGTACGCTGCCACGCAGGAAGTTGCGGGTTCGAGACCCACCATAGAAGTTTTTGTTTTTGGGTACGATCTGCAAATATTTGTTCAAGGGTTTCATTCCATTCCATTACTTAATCCTTAGTTTTACACTTTACGCGGAGAATAAGGAGACTGACTGTCACCAGGTCGCATCCTGTACGACGTCCCGTGCGGTGTCTGCAGAGACAACTCCTCAGGCAAGCACTACGGAGTTTACGCATGCGACGGCTGCGCGGGCTTCTTCAAGCGCTCCGTGCGGCGCGAGCGGAACTACGTCTGCAAGGCGCGCCGGCCCGGCTCCTGCGTGATCGACAAGACGCACAGGAACCAGTGCAGGGCGTGTCGCCTCTCCAAGTGCCTCGAGGCCGGCATGAATAAAGATGGTAAGGAGATATGTGCGACTAGTGGCTGTTTACTCGCACGCGTTGTTTCTGTGCGCGCGAGCGGAACTACGTCTGCAAGGCACGCAGACCAGTGCATAGATTTTTTACCTCGCGCTTGCACTCTTGTATAACAAACAAGCGACCCGCCCCGGCTTCGCACGGTTTTATTATACCTGTAAACCTTGAATCACTCTATCTATTAAAAAAAAACCGCCTTAAGCATTCAAAGGGACATAACGATATAGGGACATAGGGACAGAAAAAGCGACTTTGTTTTATACTATGTAGTGATAACTATTTTCTACCAACTTGTAAAAGGTTGATTCTATTGATTTCGGAATCTTTTTATAAGTATTATTCATTTTAAAAGGTCTGGGTAATGCACGGCGCTAATAAAGTTGGGTCAGCCAGCAGATGTATGGAACTTTGCCATTCTTCTTTGATATCTTGTACATAAGTTCTACGACTAAATTTTCGTGTCATAAAGCATTTAGGTACTCTCTCCGCCAAGTTAGTTATCATCCTCCTAACTCCTTTTATTTTTTCAGCGGTGCAACACGAGAGAGGTCCTCGGAACTCGACGATTCGCCGACAAATGGCGCTCTTTTCGAATTGTGTCACGCCTTCAACAGACGTTGGTCTCGTGAACACTCAGATACCACCCAGCCCTTCGATGCCCACATCATTACTACCCCCGACTATGCCACTAACCTCATCGCTATTTTCTAATCCATTCACTATGTTCAACGCTCCGCCCTTCTTTGTTCCACTACCTCCAGTGTTTCCGATAAGAAATAACATCCTCCATCGAGATCCCGGAAAGCAACGGGAAGTGGCAGCCAGAATTCTGTTTCTCAACGTCAAATGGGCTAATACCCTTGTGCTCTTTGAAACATTGTCCCTACCAGATAGACTTTTATTGTTAGAAGAATCATGGGCAGAGCTTTTCGTTTTAGGAATCGCAGAGTTCCTTTACCCTATTGACTTGAATGTTATGTTCGATCGAGGCTGTCCTAGATTAGACCGAACTCAAGTGGAGATATTTGAGTCTGTGCTGGGGGAAATAGCCAAAGTAAGGCCGGATTCAGAGGAGTACATGAATCTAAGAGCGTTGACTTTGTTCAAAACCAATTTCAACGGCGTTGATGTTGATGGCAAAAGCATTGCTCGAGACAGGCGACTACAAGACCTACCAGCTGTCGCTCAAGCACAGAATCGAATTCAGGCTGCTTTGAACATTGTAAGTTTTCACTTTAAATATTTTAAAATAAATTTTAATATACACACAACATTATCTATTTAGCCCCATCCTAATTTAACTTGTGTTATGGATACTTAATACTAAAAACAACATACCTACTTATTTACATTATTTAGAAACATTTACATTTAAAATAGAGACTTAACATCGAAAATACCCAGAACACCCGAAACAAATTTTAATGTCTGCAGATGACCCTAGAAACATTTGAAACGAACCTACCTTTTGCGTCACAAGTCATCACCATCAGACAGAATATTCTTTATAAAGATTATATTTTGAATGTTTTAAATCAAATTCTTTAATTTCCAACAGCACACTGCAATATCGTACCCTCGCGACCTGTCCCGCACCAGTCAACTGCATCACATCCTCACCTTGCTAAAGACTGTCTCTCGAGAGACCATCATCGATCTATACTTCCGGGACACCATCGGTGAAATGACTGTCGAGAAGATCATCACAGATTTGTACAAATCGGGAAAGATTCCAGACATTCCTTTATACGTTTGAATTAATATTCTATTAATATTTCTAAAAAAAAATATCTGAGTGTCTGGTCGATGCGACGCGTGACCCGAGAGCTGGTGAATATCTGGCTCAGCGCATCAGCATTGCCATACAGCGTGGTAATGCAGCCAGTGTCTTGGGGACGCTTCCGACTGGTATTGACATGGATCAATTGAGCTACCTTTAGACTGTTTGCAACCGTCTGCAGTTAGCTCAATGGTTTCAATTGTAAATACTAGTTGTAATTTTTCTATTCCTTTGCTTGTAATTTTCGTTGTTAATAAAGATATTCTAGGTGGCAATATAAATTAAACCATCGAAGGACAAAACAGGGAGTTTATTTTTTAACTTGTGTAAAAGAAACACGTCTTATTTAAATTCTGATACAAGCGACTTCTAAAGAGCTTGTGGTGTTTCTATGGTGCATTTATTGTATTTGTGTGATAAGGTTAACCTATTGTATGTTTAATTTAGTAATTTTCAAAAAAGAGAGAGAATTTTTAGATAATTCATAAAATAAAATGCTGCATGAATAAAATGAAGTACATATATCGTTTTAAGTATATACTTAGACCTATCTAAAACATTTTAGAAGAACATATTTTTATCAAGTCTTTTAGAATGCCATATTTATGGCAATTTGGCTTTATTATAGACTTATCTAAATAAGACATAGAAAAAACTTGAAACGTATGTCAAAAATACATTCTTTTTTCCTAACAAAGAAAAAATGTTGCGTGGGCCTCGCAAAATTTTATTTTATTCTAGTCACAGGTAGTAATTAGATGTATGTGGTACTTAATTTGAGAATCAGTTCTTACTCAAATGTCTGTGGTAATTGTAAAAATTCTACTTATTTGTCATATTTCCACGCAAAATGTGCTACGGTTGTACGATAAGTGTAAGTAAGTAATAGTTGTTTTATATATTTTTTGATTTAACTGAAATGCAGCTCAAGAATATATATGCACGTCTGAAACAACGATTTTTGTAAAATTATCATATTCACGACTTGGAGTTGTTATCAGTTTATTCGAGCATAAGTTTAGCAATTATGGAAATATACATTAAATAGGTAAGTACTTTAATTTATAGGGATGTAATTTGAGTAGGCATGTATATTATACCTTCCTTTTTAAGACAGAAAATATAGGTCTTAGATACTTACTATGCCAATATTTCATTTTCGATCCTTTATTGTAATGTAGAATGTAAAAAAAACATTTATTTGTAAAATGTTGTTTAACGTTGTTTGTACTTTATTCTGTGGTAGGTGGTAATATTATAAGTAATTTTATATAATGTAATTTTATATATGTAAGTTAAATATAATTTAATGTGTCATTTAATAGAAAAGGACTGTTTTATGCTCCACCCACAATCACCGAGTTATTATTAATTTAATTAATGTAGTACGCTAGTAATAATAACTCAGTGCCCACATTTAAAATTTTATTGTAAATATAGAAACTAACATTTATTATTCTTATTTGCTTCAATAAATTTAAGAACCGTTACTTCTAGTTTTAAACAACCAAATTCTTATCGTAGGTAAGTAAGTATAGGAAGGGGTGGGAATTGGGAACCCTACTTTGTTTTTTGATTATTGTAACAAAACTATTTGACTAATCATCTCGAAAAGTGGTTTTTTATACCTTAAAACTTATTAACTTTAATATTAGGGATGAATCAATGCAGTAAAACCACCCATTGTATGAAATAATTAGCTTTATACAAAAAATGAAAAATGTAAGTATTTGGAGTTTTGGTGATGGTAATTTGGAAGCCGGGTTCCGTATTAAAAGTATAAAAAATAACAAGCAAAAACCACTAATATAAAATTCTGCATGCATCCTGAGCGTTCAATACTCGTATGTGCCCACAACCTACATGATTGGCATTGAAACCAAGTATCACCCCGTGGATTGTTGGGGTAAGTTAGTGCAAAAAATGCAGTCGACACCGCATAGATATTTTCAGCAAGAACAAAATATACTTATGTAGGTATTTAGAACCTCGTTGGGTTAGTGCGCAGTGACTAGGCTCACTGTGCACAAACCTTTGCAAAGTTTTGGAAGTTGTGTAACACTATAAAGTTTGACCGCTTTTTTCAATACCATTTTCTTTTCTCTTACTGCTTTTAAAGCTTCAATCATAATATTTCTGGTCCATATTGTGTTTTCAGCTTCGGCTTTGGTGACAATTGAATTCTAGGTATGACTGAAACTAGGAAAAAAGTGATACAAAATGTATTGGTGGTAATTTGGAACCCGGTTCCTAATACCCGCACCTATGGGGTTCCAAATTGAAAACATCACTATGTTATCAAATAATCAAGAAACCTAAAGCTAGGTAAAATAGACATATACATAAACATACAAACTCTACACCCTATTTAACCCCTTCAGAGGAAATTTAATATCCTATGGCCTACCTATTCTAGGTTCTAAACTATCTACGTTAGTACCAAATTTAATCTAAATAAATTAAGTAGTTACGGAGATTAATTACCTATAACAAACATTCACACAGACTTTCCCATTTATTATAATACTTAGTAAGATTTAATTCCTCTTGAACCACTCTATCTATTAAAAAAAACGAACAGTTGCGTAGTCTTAAAGATCTAATTCTTTAATGCACAAATGAAAAATACATACCTACAAGAAAAACTTAAAACTAGATAAATTATGGCACGGCGAGCTTAACCCTAAAAAGAGTTCTCTTCCAGCAAACCTTATTGGGAGAGAGTCAAGTTAGAGCAGTGGGTACGTGTGCATATTTAATCTAAGCATACACATAGGGAGAGATAGGCAGACAGAGCGGGAATCGACTTTGTTATATACTATGTAGTGACAGTAGTGATGAGAATGCTATCATCATTAGCATCAGCCTATATTAATCCTCAACTGGACATAAGCCTAATATAGCAACTTCTTCGTTCTTCAAGTGCGGCGATCTTTTATCCATGTATAACTAGCATCTGCCACCGGATTCGCACGCGTTGTTTATAAGTCTCAAGGCTATTTCTATGTCATGGGAACTTACTTATGGGATGAAAAGTATTATGTGTTATTCCAGGGCTAGAACTACGTCTATTCAAATTTCATCCCGATCCGTTCAGTAAGTAGTTTTTGCGTGGAATAAACATCCATACATTTATAATATTACCAACTAGCAGCGCCTCGCGGTTTCACCCGCGTAATTCCGGGTTATTCCAGATGTTCCATTGTTTCCAGTGGTATTCCAGACTTTAATATATCTCTGTGCCTCACTTCAGTAGTTTTTGCGTAAAAGAGTAACAAACAGCCATCCATACTTACAAACTATCGCGTTTATAATACTAGTAGGATAGGATAATTGTATAAGTAAGTATAAATATATTTTATACGATCCAATACCACGGTACCAACACTAAGGTTAACAAGGATCGCTCGCAAAAAATCCGTTTATATATTCAACAGCTCAGTTCAGGGGCCGAATTCCACCAAATAAATCACTTAACCATTCCAAGAGTATCGTGTCAAAATCGACACTTTTTGTGGTTCATTCATAGCTGTGACGATTACGTTATAACGATAGTTCTATAATCTGAGGTTATAACTACCAATTTGACATTCTTACTATGATAGTCTCTTCAAGCGCAAAAAATAGTAGAACACCAAATGCACGTCATGTTAGCCATCTTGATAGTATGACGCTATTGAGACTTTTGTTTTGAAATGGAATTTAGCCCCAGGGTTTGATCGCGAGTTTCCGTGCGCATCCCCCGATGATGCCCTCATTGTGATCATGTCATGGCCAACCCTCGCCTGGTGACGTCTTGCCATGACATGTGTGCACGCCGTGTTTATTGTGTCCAAATCCCCGATTAATCTCCAACTTTTATGAGCTATTGTTCGCTCCCTTTCAGATTTTTTGCATCGCCCCGACTTATTGACAATACCGTTAACGTTCTCATTATATAAACTCCCTTAACGTCAACTTAACACAGTTCAGTTTCGGCTGCGAATTTTGTACATCAGAAAATAAATAGGTTGAACTTAATGTTAAGGTCGCTTTGGTTGAATTTCGTCTACAGGGATCTTGCAGCCGCACTGTATTAACTTTTGAAGTTTATAGTCTTTCGGTCGCGTCAATTTGTGTATTGTCATGTGACATAATAGCGATGCCATCCCCATGGGTTTATTAGTTGAAATGCGATGACAGTTACCCCGGATTTGGACAAATATTACTCTTGCATCCCGCTTTTTATTATGGATAGAAAGTGACGATAGAAAGAGATGGTTTGATTGAAAGGCCTACCTACTTACTAAAATATGTTTCGGTCGGTTATTAAGTGAATTTAATAATGTAAACGTATAATGAGGTGATAGTTCTTTATTGATCGAGTGAGCGAAGCGAGCAGGGATCTATTAGTGGTACAACTTGATTTTGCTTTGTTACATTTTTGAATAGGTGGTACCCAGCTGTTATACTTACCAGTACGAGCATAATAGTACCTTGGCCGAATTCAGAGATTTAAAATAAGTCCTTTAATGAATAATTTTTACACTAAACTATTCTGTAGTAGGTAAGTATCTACCTACATATCTAAGGAGTGATGTCGTAAAAGATTTAAAGTACCTACCTACCTGCGAACTACAACCGTCTGTATAATCTGAATTTAAAGGTTTAAGTATGTGTAGGGGCGTCTAAACGGGCTATATTTTACGACAAATTTGGGGCTGCAATACTGTGGCCGGCAACATTGCTAGCAATACCAGCCACACTATGCGATATTATAAGGATGGCCCGGCATTTATAGCCACATATTTTTTGGTATGTCAAAATGTTTTTATGTGTAGCCGGCTGGATTGTGTGGCTCATTAAAGGGTTCTGAATCAAAGGCCATACTATTGCAGCCATACATATTGCAATATGTTGCCTGCAATTGATTGCTCAGCCATAAAATGCACTAAAATGATTTTTTGATGGCTGGGCAATGTTTGCCAATAATTGCAGCCACAAATTGTCGTAAAATATAGCCCGCTTAGACGCCCTTTAAGGTTATCATTTTTTTTAACTGTAGAAATGTCATTAGGTATAAATACCTAACTATACCCTTACAGCCTGTCCAGATAGGGCGCTTTACGCGCGTAAAGCGCTGGACTCTCGACTCGCGCGTGCTACGCGCGAGTCGAAATACTCGAGCGAACAGTGGAGCGCGCGTAAAACGCCGCATCTGGACGCAATATAAATTGAAACGCGCGAGGGCACTCGCGCGTAAAGCGCACGTAAAGCGCCCTATCTGGACAGGCTGTTAGAGTAACTAGACGGTGTCAATTCTCTTGTTTTAGACCTAGTTAAAATTAGCTAATTTTAAGATTTAGAAACGTCAAATCCACGAATGCTATTCTGTGTTTTAAAAATTAGACTGACAGATTTATAATTAGGATGACAGATGTAAAACAACTCAACTTAGCTAAAATTGCTAAAACCGTATTCTGTGCATCACATTTTTAGCTAAGATTAGACGTTTAACTTAATTTTAGGAGGCACCTAATTTGGTCATGATTAAAATTTACAAGCAGAATGCTCAAAGCTTATACTACGAAAACCTAGAATTTAATGTAATTTGTGAATAAAAACATTCAGGGCAGGTACAGAAAAGTTACATGCAACATTATAGAAAACATATTTATTATGCTTACAGCAACACCAACTACTAAACTTAGAGAGATTTTACAATTGTCAAACACGTTTTAAATTAGGTATTTTTAAGACTTGCAACAGAATACCATAAATTTTAAGTCAATCTAACTAAGAAATTTTAAGATTTTAGTAAGGATTCCTAAAACAACAGAATCGACACCAATACCTATCTAAAGCGATTTATATGGTAGGTAGGTAAGTACCTGCTTAAAATATCGTCAGAATTCAAGAACCTATTTTAACATGGCAAAGAAAAACTTAATTCTCTTAGAGAGATACTTACATAAGATTAGGTATAAATAAATAATACCTTTCTTACAATCAAAATTTAAAACGCAAACTTCAACAATAGTAATAGGTATAGGTACCTTCTACAATTAAATCTTATAAGATTCAAATAAAAATAATTGGCAGAAACAGAGTAGGTACCTAGGGTTTTTTCAATTTTCTTCCATTGATGCCTGTAACACTTAGACCTTCTAAGTTAGAAGGTCTAAGTGTTATAGCTTAGACATTTGTTAGAAGTTCTAACAAATGTCTAAGCTATAACAAGCTGAGGATGTTGGTTCAGGATAGGATTTTATCGTTTTTAGAATTTCGTTCTGTTCCTCTTTCTCTCTAGATTATTTCAGCTAGCAACTATAGACGGAAGCTATTATAATTGAATTTTCAAATAACATAAAAATTTAATATCGTTTGCCTGGGTACAGATTAGAAACAATAAACGAAAAACAAAAAATATCAACAGTAGATAAAATTTCACAATTTGCAGGTGTTGTGATGTCATAAAAGCACACAACAAATTGAACTACAAAGTCAAACGGAATATCAAATCCAAGCTATGTCTAGGTACCTTGATAGAAATCTAAATTGATTTGTACTTACGTTTCAAGACAAAGTCTCGGTATTTGGACAGTATCGAAGCGAGTAGGTAAATGCTGTATCTATTCTGTGGTAAAAGCCACACCCTTCACTCGTGACTTATTCTATTTTTTTCTGTGATTCTATTCTAGACTGCTTCCCTGACGCTATAACTGAGTTGTTGAATCGTAAGCAGAAATATACAGTTTTATGTTCTGTTTACCTATAGGTAAATAAATAAATAATTCCGGACAGTCCACATCAGCATTATCTAGCCCCAAGCTAAGCAGAGCTTGTGTTATGGGTACTAGATGACTGATGTACTTAATACAATACATTAGGTACCTACATAGAAAGATATTTTTATAATACATAGAAAAACACCCAGACCATCGGAACAAATTTCTGCAGGTCGTAAACAAATTTGTTCCGAGGCGGGATTCGAACCCACAACCTCCTGCGTCGTAGGCGGACCTTCGCCCACCGCGCCACATCGGTCGTCAAATGTTTGGATATCCATCCAAAGCAGTGCAAGGCAGGCAGTTTATGAATATGATCAAGGGAATAGGTACCTACTACCTACGTAGCAGTAATAGCAAACTTCAGCGGAGATCTCACCCGCTCATTCTCAAAGGTCCTTCGAATGGGATCGCCCAGCCAGAGATACCTACGTAGGCACCTACCTAGGTAGGTACCTAGTTGTGTGACTATACTTACCTACCTACCTAGGTAGTTACATGTTTGTTTTCTATAAATAATTAAATAGGTACTATTGTAGATGAAGAACTGAGCGACAGCTGGCCAAGAATTATATGTATCTAATGATTACATCATCATGACGTTATCATTGATGTAGGCAATCATGGAGTAAGTAGGTAAGTACTTACATGCCAAGTTGCTGAAGATTTTGTTTTATGTACCTAGGTACTGTTTGAATCTGAAGAGGGAGCTGAGTTACTTCAGATTGAAGCTAAAAAAGAAGCACACACAAAAGCCCTAGTGCTATATTATCTGGGCAAAAGCCCATTTATGGAATCAAAGACTCGAAACGGATAGGTACCTAATTTCTGAATCTGACAAATAAAAACGATTAGAGTACCTACTTACCTATAAATAAAATACATGTGTGTAACTAGTCTGTCCGAAATTTTGAATTTATTTTCTACAAACAAATCATTTTTCGTCAAATTAATTTTATCTAGTAAGGGATGCCAATAAGTAGGTACGAACAATGAAAATCGAAAACGAATAAAAATTATCAGTGAAAGGAAAAGGAAAGAGAAGCGGTCATAGACAAATCCACAAAGCATCCAGAATTTCTTCTAAACTATGGTTTCCTCCAAAAGAACTCACAAAAAAGTCCATAGATGGCGCTTAATCCAAGTGACTTGGTTGCCAACGCCAACTCACTCACACTTTAATGTGTTTCGCTCATCTCGTGAACAAGTAACATAAAATCTATTGCCTCCTTTTACGGTTTATATTGATTTGTCTTTTTGAGTTTGCATGTTTGTGTGCGAAATTCAATCGAATGGTCCTTGCTTGCGTAATGTTATGTGCATTTATAAGGTTTATGTGTGTGTAATGTACGCATATGTGTTGTGAGGCAGTGCGGCCAGTGCGGCAGGCAAGGCAAGCAAGTAGCTGTCAAAATCATTCAAAAAGAGAAATTCGCAATACTTTGTTTTATAAAAATGTGGACAAGTTAATTAGCAAGTTATGTATTTAAATATTAATTATCGTAAAGTTAAATTAATTCAAAGTTTTACAAATAGTAGTTACGCAAACTATAGACATGGTTCACACACGTCCGCCTCTAATATTAAAAGGATTACCCAAAGAAGACGAAGAAAGGCTAGAAAATTTATTTTCTAAATTAGACATCGACGGAAATGGCAAGATCGACATCCACGACTTGTCTGCCGCACTCAAGGAGTTGACTCCACACATAAACCGGAGCTATGCAGAGGTTAGTCCACCACTACATTATACGAGGTCTAACGGTTTCACCTGCCCATGGGTGGCTGGATCGTTGACGACACGTGTTATTATGATTCATCTACCATCCTATTATAAATTCGAACGGAATGATACTTCCAAGGTCTATAGATTACCAACTTTCTAACACACACCCTTGGCCTGCATTTCAGCAGTCTCTCCTTAGCTAAATTTAGGCTTGAGCTCTGATGGGTTTTTGTTTTTAATAGAAGCCTACTATTTCAAATCAAATTAAAGAAGTTTATGTGTAACTTAAGCCGTTACAATGTAATTAACCACTAAGTAAGTACTTGATAAAAGGTTAGTGTGTATTTCAGAAACATTAATTCAGTTCTCGCATATTTTTGGTTTTAGTTGTAACATTATAAGTTCTCTTTATCCCCTTATAATACATTACATAAATATATATTTGACCATTAAATTACCATAAAAACTTTTTCAATGAATATTCTTCTCCGACAATTCCATCCTGGGCCCGAATTCCACTAAATTCAAAACAAAGGTCTCAATAGTGCCATTCAATCAAGATTATTAAAATGATGTTTGTGCATTTGGTATTCTACTATTTTTTGCGCTTGATGAGACTTTCATAATTAGAATGTCAAATTGGTAGTTATAAAGGTAATCATCACAGCTATGAATGAATCTCTAAAAGATTGTGCTAGTAAAATACCAAAAAGAGCTTAACGCTGACATTTTGACACAATACTATTTAAATGGTGAAGCAATTTATTTAGTGGAAATCGGGCCTGATCTGTGGTCAACTGGAACTTCTATGCTGTTCCCTGCGCAACCTGCGCTATACAGCATTACTGTTGCAAACAGAAAAATTTACCTGTTTTAAAACACGTCTGCAAACTTGTATGCAAGGCATGTGGAAGGCAAAAAATAACAAAACAAATTGAGCAATGACAAGCGATGACAGCAACTCTAAATCACCTAACTTTCAATAAGTTGTGTGAATGTTATACATTACTACAATATCCTGATCATATCTGCTTTAATTATGACCTCTGTGGCATAGCAGGTGAAAGTCTGCCTGCAACACAAGGGGTTGCGGGTTCCATTCCCACTACAGAACAAATTGTGTTTATCTACAGATATTTGTTTTCTATCACTACAAAGTATAAAACAAAGTTGCTACCTGCTGTCTGTCTGTACCTATGTACTTCTTCTATATTTAAAACTATGCAATGGATTTTAAAGTGATTTTATTTTAAATAATAAATATATAAAGTGTTTCAAGAGGAAGGTTTAAATGTAATGTACTCCTGTGCAAAACTGGGTTAGTCACTAGTATAAAAGAAATATAAATAATATAAATCTATTGTTTTAAGAATATCAGTTATCATAACATAGGTTATGTACTGAGATTATGTTACAGCTGATGTTATTCACAAAGCATTATTCAGCCTCAAGTTGGTTGTTTAATTTGAGACCTGTTTATTTATTATAAATGTGCTAATCAGGATAACAAGCTATCCTTGGCTCTTTTTCAGTCCATTTTTTTTCTTTATCTGCACAACTTATAGAAGTGATATGAAATGGTTCTTTTAAAGTGAAAGCCAAAAAGAGACCGTTTTCTGAATTGGAAAAGACATTTCCAATGTACCTGTTAAATATCTGATAAAGTTTCAATGTGTCATGCTTTATGATAGACTATTGATAAAACATGTCTACTGCATCATTTACTCCTAACATGTTATGTAATTTTTATTCATTTAATGCCAGCAAGGCTATTTGACAACAAAAGTGCTATCAAGATAATAAACGCAACACTTACCACAGTTACATAAGGTGTCTCCATGTCTATTTTTAAACCAAAGACATCCCTTCATACATCTATTTAAAAAGCATTTGTTTTTAATAAAGATTAGTAGAAATTGAAGAGCCAGACTTTAAATAGTTTAAATTTATATACTAGTTTACATATTTATATACTACTAGTATACCTGGGGAACCTAATAAGTATACTAGGTATTACTGTAAGGCACTGAGTTTGAGTTTGGTTCTCTCATAATTAATTCATAGTTTTACCAGGGCATTTATTATCACTACATAGTATAAAATAAAGTCGCTTTTTCTGTCCCTATATCCTTATGTCCCTTTGAATGCTTACATCTTTAAAACTACGGATTTTGATGCAGTTTTTTTTAATAGATGGAGTGATTCAAGAGGAAGGTTTATATACTTATAATAAAACCGTGCGTAGCCAGGGCGGGTCACTAGTTCAATATAGAGGGACAAAAATAAACATGCATGCACAAAACCTTTTGTGTGTAACAAACAAAGTAATGTAGAAATTATTCATGTTGATCTTAAGATTCAAGTTGACTTACGATGAATGGAAGCATAGATATTATTCCTAAGCATTGCTGAAGCTAAGCATTGTGGTGAAACGAAATTTTATATACATATAAATAAGAAGTAAAATTGCATACATAGAAAATCTGATTTCCTAAAAATTAAATTATGGAGTAATGAGACCAATATATAGTTTCTAAAATTTTCCTAAAAAAGTATACTCGGGGCCCAACCATTGGATGTTGAGAACAGCATATATTAACCTTGACCAACCTAACTTAAATACTTACTCTATTTAGGTTGATCCAACACTCTATTGAGGGCAATGCAAATAATTAATTTTAATGAAACAGGATCTCTATGAATTAACATTAATATGTATAACATAATTATGAAACACCACTAAATCTACCACACACACTGTTTTTGTTCAAACAAATGTTTTATGAAGACAAGCCAAGTTTTCTAAATACTGATCGATTTTAAAAATAAATAATTCATTATCGCTGAATAGACCAGCATTATTGGTTAAATTTCTTAAAATATAATGATTAACTCAATCTCGTAATATATAGAGGTATTGTTGTTAATTTTTTTTTTATTTTAAATGTTCTAAGATAAAATTCTAATCCAAAAACTGAAATCTACACTATGAATTCACATAGTAGTGTATTGTCCAAACCTGGTTATACAGAAGCCCAACCAGGCCCAAACCAGCCCAAACCAGCCCAATTCTAGAGTACTGGACTTGAAGTGATTAAAAGCTTTCTTTCAGCATTTTGAAATACCTAAATCAAAAATGTTGGACAAATCATCATCCAGCTCAAGCTAAGCAGAGCTTGTGTTTAGGCTTCTAATATTATTTTTAGGAATAAGAGCACCAGAAAAAACATGTAATAACGACTTAAAACCTGGAACAAATGTCTTCAGATTGTACTAACATTTGGTTGGAGGTGGGAATTAAACCCTGCCTTCCACAGAGCCTGTAATACAATAGATATTGTTATTTTTTTTCAGAAATTCCTCGCTAAGTCCAGTTGGAAGGAGACGGGAGATGTTACACTCTCAGAGTTCATCCATTATGTTAAAGTCCACGAGACCAACCTCAGACTTCAATTCTCACACTTAGACAAAAACCAAGATGGTGAGTTTGAATTATTAATTACATTATTTCTCATCAGGAGGGCCACCTCTTTGACACCCTGTTTAAAATCTCATTGTAAGAACCCAAAAACTTTATCATCCATTAGGCTTACAAAATAAGCACCTGGACAAGTCAGATTTTATACTATATCCATTAATATACATATATTGAAAATTCTAAGTTCAATCACATTTAGTGAATTGGTTTCGCTAACCCATTGTGCTCCTAAGACTAAATTTGCTCATTTTAACTGACATCAAAAAAAAGTAAATTTGAATTATATACTTATTGCCAATTTCTCAGTCTATAGTGGACCGATTTAAAAGATTTATTGACTTTTGTATAAAGAATGATTTCGAGTTGGTCCAAAAATTTAACAGCATAATACTATAAAAATTTAACTTGCAGTATAAATAAATAAAGTAGTGACGGCAAATACGTCTTTTAGTTCGTTTCAAAACAAATGAATTTGATTATTCGTTATTATTACTGTCACAGAAATTTATTATCTTAGTCATGCTTGATTCCACGAAGTAAAAATGTTCTCATGTGAATCTATGGCGTACTATTGTATTACATCCTCTGGAACAGCTATTGAGACCGAAATAGCTTACGGTCACGCATTTTAAGTAGGTATAGGCAGTAGGTATTGTGTCGCATTGAGCCAGCAACCGTCGTCAATACTGAATTAATTGATTTCTCTTTACTGTAAACCCAACTACATACATACTTTACATGTATACTAACGACCTACATTCTGCATGAAAGAACGTTAATTACTGCTGTTTTTCTTTAAACTTGGTTACTTTTGTACAAAGTGTTTAAAGTAACTTGTGGGATTGTAATTTATGTTAATTTACAGTATATGCAATTATTTTAATTTAATTGTAGATTTAGTGATAGTTTAGGTTAAACTCATAATAATGTAAATCCTTTTTTTTATCTGAGCGTCTGGTCGATGCGACGCGTGACCCGAGAGCTGGTGAATATCTGGCTCAGCGCATCAGCATTGCCATACAGCGTGGTAATGCAGCCAGTGTCTTGGGGACGCTTCCGACTGGTATTGACATGGATCAATTGACCTACCTTTAGACTGTTTGCAACCGTCTGCAGTTAGCTCAATGGTTTCAATTGTAAATACTAGTTGTAATTTTTCTATTCCTTTGCTTGTAATTTTCGTTGTTAATAAAGACTTGTAAGTTTTTTGGCTGTAGGATAAACTTTAAGATAAGTTATAATGTAGTCTATACGTACTGTGAATTTTGTGACAAATAAAATTTAAAATGATATGTAATGTAATATTCTTAATTATAATATTCGTACGTCATTTTTTTAAATAATAATTAAAATTGATGTTTTTACAAAAACTAACAACCGATTCCAATTCCAAATAACTACTAGTCAGGGGTCGAATTCCACTGATTTCAAAACAAAGGTCTCAATAGCGTTATAATAATAATAATAATAAAAAAAAAAAAAAAAAAAAAAAAAAAAAAAATGTCACCGCCCGTGACAGTCGTGTCTTATGTAATTTATTTATATTTTTTGAATTTATTACAAAACAACTCAGAATAAAGCATAAAAACGTAAAAATGAAGACCTAAATACATATGAACACAAGATCAAAGACAAGGGCGGCTACAAATGCACTCCGAATACCATCACCGCAGCCCGCCTCGGCTAGCTCCTCATCCTCGTCCTCTGATGAAGAGGAATTCCAAACGCCGCCTGAGACGAGTGATGTGTTGAGCAGCGAAGACGAGCTGCCGCCGTCGCCTCGACCGCCGCGACCACCTGTGCGGCGAGGCCGACCCCCGCTGTCAGCTGGCTTGGGACCTGCAGGGCTCGCAGCCCCGCGACCGGCCCCCGCCGCTGACGGAAGAGTGCGGCGCATGAAGTGGACGCAAGAAATAAACGAGAACGTCATGCGCGCATTCTATAGGGCTACAGACGGAGGAACTAACCTAACCGCTTACCGTTCCAGGATGCTGCCGTTGTTTCAGGCCCTTGAACCAACTGTCGTCGTTAACACGCAACGGCTATCCGATCAGGTACGGGTCATTCAACGCTCAAAACTGTTGAATGACTCTATACTTGATCAACTACGGCGAGAGAATCTCAGTGCTCAAGTGGCGGACCGTCCGCAGTGTAATCAGGCTGCTACATCGTCGCCACAGCGACAAGTTACATCAACATCAGTGACTTCCCAACCTGATTATACTGTAGAAGATGTCAATCACGAGAGTATTGAGGTAAGTACCCATAGTAATGAGCAATTGAGGAGGGCTTTGGAAGAAGCGATTCTTAAGTTTAGAAACTGTAGTGTAAGACCACGCCTACCTCGCTTTCCCACCCATAGACGTGCTTTAGCTATAGTAGGGGCCTTGAACCCACTACTAGTCCCTTATCTGCTGGCTAGTAGTGATCTTACTGATACGCACTCTATTCTCTATTGTGGGGCTATCGCGGCCTGTCGTGTTGCGCGGGTAAAGTTTCCGGACTGTGACCGCGCTCCGCGCCAGGCTTGCAGTACCCCTAATTGGCAACAGAGGATAGAGAGGCGTATCAGTAGGTTTAGGACCCTCATAGCTAAGCTTATATGTTTTAGGGAAGGCAACCATAGACCTCGGGTTATGCGCTTTGTGACACAGGCTTTTGACGGAACTGAAATTCAACCTCAGGCCTATTTAGCCTGTGCTACAGAGCGCATAGACTACCTAAAACAAAAAGTCTATGCGTGGGCAAGCCGTATAAAAAGGTATAAAAAGCGAGTTGACAGGTTTTGGCAGAATCGCAACTTTCAAAGTGACCAAAGGAAAGTTTACCGAGACTGGGAGAAAACCGATCTACGTGTGTCCGATGGTCAAGTACCGGATGCCGAAACTGGAAATAATTTTTGGCGAGGCATCTGGTCTTTACCTGTCGTACACACGGAGGCGGACTGGATGAATGTGGTAAGAACTGAATGTGAAAACATCGAAACCATGGACGCTATTACTATCTCTTCGTTGGATGTAAGTAATGCGATCCGCTCGGCCCATAATTGGAAAAGTCCTGGCCCGGATGGATTGCATAACTTTTGGCTAAAATGGTTTCGATGCTCACATTCAGTTCTGGCCACACAATTCCAAAAAGCAATTGAGATCGGTTCGCTCCCACTTTTTATGACGACGGGTGTAACTTTCCTGCTCCATAAGTCTGGTAGTACTGCGGAGCCAAAGAATTATAGACCCATAACGTGCTTACCAACGATCTATAAGCTACTTACATCCATCTTGACCACAAAAATTAACACACATATTGTTACGAACAATATTTTGGCACCTGCTCAAAATGGATGTAGGGTTGGGTCCCGTGGTACTAAGGAGCTCCTCCTCATTGACATGGCCATTAGCCAAAAGGTCAAACGTGGCAGAGGGAATTTATCGGCTGCATGGATCGATTATAAGAAGGCTTATGATTCGGTGCCTCATACTTGGCTTGAGAGGGTCTTAGAGTTGTATAAAGTAGATACTACTCTAAGATCATTCTTGGGATCATGTATGAGACAGTGGACTACGGTTCTTCGTCATCCAGGCAGCCGATTAATTCCACCTGCGACCATTGATCTGATAAGGATAGAGAGAGGTATATTCCAGGGCGACAGTCTGAGTCCCTTGTGGTTTTGTCTAGCCCTGAATCCACTCAGTACCCTACTGAAAGATTCAGGAATAGGTTATCGCCTTCGGAGAGAGGGTGAGGTTATTTCTCACTTGTTGTATATGGATGACCTCAAACTATTTGCGCCGAATGAAACACAGTTAATGGCCCTCTTGAATATCACACAGATATTCAGTAGTGCTATTAACATGGAGTTCGGCGTTGATAAGTGTGCGGTCATACAAATACAACGAGGGAAAGTTGTAAATTCTAATAATTTGCAACTTTCAGAGCTTATGTCCCTCAAATCTCTCTCAGAGGGTGAAACTTATAAGTACCTTGGTATGCCAGAAGCCTTGGGTATAGTGGACGGGGAAATAAAACAGTCGGTGAAGGAACGCTTCTTCTGCCGCCTTACAAAAGTGCTAAATAGCCTATTGTCGGGTGGCAACAAGGTGCGTGCCTTCAATGGCTGGGTTATGCCCTTGCTTACTTATACTTTTGGCATACTAAGATGGACTCAGACTGAACTAGACGCCTTGGACTGTAGGGTTCGTCAACTTTTAACTACTCATCGCATGCGACACCCCCGATCTTCGGTAATGAGATTGTACATCCCACGGAAATGTGGCGGTCGAGGCTTTTTAAGCGCTAAGACCCTACACAACCGTGAGGTTTGCAATCTCAGAAATTATTTCCATCAAGCCGAATACCAAATGCATCGCGACGTAGTTGCAGTTGATAAGAACCTTACTCCTCTCTCCTTAGCTAACGAGAACTGGCGTAAACCTATAGTGATGAGTATAGAGGACAGGAAGGCCATATGGGAAAGCAAAGAGCTGCATGGGAGATTCTACAAGGTCCTCACAGGTCCTGATGTAGATCTCCTAAGCTCAGTAAACTGGCTACGTTTCGGTGACCTCTTTGGGGAAACCGAAGGCTTTGTCTGTGCAATTATGGATGAGGTAGTTAAGACGAACAATTACCGAAAGTATATCATGAAAGATGGCACGATCGATATCTGTCGAGCGTGTCATCTTCCAGGGGAGACCCTTCGTCATATACTTTCGGGTTGTTCGCACCTAGCTAACTCTCAGTACTTGCACAGACACAACCAAGTAGCCAAAATTATACATCAACAACTTGCTCTCCGATATGGCCTTACTGGTCCTGAAGTTCCATACTATAAATACACACCAGCGCCAGTTCTCGAAAACAGCCGTGCCACGCTCTATTGGGACCGGTCTATCATTACAGACAGGACTATTCTTGCAAATAAGCCTGATATTGTACTGATAGACCGGTTAGAAAGATGGGCGGTGCTTGCTGATGTCACCATACCACATGATGTTAACCTCGTTAAAGCTGAGAAAGATAAACTCAGTAAATATCTTGATTTGGCTAACGAGGTTGTCAGCATGTGGGATGTTGATTCAGCGACCATCGTCCCGATAGTCGTTTCGGTTAACGGGGTAATAGCGAAGAGCCTCGATAAACATCTCAAGAGACTCTCGCTAGGAAGTTGGATCAAGGGTCAGATCCAAAAAGCGGTTCTCCTGGATTCGGCGCGTATCGTCAGGAAGTTCCTCTGTCTGCAACCCTAGTCACCGGCTGCTTGAGCCTAGCTTCGCGGCCGGTGATCCACCGTTTTGATATATTTTTTACTGTAGATTAGTTTTATAATATTTTTATATTTTCTATAGTAAAAAATGTATTTTATAACGAGTATTAAAATAAATAAAGTGAAATAATAATAATAAAACAACTAGATTTACCGAAATCCACATATGTCCTTTTACAGAAAGCAATAATTCTAAATACATGCAGGATAGTGAGAAAATTTCTGCAAAATGAACTTCCCAATGAAGTTCGCCCTATTGAAGTGCACTTGGCCTAGGCCCGTGTGCTTTAATCATTGCCGGCCTTTTCATAAAGCCGAGAAGATTTAAATCTGAACATCATAATAATAATAATAATAATAATTCCGGACAGTCCACACAGCATCATCTAGCCCCAAGCTAAGCAGAGCTTGTGTTATGGGTACTAGATGACTGATATACTTAATACAATACATTACATAGATAGATATTTTTTATTATACATAGAAAACACCCAGACCAACGGTCTGTTATAACCAGTTATACTATCGAGATGGCAAAATGACGTTTTTGCCTTTGGGATTCTACTTCTTTTTGCGCTTGACGAAACTTTCATTACTAGAATGTCAAATTCAGCTCTCAATTAAATGAATCATCAAAAACGGTTCACCTACAAAAAACCATTCTTAAATAAAATACAGTCGAATGAAGAACTTCCTCCTTTTTTTAAGTCGGTTGGATAGTATTATAAATCTGATAAATTTCATAATTCTTCCATTATGTATAATAAAAACAACCATCTATGTAATGTAATCAGTCACCTAGTACTCATAACACAAGCGCTGCTTAGCTTGAGGCTAGATGATGCTGTGTGGTATCTAGCATTATTTATTTATTTATTTTGTTTCAGGAAAAGTGGACCTCGACGAGTTGATATCTGCATTCGCCGACCTGGGCATAGCAATCGGAGCTTCCGAAGCCACCACTTTACTTAAAAGGTATACCCCATTACTAAACTAATATCATAAACTAGCGACCCGCCCCGGCTTCGCACGGTTTTATTATACTTATAAACCTTCCTCTTAAATCACTCTAACTATTAAAAAAAACGCCTCAAAATCCGTTGCGTAGTTTTAAAGATTTAAGCAGTCAAATAGACATAGGGAAATAGGGACAGAAAAAGCGACTTTGTTTTATACTATGTAGTGATGCAAAAGACGTTTTTATCTATTTATATCAAAAGTAATTGTGTGTGTTTGCTCGTTTTATTTTATTTTGGTTTATTTGAGAAAACACAGTTGTATACAAAAAAAACAAAAACAAAAAAATAACTTTTGACCATTAAAATAAAAGAGGATCTAAAGTTAACTTGATAATTAGTTACTGAGTACGTTGATAATGAGTTGGTGGGTGATTTAAAGGCACGACACGAAAATACAATAATTGTTCTTTATTCCAACTAAACAAAAGGTTTGCGGAATCCAACGCTGATTGTTTATAAATCAAATGAAAGATTTCCTGTTAAAACCTAGGAAAATCGATAATACATAGAATACTGATTAAATAAAATAGTAAATCCATACAAAGTAGACGTGGCTTACCGTGTTATTACGTGCAAGCGTGTTAGCAAGCACAAATAAATACTAAATATTTTTTCTATTTTATAAACCCTAACAACGAATTTAAAATACCATATAACTTCTGATTATTCTCTTTAATTAAATACTAGCGACCCGCCCCGGCTTCGCACGGCTTTATTATACGTATTACCTTCCTCTTGAATCACTTTATCTATTAAAAAAACCGCATCAAATCCGTTGCGTAGTTTTAAAGCATTCAAAGGAACATAGGGATATAGGGACATAGGGACAGTAAAAGCGACTTTGTTTTATAATATGTAGTGCATAACTAGTGTATGCCCGCGGCTTCGCTCGCGTTGTTTCTATGGAAACGTCTCAAGGCTATTTCTATTTCATGGAAACTGATTTATGGGATGAAAAGTAGTCTATGTGCTAAATCAAGGCTAGAATTCTAAAAATTTTAATCAATTCAAAAAAAAATCTATTCGAAAAATTTACTGCACGGATTGGGCGGAAATTTTTAATAAGTAGATTATTATTCAAAATTTCCGCCCAATCCGTGCAGTAAATTTGCGTGAAAGAGGAACAAACATCCATCCAAACATACCTTACATCTATACAAACTTTTGTATTTAAAATATTAGTAAGAACTTTTGATTGCTCAAAAACTAGGTACAACTTGTATACTACTTGATACTGCGTAGATTATACAGAGTTATTGACTGTTGAATTTATTCCATCATGATGAATCCTCTTTACTACTCGATCCAATGGATTAATTTTAAATGGGCTCTCGACAAACACCAGCTGTCGAACAAAATTGTTGATCAAAATCGGTCCACTCGGATAAAAAAATTGTTCGTACAAAAATACAGTAAAATTGAATAGCTTTTTGAAGTTCATTGAAAATCGGCCACATATACAAAGTGTTATTTCATTAAAGCATTGCCTCGATTCTGGACCAAATCATAAATAGCCGTAGGAATACTGGAAAAAAAATGCTGATGCGTTTCGCCAGATACTAAATATTATGCTGTGTGAATTTTACTGCATTATTCATTTACTAGTTGCGCCCCGCGGCTTCGCCCGCATGAAATTTATTTGTCAAATTTCAGAAATTGATTGCACGCTTTTATTACCCTATTTAACCCCTTCACAGGTTAAATTTTCCAAATTTTAATAGCCTCTGTCCTATTCTAGGTCCTGATCTATCTATGTACCAAATTTCATCTAAATAACCGTTACGGAAATTACCTATAACAAACATTCACACAGACTTTCCCATTTATTATAATAGTAAGATTATTAACTTGTCGACAGGATGGACCAGGATGGCAGCCTCAACATCAGTTACGACGAATGGCGAGACTACATGCTTCTTGCTCCTGCCACAGATATCCACGCACTTATCCACTTCTGGCGGCATTCCACAGTAAGTCTTAATGTTAAACAACATTTTAAAAACGAATCCGCGGGCCTGACCTGAGTGTTGCCAACATCTGAGGGTCTATGATGATGATGTCTTCGAAGCTGAATTTTAGCTACGATGGCCAGTTTCAACAGATTAAAGCCATGATAATGTACATAGTGCCCAAACACCTGAGGCCGAATTCCACTAATTTCAAAACAAAGGTCTCAATAGCGACGTCTTGATAGTATGTATCAAGATGTTTAAAATTACGTTTTTACATTTGGTATTCTACTATTTTTTGCGCTTGAAGAGACTTTCGTAATTAGAATGTCGAATTGGTAGTCTTAAACGTAATCGTCACAACTGTGAATGAACCGCAAAAGTTTGTGCTAATAGTAGAATACCAAAAAGAGTTTAACACTGTCATTTTTACACGAATACAATTTGCGATTCACTTAGTGGAATTCGGGCCCTGAACATCCTTTATTCTCTCACTAATGGGGCAGCAGATCGACACGACCAGTGAGAGGTCAATTCCATGAATATTTCCACCCATTTTTAATACGTAAATAATAAATACCTTTGCCCGGAATTCTTTGAATTCAACACCAATTCACAGAATCCTTTTAAAATTTCAGTTTCTAATAAAGCACCGACCGACCTATTGAACGGTTAATAAATGGAAGGGTGTACCTACGAATATTACTATTTATTTTTCAAGTTTAAAGGTTAAGACCTGGCTTCCTTACGAACTGGTTAGTCATGAGTGTGTCCACTAAGCCTGTATAGGTACCACTAATCACAAATGATAATTGATAAGCAATAATGAGCCGACTGTTACGCATCAGTATCTGTAGGGACTGTCAAGGTTAGCTTTGCTACTATAAATTTTCCACATAATTTCTGTAGGGCATTTGTAAATGAGACTCGGTCGCGATGCGGTGGGAATTACATAAGTTTTTTTTTTTTTTTTTTTTCATTTATTTATAAAAGAATCTTAATAATAATAAAATACATAACACTCTATAAACCCGTAGGGGTTTGACCCGAGTGTTACATTCCTCGGGTTTATAAAAATTAACACAAAAAAAAATAACACATCTACATAACACATCTACGCACAGTACGTAGATATGCTACTATCTAATCTAATCTAAGATAACGTTGCCGGTGTTCGGGCATCCTCGGTTGGGTGGACCTCCCGAGTTTGCACGAACACCACATGCGGAATGCACCTTTCGCTCCGGTACAGGGTGCACTAACACTGATATGCCATATTATTTAGAATTCTAAAATTACTATTTATACCTTTTGTATGGTCCTATGTTTATAGCTAATTTTTTGTACATTCTAATCTATGTCTTTAAATTTTTGTAAAAAGTAATTTTTTATTTGATATTTGATGTTTGTGTGAGTCAGTTTATTTTTAATGTTTAGTGGGATGTCATTAATTAATCTTGGACGATGTAGTCCGTTTTTCTTTTACCGAAATTATTTTTAGCATCTATTATTTCAAGTTTTTTCTGTGTAACTTGTCTAGTGGTAATTTTATGGCTCCTGAAATTTGAAAATTTGAAGTAGTTTTCTACCAGTAATGCTAAATTCACTCTATCGTAAACAGATAAAACGTTACATTCTTTTAGTAAGTTTTCGTAGTTTTTGCAATGTTTTTCTTTTATATTTTTCGGTACAATGGCTTTCAAAAGTCTAATTTGTAGGTTATATATTTTCTCTAGGTATGATTTATACGTTCTGCCGTAGCTGCTTATAGCATATAAAATGATACTCTCCGCGAGTGTTTTATATAACGTTATTAAAACTGTGAATGGAATTTTATATTTTAGAATAAAAATTTTTGCTAAAATTGCCCGTAGTTTATTACACACATTATCGATATGTCTATTCCAATTAAAGCGGCTATCTATTGTTAATCCCAAGTTAAGTAGTTACATACATGGGGCAATTGACCTTTGGTTGTCCCTTGATGTGTTGATTGAGGATCCTCATTATGGGAGGCCTATGTCCAGCAGTGTACTAATATAGGCTGATGATGATGATGATGTGTTAATTGAGATATGTCAACTTGTAGGATCCAATATCACTTATTCATAAGTAGTTATGTTGTATAATTTTGTGAGGTTTCAACAGCCGGGTTCTAAAATGTTGGTTAATGTGTCAAATGAAGTGGCAAGGATCCAACAGTCCAGTTCTTCCCTATTGAGTGTAGGTTAGTGTGTCAGACTTCGTTGCAAGGATTATAGTTTTTCCCGTTTTTAGGTATGTCCAACAATGTTGTAATAATCCAACAGCCGGGTTCTTCTCTTTTGGTAGGTGTGTCAAACTATATTTGTAAGTATCCAATAGCCTTGCTTTTCTCTTGGTTCTTTCTCTTTAAGTTCACTTAAACGTGTTGTAAGAATCCAACAGCTTAGTTCTTCCATGTTGATAGGTGTGTCGATGTTGTAATTATCCAATATCTACACATCTTAACTCTTGTACTAGATGGATACGATCGGGAAATAAAAAGTTGTGTTCGTCAACACTGTGAACGAGTGGAACTTTTTATTTCCCATTCGTCAACAGTGTTGACGACAGGGTGTTACCGAGCGGGAATGACTCCGGGTTAGCAGGTGTGTCGAACTACGCTGTAAAGATCGTGTCGTATTCGTCAATGCTTCTTGGTGTTTTAAACTATACACTAGCCAGGTTCGATGTAGAATGTTTGTAAAGAAACCACGACACATAAAACTAAAATTCACTTGCTTGGCGTCGAATTTTAGATATGCGTGTACGAAATATTTAGTGAATGAAGGATCTTAAATCGACAAGTAATGTAAATTGCGTATAAAAAGGCGCGGCAACAGATTGTATTTTAGGTTAAGTATGGGCGGCTTGTTTACAAACATTCTACATCGAGTTTGGCTGATGTATAGGTGTTTTACACTAATATTTTAAACGTGAAAGTTTATAAGTATGGATGGATGAATGGATGTTTGCTACTCTTTCACACAAAATCTACTGAACGGATCTGGATGAAATTTGTCACAGAGATTATAGTCTGGAATAACACATCTGCTACGCAAAAACTACTGAACGGATCTGGCTGAAATTTGGCACAGCGATAGATTGTAGTCTCGAATACCACAAAAGCTATACATATTTTATCCCGGAATTCCCACGAGAACGAGAATTACCGAGTATAGTATACCTACTCGAAATACTAATCCTGCGCAGACGAAGTCGCGGGTACCAGCTAGTCATATTATATTTGTGAACATTCAACAGCCGAGTAGTTTCCAGTTGGGAGGTGTGTCAACTACGCCGTATCATAATGATCGGCACGTCATGCCATAACATACGAGTGTACAAGTGGTATAAGTGCAAAATGATCGTACTCGCGTTAGGGTTGGCGGGAACTATGCGGTCAATGACTTCTTTCACTTATTTCTTTTCTTGGAGGATAATGCATAACAATATATTTTAGATAGATAGATAATTCTTTATTTCAAAGCCTTATATACATTACACATTTAATCCTAAAGAGAGGCAGTAAAATTGGCGGCCTTATCGCTTATTCGCTTATTATTTTATTTTATGTATTTTTGGGAAACCAATAGAACATTAGACATAAATTGGCGTTACAATAGAAATTGATGGACTATTGACAGGAATCCACTGATAGAAACAATAATGTTACTTGAAGTTACCTAAGTATTGTTCAAAAAGTTCTTAAATCGCATTCTTTACAAAACCAAACACAAAACGAATGAAACTAAGATATCTCTCACTCACATTCACAATAAGAAAATTATTGTCTGGGTAGTACGTACAAAACACCAAAAGTCACCTTTTTTATAGTAGGTAAGTATATACAAAATCGTGAATATTTTAGAATTTTGTTCTTGTTTATCACTAACTAGCGACCCGCCCCGGCTTCGCACGGTTTTATTATACGTAAAAATCTTCCTCTTGACTATCTATTAAAAATAAATAAAATCCGTTGCGTAGTTTTAAAGATTTAAGAAGTCAAAGAGAAATAGGGACAGAAAAAGCGACTTTGTTTTATACTACGTATTGATGTAAAAACATTTAAGTCTGCGAACCCTAAAGGTGCCTAACTCGATAAGTGGTCGATCCATCAAACTAGTGGGCTCGCCTAAATCACCATTAGCAGGTCAGGTGTTGTACGTCATAGCTACGCCCCCAGTCCCACTGCGTAATAAATACGTAGCGTTGGGAAATCTGCGATACTTTGGCCCCTTTATCTGAACAGGATCGCTACTTCAGTCTCTGATAAGGATCATGCAAGTCAAGTACCGGTTTTGTCTCTTGTCTCGATATTAGTAAAGCATACTTGAATAAGTTTACTGACTTAGACAAAATTGGTGCTTAATTGCTCCCTAACTGATCCTTATCGAAAACTGAAATCTATGCACGTATGCTGGAACCAAAACGGGGAAAAACCGACCAAAAGCGAATGCGCTCGAAGGGTTTAACTACATATGATGATGATGATGGCATCCAAGCCGATTTCGGCTACGGCGACTGTGTGACTGGTCAGGCATTTTAACTGAAACTAACTGAGTGACTTCATTCCTAAGGGCGTTAGTTCTCTGCCCTTTTGTGTGCTCGCTCGTGGCTTGCATATCCAAGCTTGTTGTTAAAAGTGCGATCACACTTTGGGCACGTCAGAATGCCGTTGACGTAGTGGTAATGGATGACCACTGGTGGGTGAGCCTTTGAGCTCGTCCCGCTTCTTGTCGAGCTCCGTGCGTCGCTCGCTTTCAAATGTGTCGACTTGTTGGTGATTAGGCGCCGCCATTCAGGGCGCTGAGCTGCCTTATTCTCCCATTGACTGGGCTCTATCTTGCATTGTTTCATGTGTATTTTCAGAACGTCCTTATACCTCAAGTACCTTATAACTACATATATGTAAATATAAAAAAGGCTAAAAAATCATGTCTGTTAAACAAACATTATTTTTTAAAGAAAGGAGTACAGTTGTCATGGGAGCTCCCTTATTTATTTTATTCTGTTCCTTAGTAGATATTTTTAATATAGCGGCTACTGAAATATGTATATCGTAATGTGAAAATTTCAACTGTTTAACTATCACGGTTCATGAGATACATACAGCTTGATCACAGACAGACGGACGGAGAGCGGAGTCTTACTAATATATGGGTCCAGTTTTTCCCTTTGGGTACGGAACCCTAATAAACTAGCTTATTTCTGCCTATATAGGTATCTTTTGCCCTAAAATATTTTACTGTCATGTCCTTAGAATATTTGCAGGATTTAATGATCAACATAGATCTATTGAAAAATGTTTTATACTGTAAATGAATATTTAGAAATTTGAATTATATGTACCATATATGACTAATATAATAATAATATGACTCGCATAACATTTGCATGCCTGCTTGCAGTCTTAATACAATTCCTAGAATAGTTATAAGATCTGACAAAGATCTGTAAGATGTATAATAATTTTGTATTCTAGCAAATAAATGATTTGATTTGATTTGGGCGAATGGAAGACGATTTGACGATGTTGTCTTAGAGGGTTCAAAAATGGTATCTGTTAAATCACCTCCACGATAATTAGCCAATTTCAAATTCCTCAAAACAAAATAAATCGCTTTACCTACGGGCAGTTGAACTTTGATTCTATTTATCGTGTTTTGTTTAGTTGCTGGATAGATCCGGCATATGCGATCATAAATATAATAATATTCAAATTAAGATAATGTCTACATGCGTCGTCACACTTTTGCCTTCCCATCTTCCAAGGATATTAGCGAGGGCTGGTTCTGCAGCAGAATTGGTTGAGGATCTCAAGAGGCGCAAATTTGTCTCCACTCAGCTATTTGCTCCCCTTGGAGTTGGGGCCGCGGGTACCGAGGTTCTCTGGGCTTAATACATTATCTGAGCGTCTGGTCGATGTGACGCGTGACCCGAGAGCTGGTGAGTGGCTCAGCGCATCAGCATTGCCATACAGCGCGTACCAATACAGCCAGTATCTTTGAGACGCTTCCGACTGGTATTGATATGGATTAGTTAAACTACCTCAAGACTGTTGCAAATCGTCTGCAGTTAGCTCAATTCTTTCAATTGTAACAAAGATTATATTATCCTTACGGAACGTAAGGTACCTACTTGGTCTTAGAATTGTAAATACTAGTTCTAAATTTGTTTCTTCTCTTTGTAATTTTCTTTGTCAATAAAGGCTAATAATAAAAATAATAATCTGTGGTCAGATGACATGGCAAAGTAAACACGTGTGCATCTTTCAATCACATGTAGGCGTCGGTCGCCGCGGATCGTAAAATGAACTCTGATTTGTTTTGTTGTTAGGTTAGGTAATCAAATCACTACATAGTATAAAGTTGCTTTCTCTGTCCCTATATCCCTATGTCCCTTTGTATGCTTAAAACTAAATATACGCAACGGATTTTGATGCGTTTTTGTTAATAGATAGAGTGATTCAAGAGGATGGGTTATACGTATTATAAAACCGTGCAAAGCCGAGGCGGGTCGCTAGTAACCTAATAATTGATTCCATTCGATGAGATGGCTCGTTGACTTTGTGGCCGTGTTAATAAATCCATGGAAGTAATAATTACTACGTACAACTTAGTACTTATAACTTTCATGAATAAATCATACTAATATTTTATATGCAAAAGATGGATGTTTGTAACCTCTTCGCGACAAAACTGCTGTCCGGATTGGGCTGAAATTTTAATACATAGACGTAGTTCACGTTCACGTATAAAGCCACGGGCGCCGCTAGTCCTACTATTATTATAAACGCGAAAGTTTGTGAGTATGGATGGATATGGATGAAATTTGGCACAGAGATAGGTTATAACACATAGGCTATATTTTATCCCGGAATTCCCACGGAAACGGGAATAACGCGGGTGAAACCGCGAGGCGCTGCTAGTAATTAATAGTTCTCGAAAATCTACACAGAATCATCTATCCCCATACGCGTGCCATACGCACCCCAATAACCATAACATAAGCGTTTCTGCTATGGATATTTATCTCAGGAACTACAAGTTTTGTTAGGTTATTATTGGTTTGTCATGAAATGTAAACGAAGTTCTGTTAATTTTTCAGTTTTCGATTGGTTGTTAAATTAAGTTGAAACTAGGTAAAAAATTGTTATCAAAATACGTTATTCTCTGTACCTCTCACTCACGAGTTAACCATGAGGCTGTGTCCCCAGTAGGCAAACTGTGAGCAGCCGACTGAGTTTGCGGCGCGGCGTAACAGTTCAGTACGCCCTTCCATATATTTTAAATTGAGTGTCCAGTTTGCTAGTTTGCGCTCACTGTACGCACTACGCAGTTTGCAGCGATACGTGCGCCGACTGTCTCAGTTAGCGGTCGACTCGCAGGTTCCAGTGCTTGCGATACGCACGCAAACTGATCTGGGTTTGTAGCTGTTCGCTACAAATTTGCGGCTCACTCAGTCGGCCGCTCACAGTTTGCCTACTGGGGACACAGCCTAACTGGCTATGCCGCTGATCAGAGGCGCGGCACTACTTATGGCACACTCTTAAGTGGTTTTATCCGGTTCACAATTTGGCAAGTTGCCGTGTGTCGTCAAAAGGTACTCGTGTTCTATGAGGAAGACAGCAAAACATTAACTTCCATAGAGATTCTGAGAGTATATATGTACATCTTTCGCTAGACAGAATATCTTTACTTCCTTACTAATATTATAAATGCGAATGTATTTGTGGATGTTTCTTTCACTCAAAAACAATTCGGATCGGCAAATTTTGAATAGATGTAGTTTTAGCTCTGGAACAAAACTACTTTTCATCCTATTGGGTAGAAGTACCCTTAAAACGTTTCCATAGAGACGAGTGCAAAGACGCAGGCAGATACTACATTGATCATATTTTAATTAACAATACTTACAAATAATAACTATAAATAAAAATACACACATAATATTTTTATAAAATATTTAATTATTTATATCACCTAAACAACTTATAAGTTATAATTAAAACGCAATAAATATCCTTGAATCTTTATAATATAGGTACTAATTCCATCATCAAAATTCCACGCATTATCTGTATTGTTTTTGGTAAAGAGAGAATTTAAAATATAAACTCGCTATATATTTTTTTCTCCTACTAATTAAACTAACAATATTTGTAAATCATCTTTATTAACAAGATAAATATTAAAATAATTAAAAAAAACATCTTATAATTTACAATTATGATATTACAATTAATAAATATTTATTGGATCGATATCAACTTAAAGATGATGCAATAAAATTGTTATCTATTTGTTGACTTTACCTTCGTTCGAGATCCAAAGTATATAGTGCTTATTGGTTAATGATACCTACAAATGGACGAGCCCCCTACAATCTTGGGGTTCAACCAGGACACGCATTATCACCCGTCTTATCGCACCTTAGGGCGCGTTTACATCGCGTTTTGGACTACACTAGCCTGCAAAACAGCATTCACACAGACATTCAAATTTATTAAAATAGTAGAATATACCTTCGACTTCCGAATTGAACTTTTTCTTGTCAAAATTTTGAGAAATTTTGAAAAATTTAGAGAGTTGTTATGTCAATAACCATTAGTCAGACCGAAGGTTCCGCTTTCCGTTTTGAAATCATCCATATATTATTATTTGTCAGACAAGCTGACATGCAAAACTAAGTATCACATTTATAAAATGTTTTTTTTTCTAAACTACCTATTGATTTAAAAAAAACGTGTTATAGCAAATTTTATCAGCTTTCTTTGAAATTGTAGTAAAATATAGAAAACAAATTTGAAAAAATTACCTCTGAGGGCTTTTCTAATATTTAATTGCATAATAACATGATGTTTAGTTATGAAGCAATAAAATAAAATTTCTATGTAAAGTATACCTACGTATTAAAATGTTCTCGAATTTAGCTAACGATATTTGCCCAGTGGGCAATACATTTATTTAAATAATAAAAAAAGAATACACATATAAATAAATACAATTCAAAGAAGAATCGTTAATATTTCAAACTTCCGGAATTTGAATCAAATGAAAAGTAGTATAAAACATACAATAAGATAAGATAAGAAAACTTCCTTAAAACTTTTAACATTTATGGAAAATTACTTTGCTATTTCACCAATGTAGAGCATGCATTACGATTTAGTCATTGCTTCTCTTATTATATTAGCTGAAACCGCATATCAGTCAGTCGTGTGTTGAGATTCTTAGCTATACCACAGATTTTATAATACTGCTTTACGGTATTCGGTCATGGGGCCCGCGATGACTGACGTTACTCGCGTTGGTATATCTGTCACTGAATGATTGGACGTGACTAGACCACCGCTCGCTCAGTGTGATAAGTATAGTCGCGCTGAGTGCACGTGTCGCGTATATAATATGTCGCTCACTCGAATTTAACCTTTGATCTTATAAAGTTCCAAAGAAAAGTATCTGTGATATAAATAATTTTAAAAATATTCCCTAAACATACACAAACCATGTCTCTAGAATTGGAAGAGCTAACAGGAGTGACAGGCGATGTCTTCGAGGATTTCCTGGTTGTGTTTCGAGGGAGTTTGGCAAAGGTAAATGCATTCTAAATTCAATTTTAGTGTAACAGCTGAATGAACTTTGTAACTGTCGGTTCGGTCCGAAAAACGACGCGACGGTTACCTCTACCGCTCTTACGAACTTTCAATTCCACCCTCTGTGTGCATCATATAAAAAAAAACATCCGTACTTGTATCCCCATTCGTGCATTCCAACGGCCGTTTTTTGCACCCACTTCTCTCCTAATCTGCCAGTTCTCTATCGATTGCGATCTCACAGACGCAGGCGGCGACGACGGCAGTAAATCTAAAATACATACATGCACGTGGTCGTTAAAATGACTTCAACGAACACAATGAATCTTCATTTCATTCCTTTTACAATATGTAGTTGGCTAGCTAAGTACTGGCATTATAAATAGTCCGTTAAAAAGGTCGCCGGTCACATTTGGCTTTCAAGGTTAGCGTGACAACGTTGCCTAGGTAACAGAGCAAACTTCGTCGAGAATATTCGATGATGTCTAAACTGTTTTATTATCGAGCCAGGCAGGTTTATCGCGGGCGCGGTCTTATCAACTGTTTCTTTAATTCTTAGCACTTACAATTAAAATAATAGTTTGAAAAAATAAATTTTGGATCAATTTTTTTCAAAGTTGATCTTACAGCTCAACCCACAAGACTTTCTTTCGTCTAGTTTTGTTATTGCTATGCGTGATTTTGCAAAGCGCTTGGCGAATATTTCTAGCTTTCATTGCATTTCTTTTTTGAGAACCGCACTTTCACTTTCTCTTTTTGCCATTTGCATATAAAATGTGGGTGTACTTTTTTAGCTATCTACCTCTAGTCTCACATTTAAGTAGTAATAGAAAGCGATTTATGATGGAAATTACAAAGAAGAGATATTACTTTATGAGGTGTGCTTATGCGAAATTTTCAAGAAATTATATACAAGGAAATCATTCTTTTTTTAAGGAAAATGACTAACAATTACCACTTTTAAAATTAACTTCTACCATAGCATGATAGCACAATAAATATTGGAAGTTTTAGTCCGAAATAACGCAAGTTCATAGTCAGTTTAACGATTAAACCTTTATTTTACAAATAATTATCGGAAACGATGATATATAATTACCTACCTATTAATTTTTTTCATGCGTTACTCATTACACAAAAATTTAAACGTCAGGCTGTACTGGCCGTCGCGTCGTTGCCGGTGTAGATGAGCAAAGCAAAAACTGGTTTCCATTCTAACACTAGTTTTAGCAAATAAATGTTTCTGATCGATTATTTTCGTGGCAATGCAATATTAATTACGTAAAAGCAGGCTTAGCACGAAAACTAATCAGAATTTTCAACGAGAAGGCTTCTAGGTACACATTTAGGTTTGTTACCTTTACGAATACCTACAATGTGCTAAACAATAGAATCTAGGTAGAATTTTGTAACCTAAGGTTAGGTTTTGTATTGACACACTTTTAGGCCCAAGCGAGCTTTGATTTATTTCCATCCATGTTCTAAGGTTGACTGACACGAAAAAAAATTAAAATATCTTGGTGTTCATAAATTCCAATGTCTTATCAGTCGGTGACGTCACGCAGAAAATCGTAAAATGATGCTAGCGGCTTCGATAGATTGCTAGCTGTGTCATTTACCAGTACCAATAAACATCCACGTCAGAAAATTTATTTATCGAACTATAATATAAAATCAGATAACACCGAATAGAAGATATTAATGTTATCTATTAATCTATACTTATAATAAAACTGTAACAGGTCCAAATCTGTACATTGAAGATATTTTGAAAATTTTTTTTGGAGGGCACTCTATTGTCGATACTCAAGCCAAAACTGTAATTTTTTTCATTCATGTCTGTCTGTCTGTCTGTCTGTCTGTCTGTCTGTCTGTCTGTCTGTCTGTCTGTCTGTCTGTCTGTCTGTATCGTAAACGCGCATCACGCCGAAACTACTTGATGGATTGAAATGAAACTCGGCATGATTATAGGTCATACTACGAGGAAGGACATAGGATACTTTTTATCCCGGAATTCAGTAAGGTTCTCATGGGAGAGGGTATGAAAGTAAAAATTCTTTACCGCGCATCACGCCGAAACTGCTGAATGAGTTGGAATGAAACTCGGGACGATTTGAGTTCATACTACAAGGAAGGACATGGGATACTTTTTATCCCGGAATTCGGTAAGGTTCCCCTGGGAGAGAGGGTGAAAGAAAAATTCTTTAACCACGCATCACAACGGAAGTGAATGAATTCGAATGGAACTCGGGACGATTGGACATGGGATACATTTTATCCCGGAATTCAGTTTGGTTCCCCTGGGCTATAAACTCGGGACGATTGGACATGGGATACATTTTATCCCGGAATTCAGTTTGGTTCCCCTGGGCTATACGGGTATTCAAAAATTTCTCACAGCATCTGAACGACGCGTGTGTACGCGTCGTTCAGAGCTGTGAGAAATTTTTGAAAACCCGTATAGCCCAGGGGAACCAAACTGAATTGAACTGATAAACGCGTAAGTTTGTAAGTATGAATGGATAGATGGATGGATAGATTGATAGATGGATGGATGTTTGTTACTCTTTCACACAAAAACTGCTGAACGGATCTGGATGAAATTTGGCACAGAGATAGATTATAAGCTGGAATCACACATGGGCTTTATTTTATCCCGAAAATCCCACGAGAAAGAGAATTACGCAAGTAAAATAGCTAGAGTACTCGAAATACTAATCATGCGCAGACGAAGTCGCGGGCACCAGCTAGTATTAAATATAGTATACAAGACCACACTACCACAATTATTTTATAGGTGCTACAGTTTATCTAATTAAAAATGTTTAAAACAACAACAAAAATCCAAATATTAATTTTAAATAATTATAAAAAATACAATCAAATAAATATTTAAGGGGGCTCCCATACAACAAACTAATTTTTTAGATAATGCTACTTCGGAAACAATATCGGCGCCCGGGAACCCAGGGAATTCGCAGTATTATTTACTAATAAATTGACTTTTCGTAGAATCACTTGTTTATCGTTTTCAAATGAGTAAACCCAGACGACTAAGTGTCATAACGTAAAGATTGTGTTACACAAAAGCCAATGTAACGTTTTCATGCTTTCATGAAAGTTATGCTCACAATTCGATAGACGTAGGTGATTGAGTACCTACTTAGGACTGAGAAGAACTTGTTATGGCTTGATGAAGTGCAAAACTTTCAATTTTATAAATATAGTATTCTGCACAGTCAGTTACCAGTGCAGTGTAGTCATTATATGACTACATTCTGTTGATGATATTGATAATGATCCCGAGGTAGTCTACTTATTACAACCTTTTATAACAAAAAACAAAAAAAACAGTGTAAATATTCAAGAATAATCTATCTTTCGGTTTCTAGCTTTGCAAAATACATATTTGATAGAACGACAACATTCCATAAAAACAACAAGTACAACCGATCACTATTTGAAAATATTTACTTACGTCAGCAGAATCTAATCAAGATTTTAATTACTGTGGCTAATGCAATTTTACTTATTTTCCTACTAATCTATATTCTCACGTACTCACTATCGTAGGTATTCATTAGCAAAAGAAATCTATTGTACAAAGTATTCGAACGCGCCAGTAAACTTTGGATTGTGGTCGATGACGCGTCGCACGCGTCGATTGCGTCATCGGATGTAAACTATCGCATTATTCTGTGGGACCACAGATGATTGAACAGTCTGTTCTGCATACAATTTAACGGGAAATCCTACGTACGTCATGTCAGTTAGCTTATGAGGACACTGGTTTCAACGAATGATTCACTAAAATTCTCGTGCTGTTAATAAAACGCTTTGTCATTATCGCATTTGACCAAAGTAATTTAGTAACAATAGATATATTTATTGATTCAGGTCATCAATAACATTACTTATTTGGTTCAGAGTTATTTCACTAAACTTTAACCGTCTTTTTGAACCTAACATAGGCTTTGTTACGTTTAATGTATTGTTATGTTATGTTTATTAGTATATCAGTCATTTAGTACCCACTAGATGCGCCTCGCGGCTTCGCCCGCTTTGAAATTTATTTAATATATTTCAGAAATTTATTGAGCGCTTCCTAGGGCTTCTTTCTAGGGCTGCTTTGGTAATAATAGAAAATATGTGTTTAATTATTTTACTTTGCAAATTATTAATACTGAGTCAAGAGTGAATCAAACCAAGGAATTATAACTTTAGCACCCTATTTAACCCCCCTCAGAGGTTAAATTTTCCAAATATTATATGTATGTGCTTTTCTAGGTCTTTACTAAACTATGTACCTATCTACATACCAAATTAATCAGTTACGGAGATTACTAATTATCTTACTTCTTACTATTATAATAAATGGGTAAGTCTGTTTGAATGTTTGTTATAAGTAATTTTTGTAACTACTGAAGTTATTTAAATGAAATTTGGTATGTAGAAGGTTTAGGACCTAGAATAGGACGTAGGCTATAAAATTTGGAAATTTTAACCTCTGAGGGGGTTAAATAGGTTCTTAATATTTGTATGGACAATAATTTGCATAATAAATTTCTGAAATTTGTACGAAAAAAAAACTCTGGTTCGCGGTCGAAGCCGCGGTGCGCATCTAGTTAAGAATAAGATAGAAGAAGAGACAAGCAGAGCTTGTGTTATCTTACTACTAGGTACTGCTGCTGCTCAGCTTGGAACTAGATGATGCTGTGTGGGTGATCTTAGTCGTTCGTGTATGCCCGTCCGAACAGTTAATCTAGAAATTATTGGAATTGGCTATTTCGAGAAAATAGCCAATTCCACTAACTTATTACGCAGATAAGCTTACACGTGAGGACAATTTCAGTCGTAGATCGATTTAAGAGGGCACATGTGCGCATTTGGTATTCATACTAGATCTCAGAACCATCGGGGTAAAAAAGTTGAATAACAAAATCCAAGATCAGTTCTATGAAATTCTTCTATCGAAATTTTATAATGTAACTAAGTATAAAATAATCAATTGAGCTACCTTTAGACTGTTTGCAACCGTCTGCAGTTAGCTCAATGGTTTCAATTGTAAATACTAGTTGTAATTTTTCTATTCCTTTGCTTGTAATTTTCGTTGTTAATAAAATAATTATGATCAGAAATATTATTAATTTATTAATAATAATGAACGATAATTATTTATTTATTTTTAGTAACTAATACGATTAATTAACCAATTACATTAGTTTACAGAAATTTAAGATTAATAATTATTTACATTTATATCCACAAAATTAAAATAAATATAAGAAAAATAGAATACATTGTGATAATAAGATTTTCATAAAATATTTCAACAAAAATAATAATACAATTTAGAATAATTTCAAAATCAAGCAACCAACCTTTCATTCCTCACTCTCGCAAAACCTCAAGCATATTATGATTCACCATGGACGTGTAAAATGCTATTTTTATTAATAAAGTCTCGTATTCTTGTGTGGTTACCAGAAAATGTAATCATGACTGAGAAAAAAATACAGTACAGAATAAAACAGGTTCGGTTAGACAAGATTAGATCTCAAAATCACGGGATCCTCTGGAGAAAAAACCTCGAAATATTATGAAATGTAAAATAATTTATTTGATTCCTCTAATGTAAAAATACTAAATAAATTATAATAAAAAAATCATGGAAGTACATCATTTGTCAGTACGTTACTAATAACCAATATTTTTGTTTGCCAGTTTTTTAATTAGTCTTAGTTAAGTTTCTAGTAAAAACAATAATTTGTATTTTTACTGTTACGCCTTTCCAAAAAAGTATGCTCTGTCCGCTTCCATAAACGAGAATCCTATTCTTGATTGTGTTGGCACAATGGCTGCAATGCACCCTTTTAATACTACATACTATACATACATATCTACTTGCGCTGTACTATGCAGACCTCTCTTTTTTCTCGCTTGATATTGACTCTGACGGAGTGGCGATCAAGGTAGACCAATGACCATATTGACCATGTCAAGGTCGCGGGATATTGCTGGATACAAGTAGCACAGGATAGTTCATTTAACAATCTTTGAGAGGGCTATACCCAGCTGTACACATCCTTCTGATGATGATAAAATGATGAAGTGTGATGGAAGATTTATTGGAATCCATACAGAAAACATTCTACAAGTGATTGAATTGAAACGAGTTCGTTACGTCTCTTGACGGCCTTTATTTAAACCTAAGGTTTCGTTCAATAGCCTCATCGCATTGCGAACTATTCGCCTGTTTCGTAACATATGCATGCTATATCGACCTCACGATCATCATGCATGTTTCGTGACCTGAACATTAGTATAGTTTATCTAAAACTATTAGCAAACATGTCAAAACAAACTTAGATTCCTAACGTGTGATAGTTAGTTACGTTCTGACGTGATACCAGTGAAGTTCTCGTTGGTTTTTCAATTTTTAAATAACAAACCAAAATGTTATCCATAATAGTGTTGACGTCTATTATAAAAATGGTAAGCTCAGGATATCTTTGCACAAATACTCAATGAGTTATTGAGTCTTTAGAGAAGTCGTTGCTGTAGCGGTACGGATTAGACCAAGTATTTTGTGAGCTCGACAGCGAGTATTTTAATCGATATTTAAATACATCCTTTACAAATATGACTGCCGGATCGTAGAAACATCTCGTTTGTAGAATGGCTTGACAGATATTACAAAACGAACGCTGAGTCGTTGGGAAAACCGATTTCATTTAAATTGATGCGATGGCTAAGTGAATTTTAGTCCTAATGGCAACAATGATCGTCAAAAATCGGCATATGCCGTTTTGTAATCCTCCTAGACATTTTAGGAATGAGCTGATTCTCGTTCGACATAATTTTTTTTCAAAACTCAATAATAGGGATTGGCTATAACGCACAGATCGCAATCTAACGAACCAACTCTGACATTGACCGCATAACCTAAAAACCTATCAAATATTTTAAACTTCGAAGGTTAGGCTGGCAACCACACAAACCCGCCTAACCAAAGCCCGTTTCTACTTGAACTTGACTTTCTACTTTACCTACGAAAATTGCTACTGGTAGACATTTATAATGTCTACCAGTAGCAATTAGCAACCTACGACATTATAGACAAGTTTATTATGAAATAAGGTTACTTATATAAAGTCTCTGATTAAGTTAAATAAAAAGTTATATACCTCTAAAGTCTCTGATTGTTAATTAAAAATAAATGTCTACCTACGGGCTACGGAGAAAAATGGTATTTACAAAGTAAGCGTATCCTGTTCGGATAATCAAATTGTTTGTAGCATCATAATCTGTTATCATAGGATGTTATTCATATTGGGGCATTACGAACTGGAACGATCTGGTTTAGTGGCGGTTTTATCTACTTTAGTCTGAACTCAATCTGAAGTAGGTTTAAGAAGGTGGAAGCGTAACGAGTTTACTGACTAAAGCCGGCTACTCACACACCTGCTGCAGGGGCAATATGGGAATTGGACCCTTGATTGCCTCCTTAATTGTGATGTGTGTAGGCAAGCAGGAGCAATTTTTAGATTGGGCCTGCGGCAGGGGCGCAAGACCTTCCTAGCTCCCTAGATTGTATCTACCGCCCTGCAAGGTTGCTGCGTGTGTAGTAGAATTGGGGCAATTCCAGTCAGTTCATTGGTGACAACCAATACAGGAGGCATTCTCGTGGACGTGCGTTCAGCGGGACTATCAGTTACACACTGAACGGCAGGCTAGTGTGTAGAGAACAGCCTAAAATTGGTCCAACCGCCGTGCGACGGGTATTGCCCCTGCAGCAGGTGTGTGAGTAGCCGGCTTTATATTATTCCACTGACTAATGCAATGTTGAGGTCACACATTCTGATGTCCAAGAGTCTTGTAAGGTCTAAACAAGTTACATAAGTACGACGAGCTGCCTTATCGCTTCGAAGCGATCTTTTCCAGTCGTCATTACCATCACCACCTCAGCCTAAAATACTTACATCTTGACATTTAAATCACAAAAGCATTATTTATTTTTCTTTCTTTCTTTGATACTGTGCTTCTCGCACCCAAGTTTACACTACTTTGTCGAAATACCTATGATCACGTCCACTATCACGTAATGTTTTGGTCATTTTATAACCACTCCCCCCTGGATACAGGTGAAGTTTTAAACTCCCCTTCTTTCCAAAATGATGAGCAGTTTTATTGATACAACTCTGTTCGGTTTATAAATCGCGCATTCAACGCAAAATATATACACGCGATATTTAACTACCTACATCGTCCCTCGTAATATTTTGTGATTTTTCCCGAACGCTTTCCAGCCCAACGTGAATGGACGACCTCACAAATATTTCATCGACAAACTGTATGTATACAGCTACATTCTGCGTCTACTGAGTACTTTCAAAAGTCACTCGGCATTCTTATTCACGAGACCTCGATACCTTACGGCTTCAAGGAAGATCCTCGCCTACACAAGCTCTGGGGCTAGATGATGCTGTATGGATATATTATCACCCTTGACACCATTCTACAAGAGGCAGCGGCTCTAACATCTTAAGTTGCGTCTTGCATATGTGATTTTAAACTTTAATCCAATGTGTATTACTAGTTTCCACCAAAGTAACCTTAGTTAGACCATTGAAATAATATTGTCATGGTTCAAGGTCTAAGCTTAAAGTATTGAAGGTCTTATAACAGAAAAAAGAATTTGTAGATCCTAAGAACCATGCTGTGGAACCTGTGTGGAACCATGTAACAAAAAGAAGTGTACCTACTCAGTTTTAATTTTTTTTGAATTTTCATCAAACTGGTTTTACTGTAGGGTTAGGCTAAAGCTAAGCAAACTTGTGTTTTAGGAACTAATTAAATAATATGTACTAAGAATATAATACAAAGTACCCAAGATTTTTTTATTGTCCCTGGAATACACGGAGATCAACCGGAAAAAAATCTGTAGATCGTACTTATAAACTTAGCTTCTAGATACAAACAGCTGTTTCTACTATGTTATATCATAGACAAAGTAAATCGCATTAAAAACCTAATCAGAGATTCACCGTACTCTAGTCATTGACACGTTCGTTTCGTTTCCCAATTATAGACAAAATAGAGACTTAAGCTGTCAACCGGACCGCTAAAGTTATGGTAGAGTAAAGCTTTAATTCGCAAAATATAAAAATAATAATCGTATGCCGTTTTCTCGTTCCACCAGTCGAAATTGACAATGAGTACAGCAGTTCGTTTAGTGATCAACATTTTGGTTTACATAGAAATGTATAAATCGATGTGCTGGCAGGTCTACGCCACCATATGCGCTCTATCCCTAAAAACTTGGTTGCTCTGCACAATGGTAACAGTACTTGTTTCTGATTCCACTGAATTTATTATTATAAATATCTACGGGTATTTATTGCGTTTATTTACCTAAGTTTTAAAAAACTCCACTGTATTTTCCGATAATACCTACTTGACCTAGCACCTCTAGTTGGTTGTCCAAGTCCAAATGTAAATAAGTTGAATTAGGTAGTTACTAAGTCTACAAAAAGGGTGAACAGAATCAACTTACTTTTTAATTTGAATCCAATAAACTTAGTGTATTTAGCTTGGTGAAATAAATTGACGTAATCTAATAGGTACCGTTGTTTGTAAATTGATGGCTGCCTATGGAAATAGACACTGTTGCATATGAATAAAAGTAGTCCTTAAATTAGGGCGGGCTACGCCATGACCATGTTTATTAGGTTCCTCACATGGATTCAGATAATCCAGTACTTTTCCACGTTCGTCGACGTCGTCGTTGGGAAGCATATGTTTCAATGTAGGTATGTAAACAAATACATAACGAGCCTAGGTATTGCAACTGTTTACAACTACAACTGTGACTGTGATAAACACATAAAAAGTAATGAGTATAGGAATAAGGAAAGGTCTGGGGAATACGTATATAAATTTTTAAGACCCACTTTCATGAGATTATGTAGAATCCTGAAAAGGAGCTTTGTGTGAGAGATTTAAACCTATTGGCATTTGAATTTAAGATTTTCTGGCTTTGTTTATTTATTTGATTATTATTTGATTGTTTATTAATAGTGGACAACTCCAACTTAAAAGTGATATGGTTTAGGTAGTCAAGTGAACCGTTTTAATACATATAATAACTTTTATTTTGAAGTGCAGTCAGAATGCATTAAGATAAAAGCAAATCAATGGAATACGAGCAACATGAAGAAAAGGAAAAAATGCCCTTCCGTTCACGATATTCCTGATGTTGAAGAGATAAAAAACAAGAGCCAAGAAGTGTAATACCGTTTATATTCATGTTATATCTATTTAGCACCACGTTATTTACAAGTATATCTATTCAAATTATAATTTTTGTAAATGTTAGCTTATCATTATATTTTATGAAATCTATTCTTAGTTATAATCGTATTTGCTTGTCACCTAGTAAGAAGAGTCAAAGTAGAGTAAATTGTTTGTATTAGTTCACATCTAGATTAATTGTGGATCGATTGTCTATAGGTACTCACTGGTACTCATATAATTTTTAGTTTATGTTTCCTTACGTTATGAAAAATATTTTACACGTTATAAATTAATCTACTTTTGCCATATTGTAGATCAATTGGGTTTTGTTGAATTCAAAATTGCAACAAAACTTCGGACAGATTACTGAATATTAATAGCTATAACAATATGGCTAGGCTTTTACAATTATTCGGTTTGCCTGTTTGTATCTAATCTCAATGTATTATTCTTTGAAATTCATCTCAAGTTCAGTTAACTACAGTCAACCAACAGTTACTGTGGAAACACAGTAAGCTCTTGGATTTGAATATTAATTTGGCTTGATCGCAATGCTATCGCTGTCTGTTTGACTGGTATTGATATGGATCTGTAGCGACATCTAGCATGAAGTGAGCTGAACTAAAACGAAAAATGAAATAACAACAATTCTGAGTGCAAAAAGTAGATCACGTGACCACTATTCCTAGATCGCGCAAGCGTTGGTTACTGCAACATCTGGCTAATATAGAACTTTCCGACATCAACTATCGGTCGAAAGACCCCGGGTAAGTGGGCCAGATGGGCCGACCCGGCACAGGGAAGATCTTCCCCTGTAACCATTTGGGGGAATTCCACCTTTAACCCCCAAGAGATCCGTTGGGCTACTTCTAGACTGTTAGCAACCGTCTGCTGTTAGATCAATTCAATTCTTTTCTTCAATTTCTTCAATTGCCAATACTAGTTTAATTTGTTTATATTCCTGTATTGCTTGTTTTATCTACTGTTAATACAATATTGTAAACACAACAGAAATTAAAATTTTACACAAATTGTATATTACATTCAAAATGTTACAACTATTGAAAACTAATTATAAATTGCTTAGTTATCATCATCATCAGTCAATATTAGTCCACTGCTGGACAAAGGCCTCCCCAAATGAGCGCCATAGCACCCTGTCTTCAGCTTGACGCATCCAGATAAGGTTGGTACAAATTGTAAAACCTAACAGACAACAGAATTTCAAATATCAGCATATGACATCGCTTTGTCCTTCAATTTAAAAATAGCGCCCATCTTTTTAATGACCACTTTTTAATTCAACGTATTTGTTGTAGACACAATTACAACCACGGAGATTACAACGCACTACATTCTTGTCATCATAGTTCAAAGCTTGTAACTTATTAATTTATCTCACCTCTCCAAGATTTCCGTTTCTGACGTCAAACTTTTGAAATAAATACCATCTAAACCAATTAAAACATTTAAGTTATCCAAAAAATCTACGGTATGGCTACTACGGGTCTGATAGAATATATCAATTTAACCAGCTGGTAGGTAACATTGCTGAGTATAGGTGGCAAATGCCTCCTAAACACAATACATTAATACAATATATTGTATATAAATTTCTACGAATACATATCTTCTAAGTCAGCTTGTGTTTAAAATGACGTGATTGCTTTACGATTGATGATTTATGTTACGTATGAAATATGTGAGACATCAACATGGTGCTTAGAAAAACTTACGATACTAACGAACGGTAATATTCATTCATAACATGGTAATCCCCTGAGAAATAGTTACATCACAATAGTCGATTCATTTTCAAGTTATTAATAAATATCTATGTATACACTTACCTCATCATCAACCTATACTAGTCCACTGCTGGGTATAAGCATCTTATTTTGACGCTATAGCCTACCTACCTACCTGGCCTAGCTGGGTATACAAAAAAAAAATTGTTAACTTACATTACTCGCTGATATTAAATTTAGTTTCCGATGAATTGCGAATGTTTCTCATAACTTAATCAAATTTCAAGCGATTTGATCTTTATATGTCGCACCAGCCAGATCGAATTCAGGGAGTCAAGTTATCTCATTAAATTTTGAATTTTGCCAGCATCGTTTGAAAGGAAACGAGATCATAATATTGAATGCATATTTGTTGAAAATGACTGAATGGATCGGGTTGAAATTATGCGTAGTTGTAGGTCTGCAAAAAATTATGATAAATCTCATAAGTCAGTTTTTATGCGATAGATAAACTTAAAAAGTCTCCATAGAAACAACGCACAGAAACAAGTTGCATTATAAATTCTTTTTTATTAACATACAAAACAGTTTAAGATGCTTGACTTTTTTCCTTCATTTGTACTACTTCTTAACGTAATGGCACACTGGGCGAAAGGCCAACTTAAACTCAGAGTGGGATAATATTCCCATTGCAGATGTTATGTAAATGATCCCTTAGACTGTAGATTTTGTTTCAGCTGACATAGTCTAGTCCAGAGTACACACTTTGACGTAACCATGTTCTAGAGCAGAGTTCTATTCATTCATCTATTTGTTATCTCTATGTAGTTCGTTGGTAGACTAAAATATCCAAATATCCCTCCCATGTATAAGTTATCAGCGTGGGGATTACGGGCATTACCCCTTAATGAATAAAAGAGACGTGGACACTCACGGTAGGGCTGGTCCACCAGTTCAAAGTCGCTCAGCGAGCTATGGAAAGAGCTATGCTCGGAGTTTCTCTGAAGGATAGGATTCGTAATGAATACATCCGACAGAGAACCAAAGTTATCGACATAGCTCAAAGAATTAGCAAGTTGAAGTGGCAGTGGGCCGGCCATATCGCGCGAAGAACCGACAACCGTTGGGGTAAACGTGTTCTTGAGTGGAGACCGCGACTCGGCAAACGTAGTGTAGGACGCCCTCCGGCCAGGTGGGATGACGATCTGCGAAGGACTGCTGGCAGATGCTGGATGCGGCAAGCTGAAGACAGGGCGCTATGGCGCTCATTAGGGGAGGCCTATGTCCAGCAGTGGACTAATATAGGCTGATGATGATGATGATGATGATGTTTAAGTTATGCTACACATAATAGGGACTATGTCTGAAAACAGCGCTGAATGTCATTCAAATACAACCTGGGGATATGTGTTTATTGTTCAGCATTATTTATATAAGCTGCCACACATATTTCTGCACAGGGTCACGACTCCTTATGTTTTTCTGCACTATTTTAAGGTAATTACCTATTCTTATATAAATGTAACACAATATTATAATTGTTTCCAGTATCTGGATATTGGTGAGGATATGAACGTGCCTGATGACTTTACCCAGAACGAGTTACAAACCGGGATGTGGTGGCGTCATCTCATGGCGGGGGGAATCGCTGGCGCAGTCAGCAGAACTTGCACCGCCCCGCTCGATAGGCTCAAAGTCTTCCTTATGGTAAGAACATTTTACGCATCACTACATAGTATAAAACAAAGTCGCTTTTTCTGTCCCTATATCCCTCTGCCCCTTTGAATGCTTAAATCTTTAAAACTATGCAACGGATTTTGATGCGGTTTTTTTAATAGATAGAGTGATTCAAGAGGAAGGTTTATACGTATTATAAACGTGCGAAGCCGGGGCGTGTCGCTAGTTTAAAACTATAATAACACTTCAGATTCTTTAAACAAAAAATAAGAACACCATCAATGTATTTGAAGTCAATAAAATACGCTTTACTTACATAGTATAAAACTACATAGTACAACTAACTTCTACATATTATAAAACAAAGTCGCTCCCCCTGTTTGTCTGTCTGTGTATCCCAATTTATGCATGCTTACATTTTAAAACTACGCAACGGATTTTGATGCGGTTTTTGTTCCAAGAGGAAGGTTAATATGTACCTATATAAACCCGTACGAAGCCGTGGCGGATCGCTAATTAAGGATAAATTAGACTACTGGTCAAATATTTTTCAAATTTATATGGGAACGGGAAGGTTATCTATGGGAAGGACCAACATTCAAATAAACAAAGAATCATTAAAATCGGTTCACGCATTCCCAATTGTTTTTGTTACATACAGAAATTTTAAATAACAAATCTTTCCTCCTTATAATATTAGTGGTGACAAGTGAATTTCACAAGATAAATTGATTTTGTAGTTCTTATCACGATGACTGATTGCAATCTGCAATGTGCCGTGACTATGTTGCTACTACGTAGGCATTACCTCTGACGAAGTCGACGCTCAATGCCAAACTGCGGAGGTTGTGTAATCAAGATCATACGTCATGAAATACAGTACTTACGGTCCATTGAAATTATCTAGAATGTTCTGGTCTACAGACTTCGAAAGAAGCAGGAAAAGCAATTAGATTTTTTTGATACAAAACGCTTATCACTACATAGTATAAAACAAAGTCGCTTTTTCTGTCCCTATATCCCTTTGAATGCCTAAATCTTTAAAACTACGCAACGGATTTTGATGCGGTTTTTTTAATAGATAGTGATTCAAGAGGAAGGTTTATACGTATAATAAAACCGTGCGAAGCCGGGGCGGGTTGCTAGTTATAAATAAAATGTGTTACCATGAAGTTGGTACACTGTCACTGCGGTAGTTACAATGTAGCTGTGTTACTGGGGAAAAATTATGCGTTACGTCATAACTTTTTTCTATCTCAGACTATAGAACTATCTGGTAGTCTGAGTTTTCTATGTAAAAAGTTCTGAGGTAACGTATAATTTTTTCTACCGAACCGAAATTCGGCTAGGAGAAAGACAAGGAGACTTATCTAGCGAGATCTAAGGAGACTAAGCATTATTTTGTACTTTCAGGTGAACCAATCAAAAGAGAACATGTTAACCTGCTTATCTCGGATGCTGAGCGAGGGTGGCATCCCAGGCATGTGGCGAGGAAACGGCATAAACGTCATCAAGATCGCTCCTGAGACCGCGCTCAAGTTTGCAGCCTACGAGCAAGTGAAGCGGCTTATCAAAGACGAGAATCATGTTCAACCGTTGGAGATATACGAAAGATTTGCTGCAGGCGCCATGGCGGGTGCTTTTAGCCAAACCGTTATTTACCCGCTAGAGGTTAGTTATTTATATTATCCTTATTTACCCAGGGCTAGTGTCAAGTTGGCACTATAGTATTTTTCACCTAGGAAGCGTTCCGTGACGTTTCAGTTTGAAAGTTATAGAAATGAGCTAAGTGTAATCGTAAAAATTTGATTCGATTTTTGACTTGATTAAGTAACGAAAATCGATTATTCGTAAAATATTTTCATTAATTTTAAATGACTTTAACAAAGTAAAACATTAAATAAGGTCTATTAAAATAAAAACAATTGGAAAAATATGCATTTCCAATAGGTAATGCTTCATAAACTAGAAATAGGACAGTAATAATATCGGCAGATAGGTAGGTTATTGAAAATGAATAACAAATAATCAACAATAATCATATTTATGTACTTGCGTGATAAAATTTTAAAATGATGATGTAGAAAGTTACGATTTTAATTTGCGATAATCGATTTATAGATTTGCCGGAATAATATTTGTTTGCCTCAACTCTATTACGTTCCGTTCTACGCAAAACATATTGCCTCGGATTTAATAAAATAATTGTTTTCTATTTTTTATTACCCGTGGAGGCTAAAATAAATTTATTTTTGGATAATTTGTGTGTCGTGCTATACTTCTGTAGCTTAGTTCATATGTTTGAAATGAAATAAAAATTGTTTGAATTTTCGAAATTTCAATTTGCCAAAATCCTAGTCAATTGAAATGAAACGCATTTCATCTGTCAGGGAACGCTTCCTATGTGAAAAAGACTATAGGTGTTGCGTTCGACTGGCGTTGTTACATTAGTACAAATTAAACGCGTGCTGGAATGTGAACGCGCGTTTGAGCGTGTGCGGATTTATCGGGCCATTCATTATGACATAAGAGATTCCTCGCCTAAACGTCACAATGTTTTCTAAATATTTTTTGTCCTATTCCACGCCGCTGTCTTGTCGTATGTGTGTAACGCGTGTGGATTTTCCGTTGTGAATAAAGCCCCTGGTGGTTAACACGCGTTATCTAAAAGGGTTCAAAGTGATAATTATCATTGATAATTATCAAGATAAATATATGTTGATAATTCTAAGCGTTTATTTTCTCTCTTGCCTCTTTTTTTACGCCTCTTATTTCATCATCAGCCTATCATTCCAATGCTGGACATAGGCCTTCCCTAATAAGCACCATAGCGCCCTGTCTTCAGCTTGTCGCTTCTTATTTACTATAGTAGAAATCTTCCTCGTTCTAGGAGGCCTTCCGATGGACTGTGCCGCTTGGACCCCTAGTGGTACCCTCATGAAGAAGTTCACATCTCGGGTGGACGCGGGATTGACGCTTGGACGTCATCCCGGACAGAAGTAGAAGCGGCGCGGTCCATTAGTGGGTGCTCTGAACATTCACAGATACATCTCCATTCAGTTTTGTCTCAGCTCGGCCCCATAGCTTTTATGTTCGAGGACATAATTTGTTGACTTATTATGAACTATTTTTGGTGTTAATGATAGTTAGAAAAGTCATGAAAGGATTCGTGACCTCGATTCGTTAATTTAATCTTTTACTTTTGCAAGAAATCAAACAGATTCATTTATCAAAGAAGTGTGATAGCGCCCTGTCTTCAACTTGCCGCATCCAGAATCGAAATATAGAATATCCAGCATAAAGATCGATTAAAAATAAAGATGAATTATGAATTATGTAAAATCATAACGAATACATAATGGTAATATAAAAGCAAAATAAAATAATTAACTTTTTTGTTTTCTGAATTATCGATCTCAAATCACGACTATCAGTTTTCATGATTTTTAATCACGCCATCCACTCGTATCTAAAACAGCCATTATTTATATTCTAATAATTGATTACCACCACAACCGAACCTGAACATAATTTTGTTTCTTTTCAGGTGCTAAAAACTAGATTAGCGTTAAGGAAAACTGGGCAATATTCAGGTATTATCGATGCAGCAAGGAAAATCTACGCTAGGGAGGGACCGCGTACGTTCTACAAGGGTTACATTCCGAATATGCTGGGTATCATACCGTACGCTGGTATCGACTTGGCAGTTTACGAGACACTGAAGAAAAAGTATATTTCTCAGTACCAGGATTCTCCTGATTCCCAGCCGGGGTTGCTGCTGCTATTGGCTTGTGGCAGCACCTCTTGCACGCTTGGACAAGTTTGCTCATACCCACTGTCACTCGTGAGGACAAAAATGCAGGCGACAGGTGAGACCTATTGAAAACCTACTTTACTTTTTACTTTTACTTATAGGGATATTAGTAAGGATATATAAATCTCAAAGATTCGATGGTTTGTAATTTCTTCAAGGCGAATCTACTGTTCGAAATGTACTGAAATATTTCAGTGCCATAGATTTAGGTTAAAACTAGGAATATGAAATCCCATGAAATAAAAACCCATTTGAATGTTTCTAAACTTGGTAATATTCCATATATGTAAAAGGATATGTATATAACCTCGCCCCCATAACTCCTTACTAGTAATTTTTTTATGTTAATTATCGTTTCTCACTACTAAATTAAATAATAAAAGTATTTTAAATTATTATATTAATTATTTAAAGAACGAGAAAATAATAGAACAGAAGTACATTTATTTATAACAACAATACAAACATTGATCAAGACACACATTATTTAAGAAACAAATAAGTTGCTATAAAAGGGTCCTAACTCAGCATAATGGAAACGTAAAAAAATTATAGAAATGTAAAAAAGTATAGAAGCTTTAATTTTGTAATATGTTTTCCAGAACGGACAGCTAAAGGCGCGCACACAATGTTCGGCGTGATAGGTGACGTCATCCAGCGAGACGGCCTGACCGGCCTGTACCGCGGCATCACGCCCAACTTCATCAAAGTGATTCCAGCGGTGTCTATCTCGTACGTAGTCTACGAATATGCGAGCCGGGCGCTCGGTGTCAACATGACGTGATTCACTGGCCGGGTACAATCACTGCAACGACTGCCGGTCCCGTCGCGACACGTTACGTTACTCCGCATGAAGGCCGCTCCTTGGCCTCCCGCTCTCGAGGCCTCGGGCCGCCGCGCGTGCGTGTGCGACGGAACTGATGACTGTCCGATCACGGTCGGATTTCATTTTAATTTAAGCGTATTAGCAAATTATGTGCATTTGTATAGCCCCTCTGCATTTCAAGGGTGATTAATGAATATTTATTACTAAAATTTTGATCAAATAATATCTTGTGTATGTCCGCAGTGTGTACATCCTTTGCACACTTTGGTTATTCATCTGTGATTTAAATAAATTATGTCCAATTATAATTATTTATTTTATTTTGTTGTTCGCTTGCGCCTTCTTTTTATTTTTGTGATAGTCAATGTTGTTTTTTATGTTATCGCTTGCTTGCTATAGAAGATAGGATTCATTTTTTTTGTAGAGAGTTCACTCAAGACACAGTATTTTTATTATTGATGTATACCAATGTTGAAAATATTTATTGGAGGTAAAATTTGTCATTAAAACGTGAGCTGTGATTAGAGAGAGGTGCGGTCACCTGCAGTAGTTGCTGTGAACGAGTACAGATCACAGAGAATTGTCTAAATATCGTAATAACGAAAATTGGTACAAAATTATAGATCTGTTAATATTTTTACAACAGAGCTAGGACAATAGGTATATTTCACACTAGATTGCTTAAGAAGCCTCTTGCTAAATGTTATATCTCATACAAAGTTGTTGGACTATAATAATGCAGTTTACAAAATAATGTTATGAAAGCAATAAAATATGAAGGAAAGCTTAAAGTTTTCGTGGCCTTGTTCACCACGGCCATTACTTGTGTAGACAGATGTTGTGAGGATTTAGCTGTTAAATACACATAAATGTTTTATTTATTTAAGTAGGTACCAAATTTTACATATATTTTAGTATAAAATGTTAATTCTGTAATTATATTTTACCCAATGCAATAAATATATTTTCTCAGAAGTAATAGATAAAGTTCCTTTTGATGTTGTAATTGATATTTTAGATATAAAGATAGTTTATATTTATAATACAATACATGACAAAATGGAGAGTGCTAACTAAATACCTGTTAAAAAGTGTTCTTATCTTAGCATATAAATTTGAAATTCTTAGATTAAGTACTTTTTTCTTATGTTAGGTACTTAGCATTTTAACTAGTCCTACCTTTATACAGTCTCAGGGAGGAAGGAGGACTCTGCTTGGCGGCTATAGTTCCATTCGACAATTAAATAAATATTTTCAAAAACTGACGGTATTCTTCTAAAACATAAACAGTCATTTAAAAACATCAATTATTGCCCCAAAACAATGGAATGATGCAATGGTAATTATCATTTTAAATATTTCATTGAAAACATGTAAAAGTTAACCAACAAACAAGTCCAATTATCTTACAGAGAACACTGCCCTTACCCTCTTGCATATAAGAAACCTCTCTCTACATAAATCAATAGCTTAAAGACCTGTTTTACTACTTTTACTTTAAAATGAGACAAACACTGCCATTGTTAAATTTAAGCAAAGAATGTAGCAGTCCATGTTCAATAAATTCTAATAGGTTCTATGTTGCCATAAAGTTTTTTATAAGTAAGAGGGTAATTATGTAATAGATAGAATTTCACTATACAGATGCTTAAAGAACCTTGTACACGAATTCCAAGATTCAAAATAACAATGCCGTCTTCCACTTAAAACCAACAGGTAAAAGTAAACTGTATAGAAATTATAGCTAGCAAAAAAGTTAGTTAGAAATAATTGTTGAATAAATTATTATGTAGTTAGACTTTCAAATATTGATTATTATTAGGATGTTGTTAGCTGGCTTTGCTTTAGTGTCGCGACCCAGCGTGCCTACTAAGTCTAAAACCTGAATATGTGACCACCTTGTAGCTGTTAGCAATTTGCGACTTCAATGTTAGAGGCCGGTTTTATTCAATAAATTAATTCTAAAATTACTCTTAGATAGATTTTCAATTCTAATATGTAAGGTGGACATAGATTTTTAATATAAATACATAGTACTGTGTAGATTAAACCTGCTCCTTTAGCCTGTATGGAGTACAAACACACATTCTTTGGGTAATCAAATTGAATCCCAAAGAAAGTAAAATCTACTATAAAAGCATAACTGTACCTACTATGTTACTGTCCAACGCTAAGTTCTAGACCATAGGTCACTAATCCCTCACTTAGATCTTTTCACTAGCCATATTTATTCAGTTAGATAGGAAAGTACATCTTACTACTACTACTGCTATCTATATCTATGAAAACGCAAATAACTTTTACCAATTCTTCAAGCTATAACTATTTGCTGATAATCATTTGCTGTTATTACAATGCAATAACAAATTATCAAAGTATGCCTCCTGTACTATTTTAAATCTAATTCGCATTATGTTTTTAGGTCTGCTTACTTTTATATTCTATTGAGTCTGAATTGCAAGAATCAGCTTTTGTCATCAAATAAAGTGTACAACGAAATGTTGTTTTATTTTCTTGAAAAATCTTCTTGCTACACCTACAGGTTACTACATCACAGAACACAAGCTTTCTTAGCTTGGTTCTAGATTATGCTGTGTGAAATATTCAGTATTACTATTATATTTCTCATATTCATGATCTTGGACCATATTTAGGTATCTACCTGGTCCTTTGGACCAGGGTGGAGCTGAAGCCAACCAGGGTGGAGCGGCTTCCACCCATGCGTTACCCAGAGGCTCTGAGAGTTAATCTAGGGCTTCAAACACTGAAGGTTTCATCGCCGGGTACAGAATATAAATAAAGACTTTTTTTCAAAAAACTTCTAGAACTGTAAAACAAAAGGTACATAGCTAGTAGGTAGGTATAACAATTTAGCCTGAATTAGGTACACAGGAAGAGTTTCAGGCGAATATATATGTTGCTAATATATATAATATGATACATACACTACATACACCTGTAGAAACTAAAGATGCTCTCAACCTGTGCAGAAACTATTGAAAAGGTTAACAGTAACTATTCAAGTAAATAAATTACCATTAGAAACCAGTTTATTAGGAACCTTTAATGCACCTTCGTAACTGATCTTTTATTACCAGAGATGAACAGGGTGATATGATAACTAAGATGGACTGGGTAGGTAGGTAATAAAACCATGGAGGCGAGGCGACTACAGCCGCCTTCACATGAAACTAAAGACAGTAAAAAACAGTTGACGGAGACTTGTCGAAAGCATAATTTATTTCTTCAAACTCAGACTGTGGCGAGAAAAAAACTCAATGCTCTTCAGTCAACTGAAGGCGATTGAGCCACCATCATGAAGATAGCCCATGACCGGTTACTAATGAAGGCAATCAAGAGAAGAGGAGAGAAGATAACCTCAAAAAAAAGACAAAATCGTTAATAACTCGTCTATTATATGTAGTAGGCCGGCGAAACTTTACAGGATCGTGTGAATATATAATGGGTACCAGTCGGCACTAACGCGGAGTCCTTGGTCTTGTTCATTCGAGAGCCAGAGCATTTTTCCGTTTTCTAGGAAATACAATAATATCTCCTGAACCATGCTACTCATGTTAATGAAAATTACGGCGCAAATAGGCGCCAATTATACTGGATCTGTAGGTAAAAAAATGATGACTGTGCGTTCAGCCGTTTCCGAGATATAGAAATCACCAAAACGTTCGCCCAGCAAAAAACTAAATACATATCTCTAAAATCTTTAGAGGCGCAAATTTGGCTTTAACGGCACATTTATACTAGTATTTAAGCTATCTTTTTGCATATTTAAAATATAGCTATACCCTTTTTTTAAAAAAAGTTTTGCTGGGCGAACGTTCGTGCAGCAAAATCAGTTTTTCATAAATAACTTTGCAGCCCTTGGAGGCGCAAATTTAAAATTTCGGGTGCATTTACACGACATAGGGCGCTGATTATCTGCATCATTCGATTCTTGAAAAGACGATACTTTTTGCTGGGCGAACGCACACGGTGGGGATCTAGTTCTCCGGGACATTCCCAAAAACTTGTGTCCGTGATGGTAGCGTACCCATAATCGAATACACGATTGTTGTTATGCCTAATAAATACTGTATAAACTCTGCATAATTAATGCAAAACTAGAATAAATAGTGCCTCTCTGGTTTCGAAAATAATGACCATTCTTAGTGGGTACGCTAGCATAACGATCAAGCTAGCGTACACATGACCGTACTCAAAAACGACTCATGTTACAGAAACTAAATTTACACAAATAATACGATACAAATACTGCCACAGCTATGCAAAATTTCATAATGATTGCTTTTATAGGAACGGAGATAATAAACAAGACTTTCAAAAACATTCCGAGCTAGCGTTATGGCAGCGTACACATTAAAAAACCTAATAGATCTTATAGAAAATGAACTTTACTGATTATAAATGATATATGTATAAATACTGCGTGAAATACTCCATCTGCCAGTAGTCATTCTTTATAAAAATTCTTAGTGAAACAACGTAAAAAAACCATGTGAACTTCTAGGAACAAATGCATTGTGGTACAGTCGCACACACAACAAATAATTTAAAATGGAAATTATACACCGTACAATGTATATTACTAAATATAAGTAGTTTTGTTACTTTCATGAGTAGGCATTGCTTCTGAATGATGCTACCTACGTGCTTGAAGGGTCCATCCTGTGCTGGGTGCTGCAAGCTTGTCGTAGTAGGAAGTATTTCTGTTAACTGAATGCACATGAATTCAATTAAAAGAAATACTTGATTTTCAATATCGTGCTAAAGTTTTGACAAATTATTTACCACCACGAATCAGTGCCTCTGGTGTCATTCGATCATTCACAATGATTGATATCAATCATGACCTAGTATGAAGATGATCCGGAACCGGATCATAAGACCCGTTCATTTGAATGATTGATTTTGCCGGCGGCCTATCATCGCCTCACTTCGAGTTTTCGTTTAATGCCAGAAACATACTTGCGTGTCGCGGTGTGTCGGGGCGCGCCAGAAGCATATCGGTTTCATACATTTAGTATGGTTAGGGACAAACTTGTATGGCGTGTCGTGTCGCGACACGGTCTATCGTGTCGCAGACTGCTAGCCACCGATTGCGCCAGAGCGGTGGTGGGGGTTATGTCGCGACACGACACAACAGGCAAATGTGTTTCTATACTGGCGCGTGGCTCGTGGCGCGATCATTTTTTAATTTAGTATTATTTGCAGCAAAATGACAACACATGACGTTGACAACACAAACAGGTTCCTGAAATACATTAATATTAGTAGGTTGGCAAGAAATCTTAGCTCAAAAACAAAAATTAACTAAAGTGTTCAATCATTTCATCATAGACTATGTTATCTGTATTAATCTGAATATAAGTTTTACAGATTTGGCTTAATCTGTAATCTGTATTTGTGGTCAAAATTCTCTACAGATACAGATAAATCTGTATATATCCCAACACTGGGCCATAACACCTCGTGTCGCGACACGTTAGTGTGCACACTCACAGCCGCGACAGTAAGCATCGCGACACGCCAGGACACGTAAATATGTTTCCGCCCTAATTCGATCATGCATTTTGTGATTGACCGATTGAAAGATTACTTACCGGTGCGAGATCTGTTCTTTGCGTCGCGTCGCGTCATTTCGTTACAGCCCGATTTGAATCACGCAAAAACTTATTTGAAATTAATAATAATCATTTATCATATATCATAATCAATAATCATTTATCATAATCATTTATTTGACCTGAATTGAGATAGATATCTACCTACTATGAAAAAAAGATTCTACACGCACGCAAGGTAGGTTTAGGTAGGTAGGTAGGTAGGTATAGGTAGGTAGGTAAGTATAGGTAGGTATAGGTAGGTAGGTAGGTATAGGTAGGTAGGTAAGTTTAGGTAGGTAGGTATAGGTAGGTAGGTAGGTAGGTAAGTATAGGTAGGTAGGTAGGTATAGGTAGGTAGGTAGGTATAGGTAGGTAGGTAGGTAGGTAAAGTAAAGTAAAGTAAAGTAAATTTTATTGATCAAAAATACATACATAAAACATAATCACATTGACTTAATATTATTCTTATTATTGCTAATTATATAGAGACTAATAATGGTGATTTCACTTTGATCTCTACACTAGGATACCCTGTGCTGAAGAGATCAAAAAGCAGTTGTGTTTATAATTTAAAATGACATAAACAGTACTAAATAAATGCTCGGAACATAGTAGTTACTTCGATATCTTCTTTGTTTGAGTTACATTCAATCTCAGTGACAATAAATTAGAAATTCCTACCTAGGTAAGTAGTCAATTGCAATGCCAACACATACCCACCTACTTATTTACAGTATGACAAGACGGCTTCCGTCTCATCATAGTCTTTACCAAGAAGCCATGAATGTAGAATCTTCTTGCAACCTCTTTTTGTTTTTGGAAATAAATTTAGTGTTTTGTTTATTTTTGTATATAAGAAAGGACCTAACCAGGCATAGAATCTACAAAACAATTGTGTTCGCCTAAATGGGGGTTTCCATTTGATATGTCTGAGGTCTGAGGTATAGGTAGGTAGATAGGTATAGGTAGGTAGGTAGGTATAGGTAGGTATAGGTAGGTAGGTAGGTATAGGTAGGTAGGTAGGTAAGTATCGGTAGGTAGGTAGTTATAGGTAGGTAGGTAGGTACGTATAGGTAAGTAGGTTAGTATGGGTAGGTAGGTAGGTATAGGTAGGTAGATAGGTATAGGTAGGTAGGTAGGTATAGGTAGGTAGGTAGGTATAGGTAGGTAGGTAGGTATAGGTAGGTATATGTAGGTAGGTAGTAGGGCATGTAAACCGGTTATTCGGTTAATCGAAAAACCGGTTAACCGACTGATTTTACCTCGGTTTTTAACACGGTTTTTTGGTCAGGAAAACCGGTTTTTTCGGTTATTATTTGTTTCTTCAAACTCAAGAATTTGTCCCTCATCTGTATTAAAATTGGGTCATAAAGAAAACTATTTAGTGTTATTATGCAGTGTATGCATATAATATTACGATCCATCTAACTATTTTATAACATTTTAAGATTGTCATATGTAAATCTTACTAGATAGAGATTATTAAAGAAAAATATTTACATCTACACTTCCGAGCTATAAACTGGAATCACTTCATCGCTGGTTTTTGCAGACCATATTTTACAGTGTCCATGCTAGGGGGTGCATTTCGAAATTCCGAAATTTCGTAATTTCGAAATTCGTAGGATTTTTTGGCCATTTTTCAATTTCGAAATTGGAGGACTCAATTTCGAAATTTCGAAATTTTTGGTTTCTATGATTTAACCACGGAAGAAATAATAATATGGGTACCTTGTATACCAATACCTCATTATAATACCCCCCGACCAGTGCTGAAGCTCTCTAGCTGCAACAAGTAACCGCCTGAGGAGGTTTCTCAGCTCCAAAATGCTGGATGCCCTAACTGTTTTAAGAGCTTATTACCAACCACAGTAAAATATATTACAGCGTGCCACAGACCCAAAGTTCCTATATATACGCATATAGGTAATTAAAAAAAAATCGTGTTTACATAATTTGATTTTGCAAAGGTTTTTTTTTTATATCGTCCATATAAATCAACGTAAAATCACAGAAAAAAGTTACCGGATAGTAACCGGATACTAAATAAACACTACAGATACAGCTATATTATGGGTATCAAAAAGATGAACCAGGATCTCGTGAAGTCAAAATCTACACAGCTGGCTTCAAAACCGTAACAGGGAAGGGAGCCGGCGCTCACTTAATGGACCTCTTATGCATATCAATAACGCTAGGAGAACAAAGCTCCATATTCTAATGTGAATGTGTAGCAATAGCCCAGAGAGCTGTACACAACAGAGGAATCAGCGACGAAGGCGTACGTATTCTCTTTGACAGCGCTGCCAAACTCAGATCCCTGGAAGGTAACAGCTGCAAGCCCATTCTTGTGTACGAATGTCACTTAGCATTAGAAAAGATAAGAAAGACCAAGAACAGGAGCATCATTCAGTAGACCAAGGGATATAGCGGATTACTAGGAATGATGACGCCGCTCATGAATTGACACGCAGGGGATCGGAAACGATTACAGAAGGATCATTGCCCTTTCTACCTCTGCCATTCTCTTTGCTCCAAATATGGACTAGGCTCAGAACAATAGATATGCATAAAGAGTGACGACACACCTGTTTGAGTGCAGACAAGCCAGAGCGGCGCTTCTATTTATATAGATATCACCGACGCTAACAAATCGCTTCCTTTACCTAAATAGATTGGACATACATATCCTGGTGGGAACATTAAAAGGAAGGGACACTGCTCACTAAATAAATAGTTATTCAAAATTGGATATCGGACAATCCTCTTTGCAGAGGATGTCTCAGCGATGATGAAACAGCTGCCCAGGTAATCTTTGAATGCAAGCGAATAACAACACAATGAACATAAATCCACAACTTGCCGAGGTCATTCCGCGAAACCTGTGAAGAATGAAGATCTCAGGAAGATTCTGCGCTTCGGGATGGAGTAAGGCTGGCCATGCTAGCAAAATGAAGAACGCGTACTGGATCAAACTGAGTCCGAACACGAAACCGCTTAGTTCGAGTGGATGGAATATCCACAAGGTAAGGCTGGTAATGCGCCGTACGCCTACTAGTCCTGGAGTGGAGGGAGATGGTGGAATCAAGTAGTGAAGTTCCTGTGAGCGACTCCGAAATGTAACCTATGAAAGATCGATAGGCAAGCGACATTGCGACGGTGTTCAAGACTTTGGACCTTAGTTTCCTCTAGGTACTGCTCGCCATTAGGTCTGAATTCTATCGAGTCTAGCTAGAGACGCTAGCTGATACTTAGCCGAACCATCCCAAACGTGGCAGAAATACTCAATACCAGATCGAACCCGTGCATGGTATAACGATACAAGCTGTCCCGGTGTAAAGTATCGCTGAACCTTGTTTAGGATTCCTAGCTTCATGGCTGCTATTTTAGCCTTCGACTCAATAAAGACACCTAAGTTAAGAGTTGGTGTGAGCGTGACACCGAGAAGCTCCAGTTGATCCATTATAGGTACACCGGTACGTCTCGGAAAAAAGGAGCCTGGACTAACGGATTCTGTTTAGCAGAGAAAAGATATGCTTGTGTTTTGGTGGCATTGGAATCGACCCGATTGGCTTCGCCCCAATCTGAGACTACCTTCAGGGTCAAATTGGCTGGCTCTGGCGTTAGACAGGTACCTGTCTATCACGGTGCTGTCGTCTACTTATCCAATAATACCGGTCTGGGTCTCATTGCCAGGCTTCAGCGATACGACTGGGAGGTTGCTTCGTCACTGCTATACGTGCAGTGCAAGCGCCTCGGTGACACTTGATGTAGTAAAATTGGAGAATTATAATAATTTTTATATTTAGATAAAGGAAATCACTTTTCCGGCTCTAACTCTATCTGTAAAGAAAGGGAGTCACAGATCTCATCATCATCAGAGAATAAAAGTTAAATTTTCTGTCCGAATTTCGAAATTCCGAAATTGAGCTTCCGAATTTCGAAAGCCAGTTTCGAAATTGAAAAATATCGAAATTGGACCCCCTAGTCCATGCAATAAACTGTAGGTTGTGGTATATTATTTCAAAGATAATTTTATTAGCTTTCAAACTGTTTCGATAACATAGCGAAAAAAATATTCATCATATGTCATGGAACGTGAAAACAAAAGACATAATTTTTTGGAACGAAACATCAATTTTTTCAAACTCCTGAGTCCCTATAAAAACTGGGAATTTATGCAATTTTGTCATCAGTCCAATCAGTCACGTCACTCAAAATACTGAAATTACAAGAAAATGGAAACCACACCAATAGAAGCCGCTCAAATCGTCACCCTAATCCAGCAATGGTTCTCTCAGCGTACTATCGCTCCTCAGCTTCATCTGAGCCTGTCCTGTGTCTCCAAAGTATACAAGAGGTTTAGAGAGACTGAAAACTTAGTCCGAAGACCAGGATCTGGAATACAGCGATGCACTTCGGCGAGAGATGACCGATTTATTGTCAGCACTTCTCTCCGAAATCGACATCGTCATCGACCACGCGACATCGTCATCGACCACGCGGGCACCGCCGAGTTAATAAAAAAACATAAGTGATATAAAGGAAACTTCGTTATACAATTACACCACTTTTTATTTATTATGTTAATATGACACACTACAGTTCAAGCAGAATAGATTGGAATTAGGGCATGTAAACCGATTAACCGAACGATTTTACCTCGGTTTGTAACCCGGTTTTTTGGACAGAAGGATTTTTGGATAAGAATGCAATTAATAACAACAATCTTAAAATACTGTAAGTCTAGTATTAAAAAGGTAAAACTAAACATATTAAACAGAAAAATAAAGGAATATAATTGTTTCGATTACATAATAGCGACTCATACGATACAGCGTAGTTATTGTTTATTTAATTTATTTTTACCCATTTGTTCGTGGGCGCCTAGAAAACAGGCCGCGGGCTACCAGGTGCCCGCGAGCTACCGGTTGGGCACTACTGCACTAGATGGTTAAATAAACCGGTAACAGGGTTCCACAACGATAACGTTATGCCACGATTCAATAACCATCTATAAACTCCTTAACGATCTTCACGCACGACAACGATAACGAATTTCAACGAAACGGCGACGTGCGTGCACCGCAACGTTCGCGAAGACGCTAAACGGACCGTGAAATCAAAACCAGTGAAATAGCGGGTTAGTGAATATAAGCTATCGTTAAATTATGGTTTGTGAGCGAATGAGTGAGTGAACCGAACACGTGAATTTAGTTTAGTTTGTAAACCACTGTTAATTCGATGAGCGACTTTAAATTTGATTGTTGAGTGAAAAATAAATACCTGCCTAAAAATGTGTAAGCAGGACAGGAAAAAAACAAATAGTAAGTTGTACAATGGGTGGCCTTATCGCTATGAGCGATTTCTTCCAGGCAACCTTTGGATGGACATGGAGTGGAGGCGTAAAAAGAATGTTAACGTTAGCATATCGTCAAAATCTCGTTTTATAAAGTTTTTTAACGTTGCCTTAACGTCAACATTCTCGCGTTTAGCTACATATCTCGTTAAATTCTCAACGTCCTAGTTTTTAACGATTGTTAACGATAGATAGTTATTTTAACGGTTATCGTTGACCATTAGATAGTTTCGTTAAGTGAATGGAATATCTGATAGCGACCCACTCCTAAATCACATCGTGTTACCGTAACCGACACCGTCTGATCAACTCCAGCACAGCTCCAGACAACAACATGCCAAATCGGCAGGTTGGAGGCACGCAAGGTAGGTATAGGTAGGTACTTGCACATCTTTATTTTCAAAAACATACCTACCTATACACCTACCTACTTACCTATACCTACCTACCTACCTATACCAACCTACTTACCTATACCTACCTACCTATACCTACCTACCTACCTATAGCTACTTACCTACCTATACCTACCTACCAATACCTACCTACCTACACCTACCTATACCTACCTACCTACCTACCTACCTATACCTACCTACCTACCTACCTATACCTACCTACCTACCTAACCCTACCTACCTACCTATACCTACCTACCTACCTATACCTACTTACCTACCTATACCTACTTACCTACCTATACTTACCTACCTACCTATACCTACCTATAATACCTACCTACCTAAACCTACCTATACCTACCTACCTACCTAAACCTACTTACCTACCTATACCTACCTACCTACCTATACCTACCTACCTACCTACCTACCTACCTAAACCTACCTACACCTACCTACCTACCTATACGTACCTACCTACCTATACGTACCTACCTACCTATACCTACCTACCTATACCTACCTACCTACCTATACTTACCTACCTACCTATACCTACCTACCTACCTACCTAAACCTACCTTGCGTGCGTGCAGAATCTTTTTTTCATAGTAGGTAGATATCTATCTCAATTCAGGTCAAATAAATGATTATAATAAATGATTATTGATTATGATATATGATAAATGATTATTATTAATTACAAATAAGTTTTTGAGAGATTCAAATCGGGCTGTAATAAAATGACGCGACGCGACGCAAAGTACAGATCTCGCACCGGTAAGTAATCGTTCAATCGGTCAATCACAAAATGCATGATCGAATTAAACGAAAACTCGAAGTGAAGCGATGATAGGCCGCCGGCAAAATCAATCATTCAAATGAACGGGTCTTATGATCCGGATCATCTTCATACTAGGTCATGATTGATATCGATCATTGTGAATGATCGAATGACACCAGAGGCACTGATTTGTAGTGGTAAATAATTTGTCAAAACTTTAGCACGATATTGAAAATCAAGTATTTCTTTTCATTGAATTCATGTGCATTCAGTTAACAGAAATACTTCCTACTACTACAAGCTTGCAGCACCCAGCACAGGATGGACCCTTCAAGCACGTAGGTAGCATCATTCAGAAGCAATGCCTACTCATGAAAGTAACAAAACTACTTATATTTAGTAATATACATTGTACGGTGTATAATTTCCATTTTAAATTATTTGTTGTGTGTGCGACTGTACCACAATGCATTTGTTCCTAGAAGTTCACATGGTTTTTTTACGTTGTTTCACTAAGAATTTTTATAAAGAATGACTACTGGCAGATGGAGTATTTCACGCAGTATTTATACATATATCATTTATAATCAGTAAAGTTCATTTTCTATAAGATCTATTAGGTTTTTTAATGTGTACGCTGCCATAACGCTAGCTCGGAATGTTTTTGAAAGTCTTGTTTATTATCTCCGTTCCTATAAAAGCAATCATTATGAAATTTTGCATAGCTGTGGCAGTATTTGTATCGTATTATTTGTGTAAATTTAGTTTCTGTAACATGAGTCGTTTTTGAGTACGGTCATGTGTACGCTAGCTTGATCGTTATGCTAGCGTACCCACTAAGAATGGTCATTATTTTCGAAACCAGAGAGGCACTATTTATTCTAGTTTTGCATTAATTATGCAGAGTTTATACAGTATTTATTAGGCATAACAACAATCGTGAATTCGATTATGGGTACGCTACCATCACGGACACAAAAACTTTGAAAACCAGGGACATCCCCAGGAACGAACATAAGCTCCCAAGCTGCTTTAGCTGCCCTGCTAGTTTATTATTATAACATCTGTTCGTTGGTAGGTTTCGAAGGTTCAAAGAAATAGGTAGGTAGGTAATTAAAATTCTATTGAAAGTATTATGATTATTGAAAGTATTATGATCCAGTTATGTGTATGAGTTTGTTCACCGCATTGGTCTATGTTTTATTAATTATATATACACATTTAAAAACGACTAAACTACTACTTACATTAAAAACGAAAACTACTAATTACTTACTAAACTAAAAACTACGAATTCACTTTGAAATAGGTAATCATTTAGATGAAATACAAACCTTTGCTAAAGAATAACTTCGAAGTTCGAGTCCATGAAAATAGGGGTAGTTGAAACCTGTTGAAACCTACCACAGGGTTTTTATTGCAAGTTTTCATGAGAGAAAATTTCACATTTTATCTACAAGGAGTCCTCCTGAGTAGATAACTATCAAATAATGAATTACCTATCTAGCCAAGTATTTTTGTAGCTTCCCGCAATTTTTCGCTCTCTGATTTTTTACAATGATACCAACCAATAAACGAAGAACAGTGCTGCCATCTGCTAATACTTTTAAATCCGTAGACTA